>JANUWF010000446.1:3697500-4240000 GCA_026120185.1 Voacanga thouarsii | reverse complement strand
GCATGAGCCTGAGCTTATGTTTGAGACGCTCAAGCACCGTGCCGAGGAATTTGTTCACGATGATGACAACGGCATGGCTCATTCTTCCCTTGCCAGCAGGCTCGCCCTCTCTTTCCACAACATGCCTTATCTGGTTGCAGCTTCTTCTTGCTGCTTGACTGCGGCCAGCGGTAACAATGGTTACTACTACTGCACTGATGATGCTTTTGGTGTTGCTGCGGCTGAGTCTGCTGCTGTTGAGGATGATCAATGGTCTGCTTACTGCGTTGCTTGAGATTGAAGAAAGAAAGCCTATGATAGCATCATCTCCATTTGTCCGTCTGAATGGTTGGGTTCTAGTTTGTCGTTGAGGTCGTCTGTTTTCCAGTTTGGCTGCCTTATGTCCTTTTCCTTCTCATTTAAATTAAAATGTTGTTCATTTCCTCTTTTTAGTTTGTGATGAACAAGACGGTAGCGTCTCTCTGGGAATTCGACTGAATCAGTCTGGTGTAAATTCGGTCTCTGAGTTCCCCTGATCTATCTATTTCGGTGATCTGTTTCAAGTTGACTTCACTTGTAGGTTTTAAATTAATTTAATTAATGCAGTCCTTTTGGTTATTTTGTTCTTCTTCTAGGAAATGATATGATCTTCTGTTGAGGATGGCTGGGGGTGTTGAAAAAGGGGTGGCCAATTGAACCAAACTTGGATCCTGATGATTGATTGGTGACCTTTTTAATTAATTGTATTCTCTTCCTTGATACCGTGTAGGGCCCGGTGAGGTATTGTGGTTTGATTCCGATTCTGGCTCTGGCTAACTTCTATTGGTGCCAAAATATTGAAATTGGGCTCTTTGCAAAAGCCAAAAGTTTGATCCTGTAATCTCGTTTGTTGGTGGGGTGTTTTTGTTTTATTACATGTCTCTGTAGCATCCTTGCTTTGACAATTTTGCTTATATGCATCATCTTCAACGGTCATATTGTGAATGCTCGGTCAAAGGGCTGTGGCTCTGCAGTCTGCACCAAGGGTTGCCCCTTCATAGTATACTGATCTTGAACAAGTATACTGATCTTGCGGGCTTGTCCTTCATTTGATTGACGTCAACCTTACTCTGTTGGCCTAGCTGGGGTTTGCTTGTTTGGTGTGTTTACTGTTGTGATTATTTTAGCTGCTTTGCCAGTTCAGCTTTGCAACAACTCTATTAGGTTTGAAAAATTCACAGAATTGAATTTTACTGAATTATAGGAGAGAAAATTGTGGTCTCTCTTGGATGGCTTGTCAGCGAGGAGGCCATTTCTTAGCTGTTTCCTTTTTTCCTTGCTAATCTTGGGGTTTGCAAAGAGGTATGGTACCAAATGTATGATTCTTGATTTTGAAGGCCATTTGGGGGAACACATGCATACGGTTTGCTAGCCACTGCTTGCGGGGGTGTCCCTTCCTTGAATCCCCGAGCTCTTTTGTGACCAAGAACTCAAGATTAAGCGAATGTGGAGTCCGTAGTGTCAACCAAGCCGTCTAAAGATTGTGGTTGCCATGCACTCTTGACTCTTTGACCGACAAGTCTCAGTTGAAAAAGCCCCGTTGTTTTCTTTTCATTTCGAACTCAACGAATGTGCTCGTCAACCCAACTGTCGATGATTTAACTCGAATTTGCATCGTGTATTTGGCCAAATACGATTTCAAAAAATTGTTTTCATAAGAAACCTTTAATTTTGAGTTTTTAATTTCTTATATTCTCCTATAAAATATTTATACTTGTCTAACATCTTGATTTAAATTCCGATGTTTTGGTTCTAATTGAAATGTTATGATATTTCACCAAAGATTTTCCTTAATTTGTCCCTTTGGGGCTGCTTAATGTATGGCAATTCTTAGACGTTTTATTTACCAAATTATTTTCTTTCTTTTTTCTGAAGAAATTCAGATAACCCAAAAACTAAATTTAATTAGTGAAGAAGTATGATAAACGAATATGGCGGTAAACTTAACGGGCCACCATTTGCAATGCTATCGATGGTGTGCAAAAGGCACAAGACAATATAAGAATTTGGACTCACTCTCAGGCACAGAGTCTAAGACTAACATAAATAACTCAAGTCACAATACTAAAGAAATTTCTTAGGTGCACCCGGTGCACGTGCACCGAGTGCTTTGGGTACTTGTACCATTCGCAACAGAAATTGTACACCAAATTTGTATCACTCGCAACAGAAATTCTGTGTACAACATTATCAGCGGGTGGTACAAGTACCCAAAGCACTTGGTGCATGTGCACCGGGTGCACCTAAGAATTTTCCCAATACTAATGCTAATAAATAAATTATGTTTTGAAAATAATAAATGATTATTTATTTTTTTATATTATTAATTTATTTTGAAGATAGATGTAATTGTTCATTTTTTTAAAATTATTAATAGATAAGATAATATTGTATTTATTAGATTCAATTTTTATCCTTTTACATAATATATCTAAACATCTATAAATAGAGACCTTATGTTAACGAACATAATCAATTAATTGAATTTCAGTGATTATTTCATTCTTCTCTTTTTATAATTTCTCAATATCAGTTTTTGTATTATATTTTTTTGATTCTTGATTTTATTTGGAATCAAATTCACAATACGTTATCAGACGAGACTCTATCGAAGCTATTCTACTAAAATTTATAATCAAACTAACACCATCTAAGATATTCTCTCAATCCATACAATCAAGTAGTCTGATTTTTTGAAATTTTCTAAACAAAAGAAGAAATGTACTCTTTCTATTTGATTTTGTTTTAACAAGGCGGATTTCATTAAACTTGAGTTTGCAACTCTAGTTATTATTGGAAAAAACTATTTCTCTTGGATACTAGATGTTGAAATGTATGTAGTTGCAATGGGCCTGGCAGATACCATTATAGAAGGAAATCCATCATCATCAATGCTAAAGTTATGATTTTTCTCCATCATCATTTTCATGAAAATTTAAAAGTGGAATACCTTATTGTGAAAAATCTACTTATTTTGTGGAATAATTTGAAAGAAATGTTTGACGACCAGAAGATGATCGTGCTTCCAAAAGTACAATATGACTAGAAGCACTTGCAATTACAAGATTTTAAATCCGTCAGCGAGTATAATTATGCGATATTTAAAATTAACTCACAGTTACAATTATGTGGAGAAAATATTACTGATAAAGATATGTTAGAAAAAAACTTTCTCTATTTTCATTCTTCAAACGTGCTTCTGCAGCAGCAATATCGAGAAAATAGATTTAAAAAATATGCAGAATTGATATATTATCTTCTCATAACTGAGCAAAATAATGAGTTATTAATGAAAAATCATAAAGCCCGACCGATACCTTCTACTCCATTCTCAGAAGCGAATATTGATAGAAATTGTGATCTTGACTCCATAAGAGGCCGTGATTGTGGTCGTGGCCGTGCACGTGCAAATGTTTATAATAGAAATATTTATTATGATAAAAAAAAAGTCAAAATAAAGTTATTAGAAATAATGATAACCACCAGAAGTGGCCAAAAAATAATGAGAAAGGAAAAGAAAATGAAGTGGTTCCTACAAATTTTGAAGATAAATGTTATCATTGTGGCATGAAAGGTCATTGGTCTTGTACCTATAGTGCAGCATATTAGAATCCATACGTGCATCATATATATGCATTACGCAGCGGAATATAAGGATTCTATGCAAGAGGACTGCGTGGATGTGCAGTAAACGAATCAAAAGTAAGAAGATATACCGTCAGTGATGTCTCTGTCGTTCAAAATTTCTTCCTTTTGTTGAGGCGCAATCCAGCAATACCAGAGCTCCTCATTGTCGCCATGGAGTCTAAGTGTAGAACTCCCTCTAATAATATCCACACGAGGATACTCAAGAAACCAAACACGGACTCTGTTAGAATCCATACGTGCATCATATATATGCATTATGCAGCGGAATATAAGGATTTTATGCAAGAGGACCGCGTGTATGTGTAATAAACGGATTAAAAGCAAGAAGATATACCTTCAATGATGTCTTTGTCATTTAAAATTTCTTTATTTTGTTAAGGCGCGATCTAGTAATACCAGAGCTCCTCGTCGTCGCTATTGGAGTCCAAGCATAGAACTCCCTCTAACAATATCCACACGAAGATACTCAAGAAACCAAACACCGTCTCTGTGCTAGCAGAGAGTGACGGCGGCTAGGTTAAAAATAGAGAAGAGAAGAAGAGAGAGTTATCGTGAGGTTTTTCTTTTTCCCAGAGAGAATCAAAATTTTCCTTCTGTGTGTCTTAAAAGATAAACACAATCACCGCAAGTTTTGAGGAAAAATCCTAGAACTTCACGCCGAAGCAACCTCTGTGAATTCTAATCAAATTAGAATTTATTAAATTGTAATTGGAACCTTTAAATTCTCATAATTATAATTTGGTCTAAAATTATAACTAATTATAATTTGGCCCATATAACTTCTACTTCTCATGATTAACCCCCACTATATTATCATTTAACATCTCAAGTACATAATCCTCTATTGTGTATGACCTATTAGGTTTCCCAATCTATTGGTAGCGAATATAAATTAATCCAAACATGTTTTAGATTAATAATCCTTAAAAAATTTAGAATTAATATATTGATTCTAAACAAGATTGGTTTATTAATTCATCAATTAATAAACCCATATTCAACAGATCATGAGCTGTATCTGGCAACACATCATGACCACCCAAGAGTGTAGGAAGTCAAGTAGCTTGACAGTGCAATATAATATCTCATTCGATTTAGAGTACGGAATTATTGCCAACTCTCTCCAGAATAAATATTAATTCTGGCATAAATATATTAGTACTTGTACCAAGAATCTACTATTCTATATGTGTATCAATTATAACTGTTTCCAATAAATAATAACCTTGGCCAAGGATTTCATGAATAGTAATTCCAACAAGTGACCGTGAGATATTCACCCATACTATTAAGAGTGGTGAATCCTTTATTGATCCTCTCAACTATTTTCGTTGATCTCACATTGTACCCAATATCCATCTCATAGGTGGCCTTCGATCTGGCTCCAAAGATTGAAATCAAAGTACAATACTCAACAAACAAAGTACCTTGGAGACTTCAAGTCTAAAGATACTTGCACGTTTTTTATAACGAGATTCTATCACTGACACTACATAGTTATTCATGTGATTATCTCATAGTCAGGTCATCCAATGTATTTGTTCTATTAACAAGCATCCACGTGTTAACTTTGAGTATTTCAATACTCACGGATATGAAAATCACTGCCTGATCAGATCAGGAAGTCTAACACGTGTTAGTCTTAACGCATTAACGATGTCCTATTTCATTAATACTACGACTAGGGATTATTTAACTACTAACACTATACAGTGTAGTAGGAATCTCTCATCATGATTTCTTAACACAGTGTTGTACTAGGGACTTTATCTAATAATTATTTTACATGAAAGTAAAAAAAATAAATTGAAAGATAAATAATGCATTTTATTATAAAACAAATGTCTCATATACAATTTACAAGTGATTGCTGAAAGAATAAAATGGCAAAAATGATGAAACCGAAAGCATGCTTACAGAACAAAAAAAAATTACAGAGTATCATGGAAGCTGTTTACCTCTGTATTTGAATGATCTTATGGCACTGAAGAAGATGTCTGAACCAGGATGCTTGAAACCACTGGATCACATCCTTATAAACGTCGACTTCGTCTCATTCACGCGAAGCTTTTGAGCTTCCGGAATGACACTCTTTCTTCTTTAGTCGGTGAAAGCTTATAGAGCCTTGGGTTTACTATGAATCAATCAAAGAACTATAGCCTTGTTTTCCTTTTCATTTCTTTTTATGCTATCACAGAGAGTGACCAAGAGCATGAAACAAAAAGTACCATGCTTTTTGTTATCTTCTCACGCTAAACAATATGGGATCCATCCCGTGTTATTTTTTTTAAATTTTTTAAATTTTATTTTACCATTGGTTTTATTTATTGGACTAGATAAAATTATTTACTCTTGAATAAGTCTTAATTATTTATTTTTTGGGTTTCATAAAACAACCTAATAAATAATTAACAAGCTCAAATAGATCAATATAAAATATCAGACCTTTTATCTAGTTTATACCTAGATTAATTTTTTAATTATTCAATCTGGGCCTTGGGCCCTGAATAATTAATTAACCAATTAAACTAGATAAAATATATACTCTCTCTTGGACCTTTTATTTTATTTTAGTCCAATAACAAATTAGACTACTTAAATAAAATAAAAATAAACTCATAATCATCAAGACCAATTCCTTAATCCAAATCTGTTAGGACTTAAGGGTTATTCTGGAGACCAAAAGACACATCGTCTTGGCTACTAAAATGACCAAAATACCACTGCTATATAAATAGCTATATTTTTCATTTTAAATATTTTCTAATATCAACACAAGAAAATATTGACTCCAAGAACAATGCTACGTTAGCAAAGTCTTCGACCTACAGGTGTAATGATTAAAATACCCCTCTATGCATCGCCATACACTCAGAGAGGAAGAGTGTACTAACATTTCTCTAATAGACATCTACCATCTTTAGACCTCTAGTCCAATGATCCACAACTCCTGGAATGTTTCCATTTTCCAAGAGAGCTGCCTTAAAGCAAACATCTAAGTCATGTTCCCCAATGCCCTAGATATTTAGATCATTTGAACAGTTACAAGGGGCAAAAGCTATCTTGTACAAGTCTATCTTAATTAACTAGCCACATATACGCAACATATAGGTATATCGGCTCTACGAAAGAACCTCAATTACAACATATCAAAGTATATATTTTCAGCTTCGTCAGACCACCAACTTATACTCAAACTGTAGAGTATTAGTCTACGCTGTAGCAATAATAGTCCGGGTTTCTTCTAAATAGTACTTTTAGAAACCATTATTATAGGTCCTGTTTTATGTATTTGAAATACGCTAATGCTATGAAGTGAGTGGATTACTTACTAGTTAAAGGTAAGTCATTCCCCGTTTGAAATTCATAACATAATAACCTAAAGATGATGAGGTTCTCATTCTCATCAATCGGTTAAGAACAAACATTTATGTGTCAACTAATCCGTGATCCATATCTTACTATGTAAGACCACCATTTACATGGATCGCTTACTTAAACACAATGGGTCCTATCCAAATGTAAATCGTGTATAAATAAAATGTAAATTCACAAACAAATTTTGAGAACAAATTTTTTTATTAATAAATTCGATAATTACATAAAAAAACTAGTCTAGAGGTCATACATTCTAACAATCCCCCACTTGCACTCTAAGATTAAGAAAGTCCATAGGTGTTCACCCCTATAGTGTCTAAATGTCTCTTGAAGATTCTCTCAACCAAAGGCTTGGTGAAGGAATCTACTAGGTTGTTCTTCGAGGCTATCTGTTCCACCACGATTTTCCGTCTCTGGATGAAATTCTGGATCAAGTGGTACTTTCTCTCGATGTACTTCCCTTTCTTGTAGTTCCTGGGTTTTTTAGATTGCGAGACTGCTCTAGAGTTGTCGCAATACACCACAATTGGTTTGTCCATGTGTGGCACAACTCCAAGTTCTGAAAGGAACTTCCGGAACCAAACTGCTTCCTTAGATGCCTCCGAAGCTGTCACATACTTAGCTTCCATGATTGAGTTAGCAATGTAAGATTGTTTGATACTCTTCCATAAAACAGCTCCTCCAGATAAGGTGAAGACATATCCATTAGTGGATTTTCTCTCATTCTTATCTGCCTGGAAGTTTAAGTCTGAGTCTGTATATCTAGTAGGAACCAAGTCGTCAGCCCTGTAAACTAGCATATAATCTTTTGTATCACTGAGGTACTTGAAAATATACTTTACATCTTGCTAATGAACCTCTCCAGGATTTGACTGAAATCTGCTAACTAAACCTACGGCAAAACAGATATCTGGCATAGTGCACATTATAGCGTACATGAGACTTCCCATAGCCGAAGCGTAAGGAATCCTACTCATTCTATCTTTTTTCTTTTGAGACTTAGAATGATCCTTAGAACAAAAAGACAACTCATGTCTGCAAGGGATTAGAGCTCCCTTGAATAAGTCCATGTTAAACTTGGCCAGCATCTTGTCAATGTATGTCATTTGGGATAATCCTAACATTCTCTGCTTCCTATTTCTAAGAAGCTTAATCCCGAGAATGTAACTGGTTTTTCCCAAGTCCTTCATACTAAATTGATTAGACAGCCAAACCTTAGTAGATGGCAATGTTTCTACATCATTCCCAATGAATAAAATGTCATCCACATATAGGATAAGAAAAACCACATTTATGCCTTCCAATTTCCTATACACGTATGGTTTATCCTCGTTTTGAATGAAACCGTAAGACTTTACAGTTTCGTCAAAATGAATTTTTCATGTTCTAAATGCCTGATTAAGTCCATAAATGGACTTCTTAAGCTTGTAAACTATATGTTTCTGGCCTTTAGCAATAAAACCTTTCAGTTGGGACATATAGATGTCGTTGGTAAGATGGCCATTAAAAAATGCCGTCTTGATATCCATTTGCCATATCTCGTAGTCGAAATAATATGCAATGGTAAGGAGGATACGGATGGACTTAAGCATGGCTACCGGGGAAAAGGTTTCCTTATAATCGATTCCTTCTTTCTGAGTTTATCCTTTCGCCACAAGCCTAGCTTTGAAGGTTTCCACCTTCCCATCTGCTCCCCTCTTCCTTTTGTATAGCCATTTACACCCAATGGGTTTTATCCCTTCAAGTGAAGTTACAAGATCTTAAACCTGATTAAAGTACATAGACTCAATCTCGACTTTTATTACTTCATGCCATAGATTTGCATTGGCATCAGCAATAGCCTCCTCGTATCTAGTGGGATCTTATTTCTGATGGTCAGAGACTAGCTCGAAAGCCTCTCCTGTCCATCTTTTTAGAACTCTAGATACCCTTCCACTATGACAAAGCTCCGTTTGTACAGGTTCTTGAGGCTGTGCCTCTTCTTGTTCTATAATTGGGTCTAAAGAAGTTGATTCTGAAGATAACTTCTTCTCGAGTTCCAACCTTGTTAAACCTTTAGTGGAAGTACTTTGATCATCCTCCAAGTATCTAGCATTAGTACTTACTAGTACTTTCTGCTCCTTGGGATGATAAAAGTAACCTCCTTTTGTCCCTTTTAGATACCCAACAAAGTAGCATAATTCTAATTTTGGTTCTAGCTTGTCTCCCTTGATCAGTACATAAGTTGGACAGCTTTATATCCTGAGATGATTTAGACTTGGTTTACTCCCAGTCCACATCTCATAGGGCGTCCTAGGTACTGACTTGGAAGGCACTAAGTTTAGAATGTATACCGCTGTTTCCAGGGTATATCCCCAAAAAAAGATCGGAAGAGTAGCATGAGATATCATACTTCGGACCATTTCTATTAATGTCCTATTCCTTCTCTTAGCTACTTTATTCTGTTAGGGTGTACCCGGCGCAGAGAGTTGGGATACTATCCCATGATGTACCATGTAATCCTTGAACTCACTGAGGAGGTACTCTTCACTACGATCTGATCGTAAGGTTTTGATCAGTTTACCTGTCCAATGCTCTACTTCAGCTTTAAACTCTTTGAACTTGTCAAAAGAGTCAGAATTGTGCCTCATCAGGTAGACAAAACCAAACCTTGTACAATCATCTGTGAAAGTGATGAAGTACTCAAAACCCCATTTAACTTGTATAGACAAAGGACCGCACACATCAGTATGAACAAGGCCCAATATCTCCGTGACTATATCAGCCTTTTAGGTGAACGACCTTTTGGTCATTTTTCTCATAAGGCAGGATTCACACTGATGTCAACTTTTAAATTTTAATAAGCCCAATGGCCCATCATGGATTAACTTTTAAATCCTAACTGAGTTAATATGACCCAACCTTATATGTCAAATATATGAGTCATTGACATTGGTCTTTCTCTTCTTACTTAAAGGTTTAGATTGAGCGTTATTTATTTGATTGTTTGTAAGATTTAAAAAGAATAAGTTTCCATACATGTGCTCTATACATAAAACTTCTCAATTTCTACTGATAGTAATACCAGAATGGAAAGAAATAGAATATCTACGATTTATTATCTTTGCAACTGAAATTAAATTCTGTCTAAAATTGGGTACATATAAAATATTCTTCAAAATAACTACTTTATTACAATTAAAAATAAGATCCAACTTTTCCACTGCAATGGTCTATACTTGTACTCCATTTCCTATTCGTAGTCCATACTCGCCCTTCTAGAATCTTCTTATCTTCCTAGACCCCTTACAAGGAGTTACAGATATGATCAGTGGCACCAAAATCAACAATCCAAGTGGAAGTTGATTTAACCATTGAAATTGACTCTAGATAGAGAACAATATCTATAGGATTTCTCTTAGCCTGAAGTTCTGGACATTCCTTTTTTCAGTGTCCCTTTTGGCCACACTTGAAACACTTGCTTTTGGGTTTATGGGGCTGGTTCTTCAACTAGGCCAGTGCGTTTCCCTTCTTCTTCGTAAACTTCTTGGGCTTGGGCCCAATTCTGGAAGAAAAATTCCTAGTAATCATAGCCTTGGACTTTGGCTTTATAACCTTCTCTGTCACATGGAGCTCTTTCATTAACTTGGTTAAACTCATGTTTAACTTGTTCATATTATAATTTAACTTGAATTAAGTAAAAGAGCTCGGAAGAAATTTGAGAACCATATCTATTAGCTCTCGGAGTCAATTACAGCCCATAAGACTTCTACTTCTTTGAAAACAGCAATCATCTTGAGCATATGCTATCTGGTTGATGCTCCCTCAGCCATCTTGGTGTTGATGATTGTCCTAAAAGCCTCCAACCTTGCAGGCCGGCTCTTATCTGCTAACATCGTGGCTAGTGATTGGTTAATATCGTACGCAGTGGCCATCTACTCGTGTTTAGACTGGAGCACATTAGACATGGAGGCCAACATATAGTATCAGCCATCTCGTTAGCCTTATTCCATGCTTCCTCAGCCTCTCGCTCCTCAGCGGTGGAACCCTCCCCGATAACAGGACAGGTGTCAAAGATGACATACTTATACTCCTCAGCAGTGAGTATTTTGTCCAAGTTCTTTTTTCAATCCACATAATTTGGACCCGTTAGCTTATTCTCACGGAGAATAACAGTTAAAAGACTAAAAGAACCTCCACCAACTATTTCTAAAAAATCGAAAATAAAAGAAAACTCAGTTTGTGAAAAACAAAATAATTTGTGACTTTATCCTCATATTAAATCCAATAATAGTTAACCCTATCATTATTATCTTTAATATGATTAATTTAATTCTTAGAAAAATTGACATAACTTCTTGGGAAGATTAACAATTTCTTAAGCTAAGTGTATTAACCATCACAAATTAATTTTTCTTCTAGGTAATGATTTAGAAGATAACTCCATCATGGGATGACCGTTTCTTTTCATTTCCTATGGACATTCATTACACTATAACCTCTAATGTGGGCTGGCCGATTATAGCACGTGTTCCGAGTTATTAATTACATCCATCCATTAATTTGAGATCCTTGTGGTATTCCATCCTATACGGGGTCACTCCCAGGGTGACGGAGGGGATCCACGATCTCTAATGAGGATCGTGATGGAAGTTGTGAGACCGTTGAAACTCCTCTCCCACTTAGTATTTTAAAATAAGGATTTTCTTAGAAAATATCATTTGAAAATTTCGATTAAATTTTCTTTTAACTCAAAAATAAAATATGTAAATCCATAAAAATTTCTATGTTTAGGTTTATATCTTTTGAGAAATTTTTCTATGGATTAATTTTATTTAAGTTAATAAACTTCATAATTTCAAAAATTTCTAATAAAACTTTGGAGAGATTTTGATTTGAAATTTAATTTGACAAAAATAATTTTTCTTATTAAAATTAAATCAAAATAGTTTTCTATTTTAATTCACAAAAATATCTAAATTCAAAATATTTTCTATGTCGAGGATAAAATTGTCTGAGAAAATAACCAAGAATTAATTTTTGTTCGAATTAAAATTAACTATTTGATTTAAGAAAAATGTTTTTCTCTGTCAAAAATTCACAAAGATTTTGGTCTTTGAGAAAATGCGCACATAGGGCATAAAAAGAAATAAGCATGCTAGAAAACTGTAAAGGTTTTCATACTTTTTCTATTCTTTTAACCTAAGTGTCCAAATAATATAATTAAACACATTAATTAATTAATGATCTTGTTTAATCTTAATTTTTATTATTATTATTTTTCATGCAAAATATTCAAAGAATATTAACTATTATAATAAACATAACTTCGCATGGTATGGGACTAAAAACAAAATTTTAAATTTTTTTAAATTCTGGTCCAGTGCACCCGCCACACTGGATCATAGCTCATGGGCCGCGATCTGGGCAGGTGCCCGTGACCCGACCCGCTAACAGCCCCGTTCTCGCAATCAAAATTGATGACCTCAATTTGCAATTTGCGAATTGCAAATTGAATTCTCGCGGAAGAGCCTCTTCCACGAGGATAGCTTCCTCGCGCGCCGCGAGGAAACTATCTTCGTGAACTGGCGCGGCTGCAGCTCCAAGCCAAGGTCGGCTCGGCTCCACTCACAATCGCGGTTCAATTTGGCTCAGCTCGACTCATCTTCTCCAGCATTTCCTGCAATTTTTCTTTTGCGATTTTGCATTCATTCTTCTGGTTCTTTCGCCTAAACAACATGAAAAACCACTTAACAAGCTCCTATGCCCTTAAAAACTGTGGGCTTACGTGTTTCATCTAATAAAGTAGTAAATTACAGTGTTCCTAAACTTCTACTCGCGAAACTTACACAGAGACTATCCCATATCATAAATAACGAAGGTTCACAGAAAATATCCAAAACAAATATTTTTTTATTTTAGTTAAGCCTAGCATGCTTCCTATATTTGCCAAATTATGGCTCTAATACCACTTGAAAGGATGAAATGGCAAAAATGATGAAACCAAAATCATGCTTACAGAACGAAAAAAATTTACAGAGTATCATGGAAGCTGTTTACCTCTATATTTGAATGACCTTATGGGCACTGAAGAAGATGTCTGAAGTAGGATGTTTGAAGCCACCGGATCACGTCCTTATAAACATTGACTTCGTCTCATTTACGCGAAGCTTTTGAGCTTTCGGAATGACACCTTTTCTTCTTTAGCCGGTGAAAGCTTAGAGAGCCTTGGGTTTACTGTGAATCAATCAAAGAACTATGGCCTTATTTTCCTTTTCATTTCTTTTCATGCTATCACAGAGAAAAACCAAGAGCATGAAACAAAAAGCACACAGAGAAAGACCAAGAGCATGAAACAAAAAACACCATACTTTTTGTTATCTTCTCACGCCATCCGTATTGTTTTTTTTTTAATTTTATTTTACCCTTGGTCTTATTCATTTGGCCAGATAAAATTATTTACTCTTGAGCTTGAACACCCATAAATAATAAGTCTCAATTATTTATTTTTCGAGCTTCATAAAACAGTTTAATAAATAATTAACAAGTCCAAATAGACCAATATAAAATATCAAGCCTTTTATCTAGTTTATACATAGATTAATTTTTTAATTATTCAATTTAGGCCTTAGGCCCTAATTAATCAATTAAATTAAATAAAATATATACTATTTTTTGGCCCTTTTATTTTATTCCAATCTAATATAAATTAGACTATTTAAATAAAATAAAAATAAAACCTATAATTATTAAGACTAATGCCTTAACCCAAATCTGTCAGGATTTAAGGGTTATTTTGGGGACCAAAAGACACATAGTCTTGTCTATTAAAATGACCAAAATACTCCTGTTATATAAATAGTTATATTTTATATTTTAAATATTTTCTAATATCACCATGAGAAAATATTGACCCTAAGGACAATACTGCATTAGCAAAGTTTTCGATCTATAAGTGTAATGACTAAAATACTCCTCTACGCATCGCCGTGCATTTAGAAAAGATGAGTGTACTAACACCTCTCTAATAGACATCTATCATTCTTAGATCTCTAATCCAATGACCCACGACTCCTGGAATATTTTCACTTTCCAAGAGAGTTACCTTAAAGTAAACATCTAAGTCATATTCCCTAGGATCCTGGATATTTAGATCATTTGAACAGTCACAAGGGGCGATATAGCGCATAAGTTATCTTGTACAAGTCTATCTTAACTAACTAGTTACATATACCTAATATACAAGTATATCCGCTTTACAAAAGAACCTCAACTATAGAATATCAAAATACATGCTTCCAATTTCGTCAGGCCACCAACTTATACTCAAGCGATAGAGTATTAGTCCACGCTGCAGCAGTAATAGTCTGAATTTTTTCTAAATAGTACTTTTAGAAACTACTATTATAAGTCATGTTCTATGCATTCGAAATACACTCATGCTATGAAGTGAGTGAACTACTAACTGGCTAAAGGTAAGCTATTCCTCATTTGGAATTCATAACACAATAATGTTGGATAGTATGCCCTCTTAGACTAGGTTTCTGATGTAAATATCGAATATTTTAATAAAAGAATTTATTTACAGAAATCGTTTGTGAATTTACTTTTTATTTGTACACAATTACTTTTGGAAAAGACCCATTATGTTTAAGTAAGTGGTCCATGTGAATGGAGGTCTTTCACAGTAAGGTATGGATCGTGGGTTACTTAACACATAAACATTTGTTCTTAACCAATTGATAAGAATGTGAATCTCATCATGTCTAGGTTATTATGTTGCGAATTCCAAATGGGGAATGGCTTACCTTTAGCTAGTGAGTAGTCCACTCACTTCATGACATAATCGTATTTCGAATACGTAGAACATGACCTGTAGTAGTGGTTTCTAAAAGTACTATATGGTAGAAACCTAGACTCCTACCGCTACAACGTGGACTAGTACTCTACGACTTGAGTATGAGTTGGTGGTCTGACAAAGCTGGAAGCATATACTTTGATATGCTATACTTGAGGTTCTATCGTAGGGCCAATATACTTGTATGTTGGGTATGTGTGACTAGTTAGTTAAGACAGATTTGTACAAGATAGTTTCTATACTATATCGCCCCTTGTGGTTGTCTGAATGATCTAAATATCCAGAGCCCTGGGAAACATGAATTGGATGTTTGTTTTAAGGTAGCTCCCTTAGAAAGCGGAAACACTCCAGGAAGTCGTGGATCATTGGACTAGAAGTCTAAGGATGATAGATGTCATTTAGAGGGGTGTTAGTACACTTCTTCCTCTCTAAATGTACGACGATGTGTAGAGGGGTATTTTAGTTATTTCACCAGTAGGTCGGAGACTTTGCTAACGCAGTATTGTCCTTAAGGTCAATATTTTCTTATGGTGATATTAGAAAATATTTAAAATGCAAAATACCGCTATTTATATAGTAGGGGTATTTTGGTCATTTTAGTAGCCAATGCGATGTGTCTTTTTGGTCCTCGGAATAGCCCGTAAGTCCTAATTAATTTTGGGTTGAGGAATTGGTCTCAGTTAAAGAGGATTTTATTTTATTATATTTTATTCAGGAAGTCTAATTTATTATTAGATTGGAATAAAAATAAATAAATAAATAAAAAGGAGTTGAGAGAAATTTATTATCTGATTTAATTGGTTAATTAATTATTCATGGCCTAGGTCTAGTTTGAATAATTAGAAAATTAACCTGGGTTTAAACTAGAGGGAAATAATTAATGTTTAATTATTTATTAGGTTATTTATATAAGCCTAAGAAATAAATAATTAAAGTTTAATTATTTTGGTTCATTTGAGCTCATTAATTATTTATTGAGTTTTTTATATAAGTCCAAGAAATAAATAATTAATGTTTATTATTTTGGATTTTTCGGGTCCAAGAAAAATAATAAATATTATTTTAACCCAATAGCTTGGACCATAGGGTTTCTTCCAGAGACGGTTCAGATGAGTTTAGGGTTAAACCAGACTTACTCTGTTGATAACATTCGGGTGTTTGAAATATTATATCATGGGGGATATTGTTATCAGATATTGGAGACCTAGTTTTGGCTGACTACAATTAAAGCCTCTTGAAAGAAAGAAACCCTAATTCTCCCTTAGTTTTCTCTACCTCTCGTGAGTCTCTCTCTCCTCTTGTTCTTGGTGCTTTGCTAATCAATAGCAGTAGAACCAAGTAGGATTGAGACCACTCCTCCTCACCCTTTGTTTCACCAACAAAGATTGAGGCAGTGGAATATTCCATGAGCCGGAAAGCTTGGCGTTCATGCGAATAAGGCGAAGTATGAGGTTAGCGGGATTTCAACCGGAAGCTTCATCAAGTGGGCAAGGAGAGGCTGTTCTTGTGGTTCAATCCATTCCTTCACAACCTAAGAGGTTTAAGGCACGCAAATGTATGGTCTTAACGCTTCCGTGCTGCTATTAAGGCTTGTTTTTTTTTCCTTCTCTATTTTTTGGTCTCGTAACATGCTCTCTGTTTTGCCAAACCCATCAAATAACCTAAACATGATAATATTCTCATTCTCATCAATCGATTCAGAATCAACATTTATGTGTTAAATAACCTGTAATCCATATCTTACTGTGAAAGACCACCATTCACATGAATCGCTTATTTAAACACAATTGGCCATATCCAAACGTAAATCGTGTACAAATAAAATGTAAATTCACAAACAAATTTTGAGAATAAATTTTTTTATTAATAAATTTGATAATTACATCAAAAAACTAGTCTAGAGGGCATACATTCCAACAATTACCTCTAGGGCATAACACTAACAAACTCCCACTTGTACTAGAGCCAATCATTCATGTATCTAATACTAAATGACTCAATATACCTATTATGTTTCTTCTGGGATAGTGCTTTTATAAGCGGGTCAGCTATGTTATCATCCGTATGAACTCTCTCTATCTTTACATCATTCTTATCTATGATCTCCCAGATCAGATGATAACGTCATAGCACATGCTTGGATCGTTGGTGAGACTATGGTTCCTTTGCTTGAGCAATGGCTCCGTTATTGTCACAATACAATGATATAGGACCAACAACACTAGGGACCACACCTAGTTCTGTCACGAACTTCTTGATCCAAACGGCTTTCTTAGTTGCTTCAGAAACGGCTATGTACTCAACTTCTGTCATAGAGTCAACAATAGTTTCTTGTTTGAAACTCTTCCAACTTATTACCCCTTCGCATAACGTAAACACGTAGGCAGATTGTGATTTGAAATTATCTTTGTCAGATTGAAAACTAGCATCAGTATACCCGTTTACTTTCAAATCACCTTCTCCATAAACCAAGTACACAACCTTAGTCCTTTGTAAGTACTTAAGGATGTTCTTTATAGCCACTCAATTACCATCCCAGGGTTAGATTGGTATCTGCTCGTCAAACTGAGAGCACAGAATACATCGGACCTTGTACATATCATAGTGTACATGATAGATCCAACTGCCAAAGTATATGGAATCTTACTCATGTGATCCATTTCAACTTGTGTCTTGGGAGACATCGACTTTGAAAGGCTTATCTCATGGGCCATGGGTAAGAATCCCTTTTTGGATTGATCCATGCTAAACCTCTTTAGCACTTTGTCTATGTATGTAGACTATGAAAGATCTAGCAACTTTTTTAACCTATCCCTATAGATTCTCATTCCAAGAATCTAAGTTGCTTCTCCAAGATCTTTCATGGAGAATTTGTTGGACAACTAAACTTTAACTGATTGTAGGACATGCACATCGTTTCCTATTGGCAATATGTCATTTACATAAAGCAATAAGAAAACGATTGTACTCCCACTTGTTGGGGATATGCCCTAGAGTCAATTTGTACTTATACTATTGTCATTATGTTTTATATAATAATATGAGGCTTTCATTTCCATGAATAGTGAGTTTTGTTTTGTTGGTCATCAAATACGTGACTTGATAGTAAAACCCTACAATGAATGCAATGACTATTCTAAAACTGTCCCTGATCGATTATTATTATTGGAATAATAATAAATTAAGATTAGTATATTTTTGACTTGATGGCTATGTTTTACTGGCCATGGATATTTGTGATATCGAGTCAAGACATAAATAAATGTTAGAGAACATTGTATTGGACATGACCCACTGTGAGAGTATTTCATGAAATATGTCATAAGTACTTTCTAGCCATAATAATATTGAAAGTCCTTCGACCTAAATTCATCATAGTTTCCTACTTGATGAATTCTATATTTTGACATTGTCTAAAGTTGTCTTTAACCAGATAATAAATTAGACTACTGTTAGATATATAATAAATCAAGGAGAGGAATATGATTGATTGTGAATGAATTTGTCCCTCTCAGTTATGGGAGAGATATCCATGGGCCCCTTGATAAGTTAGACTGTTAAAAATGCATGGCCGTGCTCAAATATATCAATCTAAGATATTGATATCATTTGTTTGAACAGTCTACTATGAAATCAAGAAATAATTGATTAAGCTTAATAAGGATGACATGCTCCGTGTCTTATGCTTAATCTGGATATCGTGTGACAAAAGGACTAAATATAAAATTATGGTTTGGTTCAAAGAGATCACCGATCTTCATTTAACCTGGATAATTATAATATTTTGCTAGAAATCGCTTATAACTTGTGGGCCATTTAAATATGATTTAGGCACACTGCCAGTGTTGAATGAACCTATAGGGTCACACAATAAGCGAACTTGTTAGGTTATTTTTCTAGTGACCAGGTTCGATAAATCTGGAAATATGTCTAAGTTAATCGTACTTAGAAAATTTACCAGATACAATGAATCTGGAAATATGTCCACATTCGATGTATCTGGATGATGTCCAGATTATAAGAATCTGACTCGGTAAATTAATTAGTTAAATTATCGAGATAATGACAGAATCTTATCATATCAGTTTTAATTTAATTTGAATTTAAATTAGAATATGATAAGATATTATAAGGGTTGGACTCTAAGAGGTTCGTGGGTTTTTAAGAAAACCCTAGCCGTCTTTTCAATAGTCCAATTTTTCGGTTGAAAACATTCGTGCCATTCTCTACCAGAAAAGAAAAAAAAAAACCTCTCAAACCCTAGGCGCTAGCACTCCCCGGGTATTGAGTGAGTTCGCGGTGTGTATCCGATAGAGGACGTTCGCATACTGCAGCGTCTGGTGATTGTTCGGGTTGAACGTACAATAGCGCAACCAGAATCGAAGGATTTCGATTACAGCAACCAGAGGTAATTCTTAAACCTTAGATCTTCTTAATCGTTTACTTGGGTCCTCGGGAGGGATTCGTGGATGTTTTCCGCGTTTAGGAGTCCACGAATTCTAACACCACTAACCTTCTTGTACACACAAGGCTCATCCATGTTTTGAATGAAACCAAACTCTTTGATTATTTCATCAAAACAGATGTTTCAACTCCTAAAAGCTTGCTTAAGTCCATAAATAGACCTTTGCAGCTTACACACTTTTGTGCTATCATTGGATGTGAAACCCTTAGGTTGTATCATATACACTTCCTCAATCAGATTTGCATTTAGGAAAACTATTTTCACATCAATTTTGCCAGATCTCATAATCATGATGAGCGACAAGGGCTAGGAGTATCTTGATGGATTTTAGCATGGCAACTGGCGAGAAGATTTCATCATAGTTAATACCATATTGTTGACGATAACCCTTAGCCACTAGTCATGCTTTATAGGTAACTACGTTACCATCCATGTCTATTTTATTCTTGAAAACCCATTTGCACCCAATAGGTTTGATTCCTTTAGGTGGATCAACCGAAGTCCATACGTGGTTGTCGTACATGGAATCTATCTCTGATTTCATGGTCTCAAGCCATTTGTCAGATTCTGAACTATTCAGAACTTCCTTGTAGGTAGTAGTCTCATTTTCATCTATGAGCGATATGTTATTGTGGTCACTTATGAAAAATTCATATCTCTCAGGTGCTACACGCATCCTATTCGACTCACGATGATCTTATGTGGTAGAAGGTTCATCTATTCTTACAATAGATGTGGGATCAGATTATTGATCCTTGTTTGTTTGTTTTTATCAAACTTCACTAAATTTAATTTTACTCCCACTATCCATTTTGAGCATGTGCTCATTTTCTTAGAAGACACATGCTTTGAAACAAACACTTTATTTTCGGATAGGAGATAGAAGTAATGCCCAAAAGATTTTTTTGAATAACCCACAAACAAAAACTTGTCAGACTTACTTTCAAGTTTGTCTGACTGTGGCGTTTTGACAAAAGTAGGACAACCCCATACTCTTAAATGAGATAAATTTGATTTCTTGTCAAAGAACATCTCAAATGGGATAGTATCAACCGATTTTTATAAAACTCTATTTAGAATATAAACAGAAGTCTCTAGTGCGTACCCGCAAAATGATTTTGGCAAGTCTGCAGAAGCCATCATGGTCCGTGTCATGTCTAGAAAGGTTCGATTCCTTCTCTTAGATACACCATTATGTCGAGGTGTATGTGGTGGAGTCCATTGAGATAATATCCCATTATCTCTAAGATAACTCTGAAACTCTTGACTTAAGTATTCACCTCCTTGATCCGATCTTAGAATCTTAATACTTTTGCCAAGTTATTTTTCTACTTTATTCTTGAAGTCTTTGAACTTTTCAAAAGCTTCAGATTTGTATTTCATTAAATACAAATACCCATATCGTAAATAATCATCGATAAAGGTTATGAAATAGTTATAACATCCTCTCGGTTGTATAGACATTGAGCCACATACATCAAAATATAGGAGTTCTAATAACTCTTTAGCCCTTTTTCCTTTTCCAGAAAAAATGAGTTTTAGCATTTTACCTAATAAACAAGACTCACAAGTGCTATATGATTCATAATCAAATGACCCTAAGTCACTAAGTCGGTGTCATTTAGAAACACGATTCTCGTTTATATGGCCTAAACGACAATGTCATAAGTAAGAGGTGTTTAGATTATCTATCTTTGGTTTCTTATTGTTTATATTGAGAATTGGATTATCCATATCTAGAATATATAAACCATTAACTAAAGTTGCACAACCATAGTGGATATCATTCAATGAAAAAGAACAATACTTATTCTTAAAAATTAAATGAAATCCATATAAATCTAAATATGCAACTAAGATAATGTTTTTCATTAAAATTGGTATAAAATAACAATTTTGAAGTTATAAAACTAATCCAGAAGGCAAGTTCAGCTCGTATGTTCCCTCAACAAGTGCAGCAACCTTTGCTCTATTTACAGTACGTAGGTCCACGTCGCCTTTCTCTAGCATTCTACTGTCCTTTAGTCTATGCAAGTTATTCTACAAATGAGATCCACATTCGGTATCCAATACCCATATCTCATTTCCAAAGACAGTATTTATCTCAATCATAAACATACTAGGAGTAGAAGTAGAAGTGCCTGCAAGCTTCTCCTTCTGCTTTTTTTCCTTTACGATCTCCAAGTAGGCCTTGCAGTTGCGCCTTTAATGGCCCATCTTGCCACAGTGATGGCATGGGCTCTTGGTGGCTGTGTCCTTCTTCTTCACACCACCTTTGGGTTTAGTGGGAGCCTTCTTCTTCTTCTTAGGAAATTTCTTCTTAGAAAAAGAAGATTCTACCATCAAGAATACATTAGATTCCTTCTTCATGGAGGATTCTGCAGTTTTGAGAAGATTGATCAACTTGAGAATAGTGGACTCAATCTTATTCATCTGATAATTGATCACAAATTGTAAAAAACTATTAGGTAAAGATTGTAGAATTAAGTCAACACTTAATTCATGGTCCATCAAGAACTCAAGAGATCCAAACTTCTCAATCAAGCCTAGCATCTTCAGCCCATGAGTAGTCATAGAAGCACTTTCAGCCATTTTACAATGGAATAGTTGCTTCAAGATCTCATATCTCTCTATTCTGGTTTGGGCGCCAAATAGCTCTCAAAGATGGAGAATCATCGAATGAGCGTCCATATGCTCGTGCTGTTTTTGTAGCTTAGGAGTCATTGATATCAGCATGATACAAGATGCTATGTCACCGTCCTCCTTATGCTTCTTGTGGATAGCGTGCTCATCGGCATGAGCATTTTCAGCTAGTGCTGGCGGAACAGGTGCATCTAGCACGTAAAATAACTTTTCCGACTTAAGAATAATTCTCAAGTTTCTACACTAGTCGAGATAGTTCGATTCAGTTAATTTGTTGGTCTCCAAGATGCTACGTAAGTTTAGGTTAGTTGACATGATGCACATGACCTAGATATAAAGATAGAGAAGATTAGCTAAGTGTATATGCACATGTAATGCAAACAATTAGATCTTTAATTAATCGCATTATTATTTCACTATTTTACTCAAATCAATAGCCCCCACTATTGATTTGGGAAAGCCCATTGGAAGTTTCCTAGTAGACCGGTATCTAAATTCCTCAAGAATAACCTTGTGTTTGCCCAACAAGCCACTATTGAGTTCAATTGTAGGTATCCAATACCAATTGCATCGTATGTAATTACCGGATCATTGAGTGATTAACATCTTTTAATCTTAAAGCCTTTTAGGCTACCCCAATATTTCTTCTAAATTTTTTTATGCTTGAGTTAGCCTAATCGGGGTAAAGAATTTAGTTAAACTCGACCCATTAATCAGGAATTTAATTTCATAGCTTAAATATGCACGATGTCGAGTAGGCTTAGGTTAGCCCAACAACCTAGTCTCGAAAAAGAACTCTACTGTTTACTATATTAATGGAAGGAAAATGTTTAATATTAATTGAGGGATTTATTCCTTTTAGTGATTTCATCAAATGACATGCATAAACGTATCAATAAATCACATAAATTGATAATCATGGTAATAAAGTGATTACATTATATGGTTATGGACTTTCTCTAAATTAATTTTCTCGAGCCAAAAAAGAAAATAACATGGTTAACCATATGTGTTCATACATGTTTTAAGTAGAAGGTCTTACCCTTTTGCCTTGTTTTGGTCATCATCTCCAAAATCACAATAATTCTATCTCTATCTAACCTATTTAATCTAATTACATATATTTCCTAAATAGAGAAACCTCGAGTTACATTCGAGGAGAGTTACTTGAGAAGAGAATTATACAAGAATTTTAGAGAAGGCAGGACTCGCAGGTCCTATTTAATAAAAATTAAAACTGTAAAAGTGCATGAGCATATATAATTCAGTTTTAGTCCAAAACCATCCACCATGCAATTAATTATACTTAAACAAAAATTAAACATATAATTTTATTATTCCAAAATCTCTATTTTGGGAAAATAAAACAAAATTTAGATTTAATTTCTAAAATCAAATTAAGATAAAATATAAAATCAATATTTTAGATTTAATTTCTAAAATCAAATTCTAGAAATTTAATTAAGATAAAATGTAAAACCAATATTTTAGAAAATTTATTAATTGCTAAAATCATATTTTAGGAATTAAATAATAATATATAATCTAAAATCAATATTTTAGAAAATATATTAATTTCTAAAATATAATTTTTATCCCAAATCATGGGTCTCAAAAACTAATCATAATTAGGTTTAATTCTCAAAACGAGAATTAATAAAAAACCTTTTTTTTTACATATCTAAAATCACTATTTTAGATAATTAATTTCCAAAGCCAATTTTGGAATTTATTCTCTTAGTCCCAAAACAAAATTCTGGAAAGCTTTGGCTCAAGAGGAAGAAAAAAAAAAAAACTTCCGTGGGTCCAGTGAAAAACAACTGAAATGAAATAGAAAAGAATTTTTTTTATGTATATAGCCAACAAAAGGACAAAATCCTATCATGGGCAGGATGTATGATGAATTTCGGCTACAAGCTCTGGGCAACATAGCCAGAGCTAGCCACGGCTTGGAGCCAATTGTGCCTCAAGCCGTGACTTGGCTCCAGCAAGCCACGGCTTGGCAACAAAAAAAAAAAATATTTTTTTCTTTTTCTGTTCATCGTCTTCCAAAGATGATCCTGTCTTTGTTTTTTTCCTAGCGGATTCCATAACTAGAAATGAATCCAGAAACCTTTTTTTTTTTTTCTTTTCACAGGAACACATTCTGTAACCTTTACAGAACCAAAACACTGCAACAAAAACCCACAATTTTCAGGTACCAATGGAACAGAAAATTAGTGCAGTTTGCAAACTCTTTTCAGAACACACCAAAGACCCAAAATTCTTAATCAAACGAACCACAGAAACGTTTTCTATGATCCAAATATATGCGTGAAACAATTTTAGACATAGGCAAACAAAATCAACATAAAATTTTTTTTCCAGAAACATGATTGTAGCATAAAATGGAAAACAGAGACAAACATGAAACAGTTTTCATGGTGAATAAATGTCCATAAATCACATATAAGTGTCTCTGATACCACTGTTAGAATCCATACGTGCATCATATATATGCATTATGCAACAGAATATAAGGATTCTATGCAAAAGGACCGTATGTATGTGTAATAAACGGATCAAAAGTAACAAGATATACCTTCAGCGATGTCTCTGTCATTCAAAATTTCTTCCTTTTGTTGAGGCGCGATCTAGCAATACCAAAGCTCCTCGTCATAGCCACTGGAGTCCAAGCATAGAACTCCCTCTAATAATATCTGTTGGAATGTATGCCCTCTTAGATTAGGTTTCTGATGTATTTTTTACTTGTATTAATAAAAATATTTTTTCTCATAATTTTTTGTGAAATTTTCTTTATATTTATGCACAATTTTAATGAAAAAGACCAATTGTATTTAAGTAAATGGTTCATGTGCATAGAGGCCTTTCACAGTAAGGTATGGACTGAGAATGAAAATCTTATCATGGCAAGGCTATGGTGTTATAAATTTAAAATAGGGAATGGCTTACCTTTAACCAATGAGTAGTCTACTCATTTCATAACACAAGTATATTTCGAATACGTAGAATTAGACCTGTAGTAATGGTTTCTAAAAGTACTATGTGATAGAAACCTAGACAACTACTGCTACAATGCAGACTTGTATTCTACAGCTTGAGTATAAGTTGGTGGTCTGACGAAGTTGAAAATGTATGCTTTAATATACTATAGTTGAGGTTTTTGAGAAGGACTAATATACTTGTATATTGGGTATATGTGACTAGTTAGTCAAGACAGACTTGTACAAGAAAGTGTCTACACTATATCACCCATTGTGATTGTCCGAATGATCTAATTATCTATGGCCCTAGGGAATATGACTTTGATATTGGCTTTAGGGTAGCTCCCTTGGAAAGTTGGAATATATCAAGAAGTCGTGGATCATTGGACTAGAAGCTTAAGGATGGTAGATGTCGTTTAGAGAGATGTTAGTATACTCTTTCCTCTCTAAATGAACGGCGATGTATAGAGGGGTATTTTAGTCACTTCACCTGTAGGTCGAAGACATAGCTAATGCAACATTATCCTTAGGGTCAATATTTTCTTATGGTGATATTAGAAAATAGTTAAAATGTAAAATATAACTATTTATATAACAGGAGTATTTTGGTCATTTTAGTAGCCAAGACGATGTGTCTTTTTGGTCTTTAGAATAGCCCGTAAGTCCTAATTATTTTAGGTCAAGGAAATGGTCATAATGAAAAAAGAATTTTATTTTATTTAGGAAGTCAAATTTATTTTTGGACAGGAATAAAATAAAAGGAATGAGAGAAATTAAATTTATTATCTAGTTTGATTGGTTAATTAATTATTCAGGGCCTAAGCCCAGATTGAATAATTAAAAAAAATTAATCTGGGCTTAAACTAGTTAATAAAAGGTTTAATAATTGTTTTAATTTATTTAGGCTCGTTAATTATTTATTAGGTTATTTTAATAGGCCCAAGGAATGAATGATTAATGCTTATTATTTTTTGGGCTCATTAGGGTATAAGGAAAAATAATAAATTATTTTAGCCCAATAGCTTGGACTAAAGGGTTCTTTATTATTCACGGTATAGAAAAGTTGGGAATAATCCAAACCATTTCTATTGATAACCTCCGGATGTTGAAATATTAAAACATCGGGGTTAGGTTATTTGGGATGTGAATAGGAGTTATTGTGTAGAGCCAAAGCAATACATACGACAGAAGCAAAACAGAAGACCAGAGCTTCTGTTCTCTCATTTTTCTCTCTTCCAATATCTCACGTTTTCTTCTTTTCTTCCTTTTTCCATTTTCTTGTCTTTGCTAATTAATAGCAAAAGGATCAAGAAGGACCATTCTTACCTAAGTTGTTTCACCAACTTAGATAGGCGGAAGTATATTCTGAGAAGCGAAAAGCTTCGCGTTCATACCAAGAAGAAGCTGACGGATTGCTGGATTCTCGCTGGAATCGTTGTCAAGGCAGTTAGCTTCTCCCGTGGTTGGTGCCTTTTCCTTTCGACCAGGCCAGGAAAGGACACGAAAAGGTATTTTTTTTAACCTTCCGGTGCACTGTGTCTATTTTATTTCTTGCGCATGCGACTCCTCTATTTTTCATTCCATCAAAATGGTATCAGAGAATTGGCTTTGAAAGGCTTAGGATGATACATGCTAGTTAATAAAACTTGGCAAGACCTATTTTAATGAGATCCTTCGTTGTTTTGGTATGAGTAAAATGGTTGTACATCTCATCATTGAGGTATAGGTGTTTCTATAAATTTTTCTTCACAGTGTTGTTTAGCTTCGTGTAAGCCCATTTTGAAAGGGTATAGGCGGTTGTTATATTTTTTGGTGAAAAAATATAACAAGAAATGGCCTTGGATGATTGAAGAGCGTTCTAGAAGAGACAAAAAAAATTTGCAGAACGAAAACAATGCAGTGAAATCGTGGAGAAGATGGACTGAGCCGAGCCGAGCCGGCGCTGCTGCTGTGAGGAGAGCCAAGGCTGTCCAAGCCAGCCGCGGCTTCGGGGCCCGAGATGGCCTTGGCTCAAGACTGCGCGTGAGGAAGCTTCCTCGCGGAAACTATTTTCCTCGCGAAAACTGAGCTGTTGCACGGCCACCCACCCGAGATCGTGGTCCATGGATTTTTTCATAGGTCATGATCCAATGTGGCGGGTGCACTGGACCAAAGTTTATGGTCTCATACCAGGCGAAGTTATTTTCATTGCAATAGTTAATATTCTTTGAATATTTTGTATGAAAAATAATAGTAAATGATATTAAGATTAAACAATATCATTAATTAATTTAATTAATGTGTTTAATTCTTTTATTTGGGCACTTAGGATTAAAAAATAGAAAAGTATGAAAACATTTATAGTTTTCTAGCATGTTGATTATTTTAAGTCCTGTGTGCGCTTTTCTCAAATACCAAAGTCTTTGGGAGTTTTTATTTGACAATAATTTTTTTTCTTTAATTGAATGGTTATTTTAATTTAAACAAAAATTAATCCTTAGTTATTTTCTTAAATGTTTTTATCCTTGATATAGAAATATTATGGATTTAGAAATTTTTGTAAGTTTAAAATGGAAAGCCATTTTAATTCTTTTTAGCAAAGGAAAAATTATTTTTGTTAAATAAAGCCTTGAGATCAAAATCTCTAAGAATTATTTAAATGGAAACATATTGAAATTATTAAGTTTTGACTTAAATAAAATTAATTCATAAGGAAAGATTTCTCAAAGGTATAAACCTTGACATAATTTTTTTTTATGGATTTAGATATTTTATTTTAAGTTAAAGAAGAACTTAATTGGAATCTTTCAAATAATATTTTTTCAAGAAAATCCTTATTTAAAATATTAAGTGGGAGAGGGGTTCTAATGGCCCCATGGCTTCCATTACGATCCTCATTAGAGATCGTGGGTCTCCTCGTATCATCCTAGGAATGAACTCGTATAGGATGGAGATACCACAAAAATCTAGAACTAATAGAAGGATGTCATTGATAACTCGAGACACGTACTATGATCGGCCGGGCCAAGTTGAAGGTTATAGTGTGAGGTATATCCATAGAAAATAAGAAGAAATGGCCATCCCCTTGATGGAGTTATCTTATAAATTATTACTTAGAAGGAAAATTAATTTGTGATGGTTAACACACTTAGCTTAGGAAACTGTTAATCTTCCCAAAAAACTATGTCAGTTTTCCTAAGAGTCAAATTAATCATATTAAAGATAATAGTAATGGGGTTAGCTATTATCAAATTTAATATAAGGATAAAATGCACAAAATTATTTTTATTTTACAGATATTGAGAATTTCTTTTATTTTTCAAATTTTCAAAAATAGTTGGTGGAGGTTCTTCCAATCATTTAGCCGTTATTCTTCGTGAGAATAAACTGACGGGTCCAAACTATATGGACTGAAAAATGAACTTGGACATAATACTCATAGTCGAAGAGTATAAGTATGTTTTATATGAGACCTGCCCAGTAATCGGGGAAAGTTCCACCGCTGAGGAGCCTGAAGCTGAAAAAGTATGGAAGAAGGCTAACAAAATGGCCTGATACTATATATTAACCTCCATGTCAAATATACTATAATCCAAACACGAGTACAAGACTACGTCATATGATATCAACACATCTCTAGCCATAATGTTTGCAGATAAGAGCCGGCCCGCAAGGCAGGAGGCTCTTAGAACGATCATAAACACCAAGATGACTGAGAGAGTATAAGTCAGAGAGTATATGCTTAAAATGATTGCTACTTTCGAGGAAGCAAAAGTCTTGTGGGCTGTTATTGACCCCGAGAGCCAAGTGGACATTGTTGTCGAATCTTTGTTCGGCTCATTCACTCAGTTCAAGTTGAATTACAACATGAACAAGTTAAACATGAGTTTAACTGAGTTGATGAATGAGCTCCAAGTGGCAGAGCAGTGTTGGAATGTATGCTCTCTAGATTAGTTTTCTAATGTAATTATCGAATTTATTAATAAAAAATTTTATTCTCAAAATTATTTGTGAATTTTTACATTACTTTTATGCACGATTTCGTTTGAAAAAGACCTATTGTGTTTAAGTAAGTAGTCTATGTGAATGGTGATCTTTCACAGTAATGTATGAACCACGAGTTACTTAACACATAAATGATTGTTCTTAACCGATTAGTGAGAATGGGAACCTCATCATGTTTAGGTTATTGTGTTATGAATTCTAAATAGGAAATGGCTTGCCTTTAGCCAGTGGATAGTCCACTCACCTTATAGTATGAGCGTACTTTGAATACGTAGAAAATGACCTGTAATAGTGATTTCTAAAAGTACTATTTAGAAGAAGCCCAGACTATTACTGCTATAGTATGGACTAGTACTCTACCGCTTGGTTATGAGTTGGTAGTCTAACAAAATTGGAAACATATACTTTGATATACTTATATTTTGGATATATGTGACTAGTTAATTAAGACAGACTTGTACAAGATAGCTTTTGCGCTATATCACCCCTTATGACTGTTCGAATGATCTAAATATTTAGGGCCCTGGGGAACATGATTTGGATATTTACTTTAAGGTAGCTCCCTTGAAAAGCGAAAACATTCTAAGAGTTGTGGATCATTGAATTAGAGGTCTAAGGATGGTAGATGTATTTTAGAGAAGTGTTAGTACACTTTTCCTCTCTAAATGTACGGCAATGCGTAGAGGGGTATTTTAGTTATTACACCTGTAGGTCGGAGACTGCTAACGCAGCATTGTCCTTGGGGTCAATATTTTCTTATGGTGATATTAGAAAATATTTAAAATATAAAATACAGTAATTTATATAGTTAGGGTATTTTAGTTATTTTAGTAGCCAATGCGGTGTGTCTTTTTGTCCCCGGATTAGCCCCTTAAATCCTGACAGATTTGGGTTAAGGAATTGATCTTGATAATTATGGGTTTTATTTTATTTAAGTAGTCTGATTTATTATTAGACTAGAATAAAATAAAAGGTCCAAGAAATAGTATATATTTTATCTAGTTTAATTGGTTAATTAATTCAGGGCCCTAGGTCCAGATTGAATAATTAGAAAATAAACCTAAGTGTAAATTAGATAAAAGGCCTGATATTTTATATTGGTCTATTTGAACTTGTTAATTATTTATTGAACTGTTTTATGAAACATAAAAAATAAATAATTGAGGCTTATTATTTATGGGTGTTCAAGTTCAAGAGTAAATAATTTTATTTGGTCCAATAGATGAGACCAAGAGTAAAAAAAAAAAAAAAAAGTAAGGGATGGATCCCGTATTGTTTGGCGTGAAAGGATAACAAAAAGTAAATGTTTTTTGGTTTTCACGCTCTCGGTCTCTCTCTGGCATTGAAACAAAAAGAACGAAGGCCATTCTTTGATCCGGTGGTAGCTTTCACCGGCGGTGGTTAAGGCAGTGGCCATATTCTAAAAGTTCAAAAGCTATGCATGAATGAGAAGAAACAGATGGCTTGCAGGAGTGCAACTGGAGGTGTCTTTGGGAGAACCAGTGGCTTCAAGCATTCAACAAGAAGTGGTCCAGACATCTTCTTCGGTGCCAACAAGGTCATTTAAACGCAGAGATATTATAATTTTTAAAGCTTCCGCTACCTCTATTTTGATATTATGCATGCTTGTGTGTTTATTTTTGCCGCACATTACCTTCAATTGGTATCAAAGCTTGAAGTTTGGCAAATATAAGAAGTAGGCTAGGCTTAACTAAAATAAGAAAATATTTATTTTGGATGTTTTCTATGAACCGTCGCGTTTCTGATTTGGGATAGTCTTCTCTGTAAGCTTCTCGAGTGGAAATATAGAAACACTATATTTTGATTGTTTTCATAGATACCGTGTAAGCCCAATATTTTCAAGGGCATAGGTGCTTGTTAAGTGCTTTTATATGTTGTTTAGACAAAAGAACCAGAAGAAGAAGAGTAAAAACGCAGAAGAAAAATCGCAGAAAAAGTTGGAGAAGATGACATTGTTCATCGGCTCAAGGAGCCGAGCCGAGCCACCTGCTTTAAGTGAGAGGAGCCGAGCCGTCTTAGAGAGCCACGACTTGGAGCTGTAGCTGGGGCCGAGGAAGGCCCGACTCCATGGCGCACGCGAGGAATCTTTCCTCGCAGAAGTGCCAGCTTCCTCACAGTGCGCGAGGAAGCTTTCCTCGCGGAAGCCAGTCTTCCGCGAGGAAACAATTCAAATTGCAATTTGGTCTTCAATTTTGACAAGTCTTCGCGGGTGGGTAGCGGTCCATGGGTTTTTCACATGGGTCATGATCCAGTGTGGCGAGTGCACTGGAACAGCGAAAAAAAAAATTGGTTTTTGGTCCCATACCAGGCGAAGTTATTTTTATTGCAATAGTTAATATTCTTTAAATATTTTGCATGAAAAATAATAGTAAATAAAATTTAGGATTAAACAAGACTATTAATTAATGTGTTTAATTATATTATTTGGACACTTAAATAAAAAGAATAGAAAAGTATGAAAATATTTACAATTTTTTAGCATGCTTATTTCTTTTTGTACTCTATGTGCGCGTTTTCTCAAAGACGAAAGTTTTTGGGAGTTTTTGACAAAGAAAAATATTTTTCTTAAATTAAATGGTTAATTTGAATTCGAACAAAAATTAATTCTTGTTTATTTTTTCAAATGATTTTATCCTTGATATAGAAAATATTTTGGATTTAGATATTTTTATGAGTTAAAATACAAAATCATTTTGATTTATTTTTAACAAGAAAAATTATTTTTGTCAAATTAAACTTGAGATAAATATCTCTAGAAAGTTTTACTAGAAAATTTTGAAATTATTAAGTTTATTAACTTAAATAAAATTAATCCATGAAAATATTTTTCAAAGGGAATAAACCTTGACATAGAAATTTTTATGGTTTTAGATATTTTATTTTTTAGTTAAAAGAAAATTTAATTGAAATTTTCAAAGGATATTTTCTAAAAAAACCCTTATTTTAAAATACTAAGTAGGAGATGGGTTCCAACGGCCCCACAACTTCTATCACGATCCTTATTAGAGATCGTGGGTCCCCTCGCGTCACCCTAGGAGTGAACCCGTATAGGATGGGGATACCACAAGGATCTAGAACTAATGGATGGATGTAATTAATAATTCGGGACACGTGTTATGATTGGCTAGCCCACGTTGGAGGTTATAGTGCGAGGAATGTCCATATGAAATGAAAAGAAACGGCCATTCCACAATGGAGTTATCTTCTAAATTATTACTTAGAAGGAAAATTAATTTGTGGTGGTTAATACACTTAGCTTAGGAAACTATTAATCTTCCCAAGAAGTTATGTTAGTTTTTCTAATAGCCAAATTATTCATATTAAAGATAATGGTGATATGGTTAACTATTATTGGATTTAATATGAGGATAACGACACAAATTACTTTTATTTTTTTACAAACTGAGATTTCTTTTATTTTTGATTTTTCAAAAATGGTTGGTGGAGGTTCTTTTAGTCCTTTGGCCGTTATTCTCTCTGAAAATAAGCTAACGGGTCCAAATTATGTGAACTGAAAAGGAACTTAGACATAATACTCACTGTTGAGGAGTGTAAGTATGTTCTCTACGATACCTGCCATGTTATCGGGGAGGGTTCCACCGCTGAAGAGCGAGAGGTTGAGAAAGTATGGAAGAAGGCCGACGAGATGGCTCATTACTACATGTTGGCCTCCATATCTAATTTGCTCCAAATTAAACACGAGCACATGGCCACTGCGTACGACATTAGCCAACCACTAGTCACGATGTTCGCAGATAAGAGCCGGTCCGCAAGACAGGAGGCTCTTAGGACGATCATCAACACTAAGATGATTGAGGGAGCATTAGTCAGAGAGCATATGCTCAAGATGATTGCTACTTTCGAGGAAGTAGAAGTCTTAGGGTCTGAGAAGGTTAAGTGGACATGATTCTCGAATCTCTTCCGAGCTCTTTTACTCAATTCAAGTTAAATTATAACATGAAAAGTTAAACATGAGTTTAACCGAGTTACTAAAAGAGCTCCAGGTGACAGAGAAGGTCATGAAGCCATAGTCCAAGGCTATGATTGCTAGAGCTTCTTCTTCTAGAATTGGGCCCAAGTTCAGAAAGTTTAAGAAGAAGAAGGGAAACGTATCGGCCCAGCCCAAGAACTAGCCCAACAAGCCCAATGGCAAGTGCTTCAAGTGCGAGTAGAAGGGACACTGGAAAAAAGAGTGACCAGAGCTTTAGACCAAGAAAAACCCTACAGGTATTGTTCTCTATCTAGAGTCAGTTTCAATGGTTGGATCAACTTTAAATTGGATTGTTGATTTTGGAGCTATTGATCATATTTGTAACTCCTTGCAAGGATTTAGGAGGATAAGAAGACTCTAGAAGGGTAAGCATGGACTACGACTAGGAAATGGAGCACAAGTATGGGCCATTGCAATGGGAGATTTGAATCTTGTTTTTAAATAGTTATTTTAAAGGATATTTTATATGTACCCGATTTTAGACAGAACTTGATTTCATTTGCAAAGTTAATAAATCATGGATATTTTATTTATTTTCATTCTGATATTACTATCAGTAGAAATGAAGAAGTTTTATGTACATGGTACATGTATGAAAACTTATTCTTTTTAAATCCAACAAACAATCAAATAAAAAACGGTCAATCTGAACCTTTAAATAAGAAGAGAAAGACCAATGCCAATGACTCATATCTTTGGCATCTAAGGTTGGGTCATATTAACTCAACTAGGATTGAAAAGTTGGCTTTAGTGTGAATCCTACCTTATAGGAAAAATGACTAAATGGTCGTTCACCCAAAAGGCTAATAGAGCCAAGGAGATATTGAGTTTTATTCATACTGATGTGTGCGGTCCTTTATCTACACAAGCTAGATGGGGTTTTGAATACTTCATCACTTTCACGGATGATTGTACAAGGTTTGGTTTTGTCTACTTGATTAGGCGCAAGTCTGACTCTTTTGATAAGTTCAAAGAGTTTAAGGCTGAGGTGGAGTGTCAGACAGATAAACTAATCAAAACCTTATGATCGGATCGTGGTGGAGAGTACCTCTTCGGTGAATTCAATGATTACATGGTATATCATGGGATAGTTAAAGGTTTAAAATGGCAAAAATCATCAAATCGAAAGTATGTTTACAAAACGAAAAATTTACCTTTGTGTTTGAATGACCCTTTTCGCACTAAAGAAGATGTCTTTACAAGGATGTTTGAAACAATTGGATCACGTTCTTGTAAACATTGACTTCGTCTTATTCACGCGAAACTTTTGATTTTCCGAAATGGTGCCCTTTCCACCGCCGATGAAAGTTTAAAAGAGTTAGGTTTGCAATGCTTTTAGCTCCTGTGAATGCTTTCACAGTTAGCTTCTGTAAAGCTATCAAAATAGGTTCTCTCGTGAAGTGAAATAATGAAAAGCCAGAGACCATTTTGCATGATTTTCTTTTCATTTTATTCCTCCACTGAGAGAGAGTGACCAAGAGCATAAAAACAGAAAGCCCCATGTTTTTTATTATCCTTCACGCAAAACAATACGGGATCTATCCCGTGTTGTTTTTATTTATTTATTATTTTAATTAATTAATTTTTTAAAATTTTATTTTACCATTGGTCTTATTTATTGGGCCAATTAAAATTATTTACTCTTGGGCTTGAATATCCATAAATAATAAATCTCAATTATTTATTTTCTAGACTTTATTAAACAGCTCAATAAATAATTAACAAGCCCAAATAGATCAATATAAAATATCAGGCTTTTTATCTAGTTTATATCTAGATTAATTTTTTAATTATTCAATCTAGGCCTTGGGCCCTGAATAATTAATTAACCAATTAAGTTAGATAAAATAAATACTCTCTCTCTTGGGCCTTTTATTTTATTATAGTATAATAATAAATTAGACTATTTAAATAAAATAAAATAAAATCCATAATTATCAAGACCAATTCTTTAACCCAAATCTGTCAGGACTTAAGGGTATTATGAGGACCAAAAGACACATCGCATTGGCTACTAAAATGACCAAAATACCTCTGCTATATAAATAGCTATATTTTACATTTTAAATTTTTTCTAATATTACCATAAGAAAATATTAACCCCTAGGATAATGCTGCGTTAGCAAAGTCTTCGACCTATAGGTGTAATTATTAAAATATCCCTCTACGCATCGCCCTACATTTAGAGAGGAAGAGTGTACTAACACCTCTCTAATAGACATCTACCATCCTTAGACCTCTAGTCTAATGATCCACGGCTCCTAGAATGTTTCTACTTTTCAAGGAAACTGCCCTAAAATAAACATTCAAGTCATGTTCCTTAGGGCCCTAGATAATTAGATAATTTGAACAGTAACAAGATGCAATATAATGTATAAACTATCTTATACAAGTCTGTCTTTACTAACTAGTCACATATACCCAACATACAAGTATATCGGCTCTACGAAAGAACCTCAACTACAATATATCAAAGTATATATGCTTATAACTTCGTCAGACTACCAACTTATACTCAAGCGGTAGAGTATTAGTCAACGTTTGTAGTAGTAATAGTCTGAGTTTCTTCTAAATAGTACTTTTAGAAACTATTATTACAGGTCATGTTCTACGTATTCAAAATACGCTCATGTTGTGAAGTGAGTGGACTACTTACTGGCTAAAGGTAAGTCATTCCTCATTTAGAATTTATAACACAATAATTTATACATGATGAGATTTCCATTCTCATCAATCGGTCAATAATAAATATTTATGTGTTAAGTAACCCGTGATCTATATACCTTACTGTGAAATATCACTATTCACATGGATCACTTATTTAAACACAAAGAGTCATTTCCAAATTAAAATCGTACACAGATAAAATGTAAATTCACAAATAAATTTTGAGAATAAATTTTTCTACTAATAAATTCGATAATTACATCAAATAAACTAGTGTAGAGGGCATATATTCCAACAATAGTATCCCAACTCTCTGCGTCGAGCATACCCTAATAGTATGGAATAGTTGAGAGAAAGAATATGACATTAATGGAAATGGTCCGAAGCATGATGTCTCATACTACTCTTACGGTTTCTTTTTGGGGATTTGCCTTGGAAATAGCAGCATACATTCTAAACTTGGTACCTTCCAAGTCAATACCTAGGACGCCCTATAAGATGTGGATTGGGTATAATCTAAGTCTAAATCATCTCAGGATATGGGCTGTCCAGCTTATGTACTGATCAAATGAGACAAGTTAGAACTAAAATCAGAATTATGTTACTTTGTTAGGTATCCAAAAGGGAAAAAATAAGGTTACTTTTATCATCCCAATTAGCAGAAAGTACTGGTAAGTACTAATGTTAGATACCTAGAGGATGATCAAAGTACTTCCACTAAAAGTTTAATAAGATTGGAACTCGATGAGAAGTTTTTTTTAGAATTAATTTCTTCAGACCCGATTGTGAAACAAAAAGAGGCACAACTTCAAGAACCTATACAAACGGAGCCTCGTCGTAGTCGAAGGGTATCTAGAGTTCCAGAAAGATAGATTGGAGAAGCTTTCGAGCTAGTTTCTGACCATCAGGAACAAGATCCCACTAGATACAAAGAGGCTATTGTTGATGCTGATGCTGATGCAAATCTATAGCATGAAGTAATGAAAGTCGAGATTGAGTTTATATACTTCAATCAAGTTTGGGATCTTATAACTTTACATGAAGAGATAAAACCCATTGGGTGTAAGTGACTATACAAGAGGAAGAGGGGAGCAAATGGGAAGGTGGAAACCTTCAAAGTCAGGCTTGTGGTGAAAAGGTATACTCAAAAAGAGAGAATTGATTATGAGGAAACCTTTTTTCCGGTAGCCATGTTTAAGTCCATCCGTATTCTCCTTGCCATTGCATGTTATTTCGACTACGAGATATGACAAATGGATGTCAAGACGACATTTCATAATGACTATCTTAACGAAGACATCTATGTATTACAATCGAAATGTTTTATTGTTAAAGGCCAGGAACATATAGTTTGCAAGATTAAAAAGTCCATCTATGGACTTAAGCAGACATCTAGAGTATGGATCATTCATTTTAACGAGACTATAAAATCTTATGGTTTTATTCAAAACGAGGATGAACTATACATGTACAAGAAATTGGAAGGCATAAATGTGATTTTTCTTGTCCTATATGTGGATGGCATTCTACTTATTGAAAATGATGTAAGAACATTGTCATCTACTAAGATTTGGTTACCTAGTCAATTTAGTATGAAGGATTTGGGAGAAGCCAGTTACATTCTAGAGATTAAGTTTCTTAGAAATAGGAAATAGAGAATGTTAGGATTATCCCAAGCGACATACATTGACAAGATGTTGGCCAAGTTAAGTATAGATTCATACAAGGGAGCTCTAATCCCCTATAGACATAAGTTATCTTTTTGTTCTAAGGATTGTCCTAAGTTTCAAGAGGAAAAAGATAGGATGAGTAGGATTCCCTACCTTCGGGTGTGGGAAGTCTCATGTACACCATGCTGTGCATTAGGCCAGATATCTACTTTGTCGTAGGTTTAGTTAGCAGATATCAGTCAAACCTTGGGGAGGTGCATTGGTAAGCTGTAAAGCATATTCTCAAGTACCTCAAAGGTACGAGAGATTATATGTTGGTTTACAAGGCTGATGACTTGGTTCCTATATACAGATTTAAACTTCTAGGCAGATAAGGATGAGAGAAAACCCACTAGTGGATATATCTTTACCTTGTCTGGAAGAGCTGTTTCATGGAGGAGTATCAAGTAATCTTACATTACTAACTCAACCATAGAAGTTGAGTATGTGGCAGCTTCGGAGGTATCCAACGAGGCAGTCTAGCTCTGAAAGTTTCTTTCAGAACTTGGAGTCGTGCCACACATATACAGATCGATTGTAGTGTATTGCGACAACTCTGGAGCAGTCTCGCAATCCAAATAACCTAGGAACCACAAGAAGGTGAAGCACATCGAGAGGAAGTACCACCTGATTCGAGATTTTATGCAGAGATGGGAAATCGTGGTAGAACGGATAGCCTCGAAGAACAACCTAGCAGATCCCTTCACCCAAGCATTTGGTTGAAAGAGTCTTCAAGAGACACTTAGAAGCCATAAGGGTGGGCACCGACGGACTTTCTTAGTCTTAAAGTGCAAGTGAGAGATTGTTGAAATATATACCCTCTAAACTAGTTTTCTAATGTAATTATCGAATTTATTAATAAAAGAATTTATTCTCAAAATTGTTTGTGAATTTTACATTACTTTTGTACACGATTTCGTTTGAAAAAGACCCATTGTGTTTAAATAAGTGGTATATGTGAATGGTGACATTACTAAAAATTTAGACAAATACGATGGCCAGAAAACTGTCGTATTTAAGAAAATACCGTCGTTATTGCTATAAACGATAATTTTTTGATCGTCGTATATAATGGCATTGTTATATTAAAAATGGCGAAAAAATCGTCGTATTTACTTAATACGACGCTATAAATACGACGGTTAAGGAAAAGCGTCGCAATTACTCACCTGGATTGAGATTTTACAAATCGTCACATTTGATAAAAAAAACCATTGCAATTGCTCTGCAAATACGACAGTTTTAAACTATCACAAATATTTGTTAATTGCGACGGCCCAAACTGTCGCAATTGCTGAGCATTTGCAACGGTATCCAATCGTCGTAATTACAACCGTGGCAATAAATCTCAAAACAATTGCGACCATTATTCTGTGATCGTCACATTTGATAAGCAAATTTTTTTAAAAAAATAATTGATTAGAATTTAGGCATATCCACCTGCAATTTCAAACCAAATACAATTCGTTCAACTCATTCAACACCAATCACAATAAAATACAATTTGCTTAATGTCAAATAAATCAAAATTAATCTCTTGAACATTAAAACAAATAGGAAATGTCAAAGAATCTACTAGAAATACTAGTACATGTAAAACAAAAAACAAAATTGAGTATGTCAATTCTCCCCGATATCATCTTTTCCCCTTCATTCTTATCTCTTTCCGGTATCATTTTTTCTCCTTTCTCCTTGTCTCTTCCTTTCCTCAGTCTCGACAAAATATTAGTTTTTACCCAACATAGCTCTAGGTCAGTGGGTTGGGCTTTAGAACATCTCCTTACCTGCACAATACACAAATTGGAGATCAGTCTCAACAATGAAATGGTTCCAATAAATAGAAAACCATCGCATCATTTTTAAAAAAATAAAGTACAAGTGTAAACTTAGAATATTAAAATGTAGACATATACCGACAAAACCGAAGTCTTTTTAAAGTTACAACAACAGAAAAATATCAAGGCAGTGTAATTAAAATATTCTGCGCACTAATGTGGCTCCAATAAAAGACAAGACAGCGAAAATTTAAATATTTTATGTAAAATTAGCAAACCAATCGTCTTTTTCCCTTCCTCCTTATCCCTTTATCTCCTTAGCCGTCCCTCCCCAATTAAAATATTTTGCAAAACGAGCGTCTTTCCCCCTTCCTCCTTATCCCTTTCTCTCCTTAGTCATCCCTCCCTCTTGTCATCTATCTTTTCCCCTTCCTCCTTGTCTCTTTCTCTCCTCAATCTTCCCTTCCCTCTTCCCGTACAGAACCTGTCATTTACCCCTTCCTCTTCCTCTTATCTCTTTCTCTTCTCAATTATCCCTCCTCTTTTCCCACACAGATATATATATCCCTTAGTCATCCTCTGTCTCTCCTCAGTCATCCCTCTCCTCTTCCCGCGTAGATATATATATTTATATATCCCTTTCTCAGAAATAGATAGTCTAAATTCGTTTAAGAGGTAGTCAAATTTTGAATTAGTTTCCAAAGAAGTAAATTTCGATGTATTTTCCTTTCTAATCCAACCATTTCCTCTTGATCTGCCCACTCAAGAGACTGTTCATTTAGATTTCTAATTTGATCTGCCTATTCAAGAGATTTCTTTTGACGCTTTTCCTCTGATGGAGGATATGCTTGTGCATGAATCTTTCTACTCTGTAATAGATTTTAAACAAAGCCAGAATATGGTTCATGAAATGCACCTTAAAGGTATCACTTTAAACGAAGTTCTTGTAGAGAAGAAGATAGTTAGGGGTAGAGAAACGAGAAGGGCAGTAGTTCCAAGACATTATTAAGAGCAATTATTTCGAAGCATTTTTACATGCCACTCATTCAAGCGGTTAAAGAACTAAATATTGGCCTAACCATTCTCAAGAGAAGATGTAGAGAGTTGGAAATTTGTTGATGGCCTCAAGTTGATGAGCTCGGAGACCCCGATTAAGAAAATTCAAGTTCTCTCTCACCTACACTTATAAATAAGTTAATTATATACTCCCAAGATAATAAAAAACTAATAATTTGAGAATATGCCTTTTGATTTACAGGAAATGCGAAATGAAGAAGAAGGAGGACCTATGGTTGAAAAGAACTTGAGAGAAACCATTGAGATACTAGAATGTGAGAAGAAATTGATGAAAGAAATCCCTGATACGCAGTTGGAAGATCGAACTAAAAAACTGAGACAAGCATATTTCAAGGCCAATTATAAGAAGAAAAAACTAAATCTTGTCTAAGACTCAAATGAAGGTGTTTTATGCATCCTTTAAACTAAATCATTATTTTGGAAAGGATCTTGGAGGATTGGATCGAATTGGTGCCACATTTCATGAAGGATAATGTTCTTTGATCTCTAGGGAATTATTTCTTTCCTTTGATCTTTTCTTTTGTTCATTTTCTTTATATTTTCCTTTTTATGTTAATTTTAGTTTAATTTTCATTTTATACTTTTATGGTATGTTTTTTTTTTCAGTTGTTTGTTTTTAGGTTGTGGAATACTCTTGTCAAATACAATAATCCTTTCTTGAAAGAATATATTTATCCCTGGGGAGTATTACCTCCTGGATATGCTTGTATTATTTTATATTATGTGTAAGTGTTAATGTATCTAACTGTTAACACTACAGTTCCCTTTCACCATACTTCAATAACACCACAGTTCCACAAATCAACATCAACTTCCACAATAACACTACAGTTCCACGGTTCCACAAATCAACATCAATACTATAGTTCCACAATAATACTACAGTTCCCTTTCACCAATAATCACAATGCCAACACCAAATCTCTACATCAACTTTTCAACACCTCAACAACTCCACAAATCAACATTCAACAATTCAACAACATAAGAATTTTTAAAACAAATATGCTCCAAAAATATTCATAGAAATATAAAAATAATTCCAAACTCGCAGAAAATAAAAATCCAATATAAACACCCTTTGGTCTTTATGCAATATAAATATTTTTTGGGTTCATAATTATGCTTAATAATAATAATAATTCAAAGTGCATAATGCTATCAAGAAATGTCAAAGGCAGTTGGACTAGGGCCATGGATATTCACAATTCATAACAAACTCCTACTATATTGAACACCACGCTTTTCAACCTTTGCAAAGTTAACAAAACTTGTAAAAGAGGTGAAGAATTCGTCCTCAGTACAATTCAACCACATGGAATATTATAATAATTCAAAGAGCAAGAGTTGCATATATTATATTATAAATGACAGCAACACAAATTAGACTTTAGAAATTGCATCCATTACACATCACAAAAAAACTAATAGCGCAAAAACTACATCAACCACCAAATGATCACAAAATTTCAACTTCTTGCAAAAGGGGAAATACCATGAACCGAGCATAAATCGTGAATGACTTAAAAAACCAATTCAAATTGTGCAATTCTTTATTTTTATTTCTGCATGAACTAAACCAGTTTATTAACTTAATTAACTTCAATGAAACTTCTGAGGACCCATCACTCATCGAATAACATAAACTTCAACTTTCAAAAAAGTGAACAAATAAATCTACTTTTACACCTTAATACTTAAAAAATGTCCATATCCATATCTACTTAAAAAAAATAGATGTTCTACAGAAATTAGCCACAGCAAATTCCAGTAACATGTCCATATCAACAATAATATTACTAGCATATTCCAGTGAGGTGAATCTCCCATTTACAGTAGCATTCAGTGTATCTTCAAACTTCAAATTGCAGACTGCTTTACCATATACTAATTACATGATATCCTGATGGGCGTCTCAACTTGCATTTTGCCGAGAATTAAAAAAAAAAAATCCTAAAATCAAGATCCTGTCGCTGCTATTTCGTAGAAAACACACAAAAAAGACCACTATAGATAAAGAAAAGTGATCGGTAAAGATACCTGATTCAGTAGTTCCTTCTGCAATTTTCCTTCACCTTTTTATTCCCAAAACTATTCCCTTTGAATCATTTTGCAATTTTCTCCTCCTTCCTATTATCGTTAGAATTCTGGGCTTCATCATCCCCTTCAAAGCTGCTCGGCAGGGTACGCTTCAGCGACGGCAGCCGTGCCCTAGAAGTCGTGCTTGGTCTAGACGGCAGAGCTGGAGGCATGTCCTTGGGCTTCTCATTCTCGCCGGAGAGATTCCGGCATTTCCTCCAGCGAATTTCTGGCAACTGAATTTGGCGAAAACGACAACATTTCGTGAACCCCACAAAAAACAAAAAAAAAAAAAAAACTGTTCAAAAGCAAAACAAAAACCTCTCAAATCTTTAGCTCTCGCCAAAATTCTTCTACTTCCCATCGAAATTCGAACAATGTCTAAAGCGACATTGTTCAAAACACGATTCTAAAGCCCTAATCCAGATAAAAAATCAGACAAATCCCCTCCTAAAAACTCAAACAAATTTTGCTCTTCTCCTTCAAGATTTCACCAAGCCAAACGTAACAACAACGCCTCCAGAAAGTGAAACAAAAATCAAACTCCGAGCTGTAACACAGCTTTAATTGCTCCAAAAAAAAAAAAAAGAATAAAATAAGGCAAAAGTAGAACAAAAAATAAGAATAAAACAACACAACTCAGTCCTTTAACTTGATGCCCAAACCAAAAATTGGCAAACACCACCAAAAAAAATATCATTGGAGGCTGCAGAATTGGTCCACAAGGGAATTCTGATGGAGGCTGAAAATATCAGTACAATCTCTGATGGAGGCTGCAGAATCGGTTCATTGGAGGCCGTATAGCCACCGTCCAACGGCACTCCATCAACTCCAGGAGAGAATCTCGCAGGATCAGAGCCAAATCCATCACCGGAGACGTAGATCGGAGGCGGAGATGGACTGTCAGGAATAGACTGTGAATTGAAAAGCGGAGAATCATCAGGAGGGGGGAGGGTGAAGGGGCTGCAAGGAGGGAGAGGGGCTGGGTGAGCGACGGGGCGGTTGCGGGGTGGTCGATGTCAAACCCCACCTAAAGCAAATCTTAATGAAAGGGAGAGATGCATATTATTATGCATATTATAAAATTAGGGTAGGGTTAGAATAAAATATTCAAACTACACACTAATAAAACTCTAATTATTTTGTATAAGAATTTCTTTTCAAACTTCTCTCTTTCTTTCTCCCACAATTCTTTCTCTAATCTTTCTTTCACTAGTGTATTACAAGCTTAGAGAATAGCTTTATTTATAGAGCTCTAATTAGTGGAATACATCATGGCATACATCATCTTCCACTAATCTCAATTAGTGGTGTCTCCACTAAATGGTGGACATCCATAAAAATCTTCTCTAATAATTCACATAAATCCATAATTAATAGAGCCTCCACTAATTAATAGAGATTCCAATAATTCATAACACTCCCCCTTGGATGTCCATCCATTACATAAAGAATATGCCTCGTTAAAACCTTACTAGATAAAAATCCAGTGGAAAAAAAAATCTAGTGAAGGAAAAAGAGTACACTATTCTATATGTCTGTTTATTACTCCCTCTGATGAGATGATTCCTTTAAATCTTTAAATCGACGTATACCGATTTTATATATCAACTTCTCAAATGTTACAGTCGGTAAAGTCTTCGTGAAAATATCTGCGAGGTTATCACATGACCGAATTTGTAGCACATCAATTTCACCTTTCTTCTAGAGTTCATGAGTAAAGAAGAATTTTGGTGAAATATGTTTTGTCCGATCTCCTTTAATATATCCTCCTCGTAATTGAGCTATGCAAGTTGCATTATCTTCATAAAGAGGAGTTGGAATATCTTTGATTGATGATAATCCACAACTTTCTCGGATATAATGAATTATGGATATTAGCCATACACATTCTCGACTTGCTTCATGAATGGCTATAATTTCAGCATGATTTGAAGAAGTAGCTGCTATAGATTGTTTCGTAGAACGCCATGATATAGCAGTATTTTCACATGTAAATAGATAGCCCGTTTGAGAACGCGCTTTATGTGGATCAGATAAATAATCAGCATCTGCATAACCTATCAATGTTGGATTGGTTTTATTTGAATAAAATAATCCGAGATCAATTGTACCTTAGAGATATCGAAAGACTTGTTTAATTCCATTCCAATGTCGTCGTGTTGGTAAAGAACTAAATCTTGTTAATAAATTGACAGCAAAAGCAATATCAGGCCGTGTATTATTATCAAGATACATCAATGCACCAATTGCACTGAGATATGGTATTTCAGGACCAATGAGTTCTTCATCATTTTCTTGAGGTCGGAAAGGATCTTTATCCACATTTAATGATCGGACGATCATTGGAATACTCAATGGATGTGCTTTGTCCATGTAAAATCTTTTTAGCACTTTTGTTGTATATGTTGATTGATGAATAAATGTTCCGCTTTCCAGATGTTCAATTTGTAAACCAAGGTAAAATTTGGTTTTACCAAAATCCTTGATTTCGAATTCTCTTTTTAAATAATTAATTGTTTCTTGGAGCTCTTCAGGAGTTCTAATAAGATTAATATCATCAACATATACAGTTAATATCACAAATTTAGAACCAGATTTCTTAATAAAAACACATGGACATACCTGGTCATTTTTAAATCTCGCTTTCAATCAATATTCACTAAGATAATTGAACCACATGCGCCCAGATGGCTTCAGGCCATATAATGATTTCTGCAATTTGATGGAGTAATTTTTACGAGGATAATGTGTATATGCTTCTGGTATATGAAATCCTTTGGAGATTTTCATGTAAACATCATTTTCTAAATTTTCATACAAGTAAGCAGTGACAACATCTAATAGGCGCATATCTATCTTTCGTGTACTGCCAAACTGATAAGATATCGGAGTGTAATAGCATCAACAATAGGAGAATAAGTTTCATCATAATCAATACCTGGTTTTTGTGAAAAACCTTGGATTACTAATCGCGTTTTATATCGAACAATTTCACTCTTTTCATTGCGCTTTTGTACAAATATCCATTTGTAGCTAACAGGTTTTACACCTTCTGGTATTCGGACTGCAGGTCCGAAGACTTCACGTTGTGTCAGTGCATTTAACTCCGATTGAATCGCATCTTTCCATTGCAGCCAATCTTTTCTATGCCGACATTCATCAACTGATATTGGTTCAGGATCATCATTATCCTGTATAACATCAAGAGATATTATATGTAAACATATGATCAATAATTGTTTCTATCTGATTCCAACTTCTACCGGAAGTGGTATAATAGATAGAAATTTCAGTGTTACTTTCATTTATGTCTGGTTCTTTGTCATAAGTTTTCTCTTGGTCTTTATCATTCTTTACTTTAATATGATCATCTGGACCTTTAATCCTCTCTTCTTTCGAGGATTTTTATCTTTAGAACCAAGAGGTCGGCCATGCTTCTGGCATACTTTTGGCTCAGCAGCTATATGTAAAATCTTTTGTTCTGTTGGAACTTCAATTAGAATAGGAGCATTTATAACTGGCATATGCGATTTTGTTACTCTTCTAGAGTCAACAAAAGCGTCTGGCATTTGATTTGCAATGCGTTACAAATGAATTATCTTTTGAACTTCAAGTTCACATGCACTTGTATGCGGATCAAGATAATTTAATGATGTTGTCTAATCACGATCTTTCTTGTACTGTTTCTGTTCTCCCCCTAATTTAGAGAATAATGATTTCACAAGAGAATAAGAAAAGAAATATAAGAAAATGATGACAAGTAGGAAATGCCAAGAAAAATATCTCTTTTTTTTTCACTCTTTCCGGTACCGACTTTTCCTCTTCCTCTCTTGTCTTTTCTTCTCCTCCGACCCTCTACCTACCATCTACCTCTTCTTCTTCCTCATACGATATATATATATATATATATATATATATGTATGTATCGATATATATCTCAGTCATCAGTCATTAGTAAACATAAAAAACAAAAATCACAAAGCAGATATGGAGACTCGTAATTCATTTGAGATATGGTCAAATTTTGACTTGGTTTCTGCAGCAGATTTTGATGTATTTTCCTTTCCAAACCAACCGCTTCTGCCTAATTCAAACGTAGAAGATTTTGATATGTTTTCCTTTCCAAACCAACCGCTTCCTCCTAATTTCAGGTGAGATACCTTTGAGGGCTTCCATTTGTTTTTAGTGTGCTTAATAATGAAATTAAACTCTCTTTTGGTTTGTTTTTTATGTAAATCAGTAGAAGTTTTGAACATACTGCTTTGGACCAAGTTGATCTGCCCCTACAAGAGATTGCTTTTGATACTGTTCATCTTGATACTATTCCTTTGAATGAGGATATGCTTGTGCATGATCCTTTCTACTCTCTAATGGATTTTGAACAAAGTCAGAATATGATTCCAGGTTATTATACATTTAAACATGGATTTTGAATGGTATTACCTTTACTGATATTATTTTCTTTTTCTAGGATAAATAATGAGTGGTCTTGGCAACGAAGTCGGAGTAAGTAATCATGAAATGCATAATATCGAAATTCAAGATATTATTGCAGACAAAATTCCTGGGGAGAAGAAGATGATTAAGAGGCAGAGAGAGAAGAAGAGCAATAACTCACCGACACTATCAAGAGAAACAATTTCGCAATACTTTTACCTACCAATCAAGAGCGCAGCCAAAGAACTGAATATTGTTATAACCCGTCTCAAGAAAAGATGTAGGGAGTTAGGAATTCGTCGATGGCCTCATAGGAAGTTGGTGAGCTTGGAGACCATAACCAAGAATGTTCAGGTTTTCTCTCATACATACTTATAATTTGCAAGTATGAAACTATGAAAGATTTATAAATAAATAACCGATGTTATCACTTTGATTTACAGGAGATGCAAAATAAAGAAGAATGAGGATATATGGCTGAGAAGAAGTTGAAAGAAGCCATTGCGATACTGGAATATGAAAAATAGTTTGTGGCAGAAAGTCCTAATACGCAGTTAGAGGACCAAACACAGAAATTGAGACAAGCATGCTTCAAGGCCAAATATAATAAGAAATTTAATTATAATAAACTTAAGGGGATCATAAAATCCCAAGACTCATTTCGCAATAATTTTACGGCTAATTCTGTTGCTAGTCTCGATGCTGGCTCAAAGGGGAAAGAAAAGGAGGAGGATGCCGAAAAAGAGGAGCTGAAGTCCATAATTACTAATTGTTTGTCTTCCTCTAATGTAAATATTGAAAAAGAACAATTACAAACCTTCATCTTAAATTTGTCAGTTCAATTACAAAAGAGCAACTATAAGCATGTATCCTCAAGTTCATATGAACACTAGTGATATGAATAAAAGATGTGATGCTTATTATTAATGGAAATATCTTTTTCCCTTATTATCTTTTCTGTTCCACTTCAAGTGGCCGGTATTTCTCTGTGATAAGGGAAATATCGAGTGTGTCCATGACCATAACCACGGCCACTGCTACAACTACGACTATAACGATGGCTTCTGCTGGAGCCAACAACATTCACTTCTGGGAGTGCTGTTGAGCTAGTTCATCTGGCTTCATGATTTCTCAATAATAACTCATGTTAAATCTATCAATTTTGGATACCCTTTTTCTCGATATTGTTACTGCAGGACAATATTCAAGGTATGAAAAGTGGAGAATGTCTTCTCCAATATAACTTCATCAGTAACTTTTTCTCCGCAAATTTTTTAACTAAGATGTAGTTTTATACATCACGGAGTTCACGGTTTTACAATCTTGCAACTTCAGGTGCAACCATTCATACCGTGCAGTGGGTAGTACGACCATCTTCAGGTGGTCAAATTTTTCTTTTTATCCACATGACATATGGATCTCCTTTTTTTTTAGCATTTAAAAGCATTTCTGTATGACATATAATTTTTTTTTCCAGAAATATCAAGGGCTACAAATTCGAATTTAGCGAGGTTAGCCATAGAGATCAATAAATGTGTACCTGTCTTCTGGCTTTAATAACGGCAGAGACTCGTGCTGATAACGTGTTATAAAATTAGGGAAGTGTTAGAATAAAATCTTCACACTACACACTAATAAAACTCTAACTATTTTGCACAAGAATTTCTTTTCAAACTTCTCTCTTTCTTTCTCTCACAATTCTTTCTCTAATATTTCTTTCACCAATCTTTCTTTCACAAAATAATGGTGTATTACAAGTTTAGAGAATAGCTCTATTTATAGAGCTCTAATTAGTGGAATACATCATGGCATACATCATCTTCCACTAATCTCAATTAGTGGTGTCTCCACTAAATGGTGGACATCCATAAAAATCTTCTCTAATAATTCACATAAATCCATAATTAGTGGAGCCTCCACTAATTAATGAAGATTCCAATAATTCATAACAATGCATAAAATTTGAATGATTTTATGGGCTTCCAATTATGATTTATAGGATAAATGATATACTTGTTGGGTAGAAAAGGTAAAAAAGATAATTTTGCTCGAGGTCGAAAGATGGCTTGAGGTTTAGATAAGAAGAATATTTGAGTGAGAAAATAAGAACAAAAGTTAGTGTATTAGGTGGTTAGAGTTTTGTGATTAATCTCTAAGGTCATGAGAATAGCTACCTTTAAGTCATAATAACAGCGGAAACTTTCTCTGTTTTTTTAGAGGAGGAAGGCTGGAAAACCACCATTAAAAGACCTTCAAACACTGTCAAGAATAAGCTATAAATCGGGTCAAAGAATGCATAAATTTTTGCACTAAAATCATTACCATCCTAAATACTTCTGAAACATTAAAAATAGAAAACTTCCAGCTTGGTTCCTCAAGGCAAGGGTCAAAAACCAACATCCAAACCTCTGAAAATTAGACCTTGTTTAGCCATAGATTGAACACCATTGACCTCCACACTAACCTTGAGTGTTTGGACTCCATGATCACACCTCAAAAAACTCTTAAGATTACTCTATCCAAAATTCATTTGAACTTCAAACTAATTCCAGATTTTTTGCTCTATTAAAATACTTTTATAGCAAGTGATTAAACTAGAAATTTCTCTGTCATTATAGACCATTTTCGGCCAGCATTATAAGTTGAACAACTCTCCATTCTTTGCATTAAACCTAACTTGTTTAGTCTTACACCATTGAAGAGCAAGAGACCTCCCATGAACAACCACCATTAGCTAATCCTCTACCTCAAACAACTCCTCATTTTCCTCCATTTGAATTTTAAAAAAAATTGAACACTCTCTCTCCTTCTTGCTAAAACCGAAACTCCTAACTACACAAGACCATTCGACCAACAACAATTTCAGAAATTCTCTAGCTATTTTCTCTCAAACTCTCTCAAGAACACCAAAAACACACACTTCACCCCTTCAAGCCTAAACCTATCCAAAACATCTCCAATCACTCCTAAATATTCCAGATCACTCATATTTAATCCCTAGCCTTCATTTCTGGGTTTTATAACACAAAATCACGCAAACTAGAATTTTTGAACGGATCAAAACCAGTTTTTTTTGTTGAAGGTTCCAAGAACAACCTTCTTGTTCTTCCTCTTCTACTCAACTTTTAATGTTGTATTCTAATACCATTCCTCTCTCTCTCTCTCTCTCTCGGCTGAAATGCGAGGATCAACCATGGCTGTTTTTTTTTTTTTTTTTACCATTAAAGGCTCTCAAATGCGTGGACCTTCACTAATCAAGAAACCTTCATCAAGTAATCATCTATCAAGTATTTCTTCTTAAATCTTCTTTTTAATTTCTGAATTCATGTCTCTTAGATATTGATAAGAAGATTGAATATGAATGTGGGTTGAGTATATGTATGTGGATGAAGGGGATGGAGTTAAGACACGAGAGTTGAAATATATTATTAGTTCTCATGGATTTTTTCTTTTGAATCAATATATGTGTACCGTGGTTAGGAGATTTATGGATGTTTGATGCATACTAGATGTTATGACACCAATGGTGATTAGGCCTTTATGTTCTTAATCTTCAATGAGGCCATGAATGATGATTATGCCTAGTAGGAGATTGGCCATGTGCTAGTATGTGTTAGTTCAAGTGTATATTCATGAATGGATTAGCTTATTATTTAATGTTTGAGAATGTGTTCATGAATCTTTTCTAACAATAGGAAATCATGATAAAAGATTATTTTTTTTTGGTTTATTCTAAGGTTATTTTTATTAATAAACTTTATTACTTTAATTAGAATTACTACTATATTTTCTCTATGAAATTCGAAATTGCTAGGGAGGTTTCAAATAGAATATTAATTAAAATATTAATATCTTTATTAGTTAAATAAATAAAATCTTTTATTATACACACACACACACACACATACATACATAATATTGGAATCAATTAATATCAAATGACCTTATAAACTATAATAATTAACCTTACTAAAACTTTTACCTATATCCATAAATATTATTTATATTAAAATTTATTTATTATTTAATAGTTAAAAATTAAGTATAATTTATTATTATTTATTATATAATAATTAATAATTAAGTATAATTTGTTTATTATTAATTTTAGTGGTCATTTACTATCTATTAATTATTAATTAAAAATTAAGTATAATTTATTGTTTATAGTAATACTATTTAGATATTACCATTTACCAATATTATTTAAGACTTAGTATTATTTAATATGTAACACTAGTTTATTTATTAGCAATAATACTCGCAATTTATTATTTGAAGCTATAACTTATTAGTATTTATTTTAGAATCCCTAATTATTTTAACTCATCAAATTAGATTTATTTTATAAAATACTTTATCAGTTAGTATTAAAACCTAAAACATTATGGTCATGGTTAGTTTTGGTTGTGACTAGTTGAACTAGGAATTATTTATGTAAGGCAGATATGGTGCGAATGATATCTTATGCCTTGTGTTTACCCCAGACAGAGTTAGGTTGACCTTGGAGGATTTTTTAGTTCAAGAAAAGAAAAGGATCAGGTAAGTTTCTGCATGGAGCCATTTGAAGACCAAATGTGGCAAGCCAACTCATTGTATATGAGAGTTTGTGTTGTAAAGCAATTATGGACAATTTTTCTTTTCTTTCAATCAAGCAAGCTATTTAAAACTAAGCAAATGATTTTACACAAAACGCTAAATTTTTCATAAAACCAACTTGGCTAGAAGTTTAGAAACCATAATTGCTATTTTCAAGTAAATCATTGTATGATCACTTTTTCTCCCAAGTGGAACAAACAACGTTGAGTACTCAATAAGGGTAGACTACTAAGACTAGTCTTTGAAGGGTTAGTGTAAGTCTCTCAGTAGGTGACCACCTCTGAGGGGTGAGTCCTTTCCGGATAGGATGCCAGTCCTGTAGGTCATACCAGTCCGAGTTAGCAAGTTCAGTCAAGTGGACTGTGTGTTTCTGGAGTGGACAACTGGTAAGTTTGGAGTGTAGAGATAGAGAGTATCTCACCCGGTAGGCCGTACACCTACCTTGTGTTAGTATGTTCAACGTGTGGCATTCTGATCGTTATATTGTTATGGTGCACAAAATGTGGTGCCATGGCTACTTCTTTTGAGTGGTTGTATTTATTGTGCACATGCATGTCTTGGAAAACAAAACACCACTCTTCATTTATGACATTTATTTGATGCTTGCCAACACTTTCTCTTATGAAACTTTTACAACTTGTATACATGAACTATTTTACCTGAAACACTTAAAGCACACATAGGCTTACTGAGATTTTTATCTCACCACATTTTATACCAAGTTTTTAGGTTGATCCTGCTGTGAAGGTCATTAGCTAGAATATTGCTTATGCTTTGAAGACTCTCGATTATTTTTCTTATGCATTGCTTTTGAGAGACGGTAGCATTTATTATTTTTTGAATTTGTTCATGAATTGCTAGGTTGTAATAAGTTAAATTTTGCAGTATTTCTTTTATTTTATTTGTGTGTCATAGTTATAAAGACCCATTGTCATGTGGATGGGGTGACATCCCTACCCTAATAGGGCATAGGTAGTGGGGTGTTACATGGTCGCGCGGGGAGAGGGGGAGATCTAGGTTAGGGGTGACCGGCGGGAACTTTGAGGGCCGGATGAAGGTGTTGGGGATATGCCCTAGAGTCAATTTGTACTTATACAATTGTCATTATGTTTTATATAATAATATGAGGCTTTCCTTTCCATGAATAGTGAGTTTTGTTTTGTTGGTCATCAAGTACGTAACTTAATAGTAAAACCCTACAATGAATACAATGACTATTCTAAAACTGTCCCTGATCGATTATTATTATTGGAATAATAATAAATGAAGATTAGTATGTTTGTGACTTGATGGCTATGTTTTACTGACCATGGATATTTGTGATATTGAATCAAGACATAAATAAATGTTAGAGAACATTGTATTGGACATGACCCACTGTGAGAGTACTTCATGGAATATGTCATAAGTACTTTCTAGCCATAATAATATTGAAAGTCCTTCGACCTAAATTCATCATAGTTTCTTACTTGATAAATTCTATATTTTGACATTGTCTAAAGTTGTCTTTAACCAGATAATAAATTAGACTACTGTTGGATATAGAATAAATCAAGGAGAGGAATATGATTGATTGTGAAGGAATTTGTCCCTCTCAGTTATGGGAGAGATATCCATGGGCCCCTTGATAAGTTAGACTGTTAAAAATGCATGGCCGTGCTCAAATATATCAATCTAAGATATTGATATCATTTGTTTGAACAGTCTACTATGAAATCAAGAAATAATTGATTAAGCTTAATAAGGATGACATGCTCCGTGCCTTATGCTTAATTTGGATATCGTGTGACAAAAGGACTAAATATAAAATTATGGTTTGGTTCAAAGAGATCACCGATCTTCATTTAATCTGGATAGTTATAATGTTTTGCTAGAAACCGCTTATAACTCGTGGGCCATTTAAATATGATTTACGCACACTGCCAGTGTTAAATGAACCTATAGGGTCACACAATAAGCGAACTTGTTAGGTTATTTTTCTGGTGACCAGGTTCGATGAATCTGGATGATATCTAGATTATAAGAATATGACTCGGTAAAATAATTAGTTAAATTACCGAGATAATGGCAGAATCTTATCATATCAGTTTTAATTTAATTTAAATTTAAATTAGAATATGATAAGATACTATTAGGGTTGGACTCTAAGAGGTTCGAGGGTTTTTAAGAAAACCCTAGCCGCCTTTTCAATAGTCCAATTTTTTCGGTTGAGAACATTCGTGCCATTCTCTACCAGAAAAAAAAAACCTCTCAAACCCTAGGCGCTAGCACTCCCCGGGTATCGAGTGAGTTCGCGGTGTGTATCCGATAGAGGACGTTCGCATACTGCAGCGTCTGGTGATTGTTCGGGTTGAACGTACAACAGCGCAACCAGAATCGAAGGATTTCGATTACAGCAACCAGAGGTAACTCTTAAAGCTTAGATCTTCTTAATCGTTTACTTGGGTCCTCGGGAGGGATTCGTAGATGTTTTCCGCGTTTAGGAGTCCACGAATCCTAACAGTGGTATCAGAGCAACTTGCTAAACGATTAGGTTGATTCATCTGTATTAATTGTATTGTTGAATACATGTATAATATGTATATATGAATTTAACGGGTATGTATCAGCATGTTCGCATGATTATGATTTTAGAATACTTAGCATGCAGACTGCCTGAATTAGGTTTAATGTGTGCATCTTAGTCGCCTGATCAGACCAGATTAGTTGCAGATTGTCTGTAAATTGGTCTGTTTTAATATGATATGGTATCGTAAGCATGCTATCCGTCGTTCTATATTTGCGAATTGCTTTTATTAATCGGACATGATAATATGTTATCTGTATAAATATGAGTAAAAGAATGCATATTGTCTGTAATATGAATTTTCACGGTGATGGTTATTAAGGGGTCCGAACGTTAATTTGATTAATTTTCGGAAATCGGAAGGCAAAATCTCATTCAATGAGAGTAGGAAAAATCGTTTTTCCTTCCGGGGGTGCTGCCCCCGGAGACCCCCGCAAGGGGCGCTGCCCCCTTGACCCCCGCCCGCTAACCGGCCAACGGGACCTCCGCCAGGGGTGCTGCCCCTTGGACCCCGCAGGGGCGTTGCCCATTGGAACCCCAACTAACTGTTCGTTGTGTGTTATTCGTCAATGTTTTTTATTGTAGTTGTGGATTATTTTGAATAGTGCATAGCATGGCCCGTTTCATCCCAATGTGATTGGCTGGTTACATTATGGTTATTTTAAGTTGTAATTTTTTAAATACGGCATGCGTGTCGTTATCCATTGTTGTAAAATTGTACTGCTTTCCTAGAATATGAATTATTTTAATTTTACTATCCAATGTAAAAGAAGACGGCAGCCGACATTTACAACCAAGGAGGAGTATGCTCAAGGCATTAGAGAATGCTTAAGGAGTTCATATACCTAGATTGACCACCTTGATCTTCACTTTGCTCGTGATGATCAACATAGGTTATGGGCCATGCTATGTCACTTTTATTTATGTCTTGCATGTATATTTGATATGTTTATTTCCTGCTTACTACAATCCAATCAATTTTTTTTAAGAAAAAAAAAATTTAAGTGTTAAATGCCTCCCAAAATCAAACACTTGTTATTACTTGGATCATCATATGGTCATTCCTACCAAAGTAGGATGCTTTTGATTATCTGAGTGAGATAAGATGGAAAATAGTTTTCCATATGTTTGATATGGTTTGACTTAACTGGGCTATCAAAATGGTTTTGAGCCTAGGGCATTTTATGATATATTTTTAGCCGGGACATTTGATGTCTATCTCATTTAAAATTAGAAATTTATTTAATTATAAGATTAAAGCCAAAGCTTACTTATGATTAAAACAAAATATTTTTCCCCACTACGAAACATCAAAATGTTGAAGTTTCAAAAAGTTTAAATGCTTTTAGTGGGAGTTTTTCGTTAGAGTCTCAAAAATTAATTACTTTGCATATTTTTGTATGTAGATAATGGCAACAAACAGTTGGAATAATTCATTGCGATCTGTGCTTGAGAAAGACAAGCTTAGTGGGACTAACTTTCTTGATTGGGCACGAAACTTAAGAATTGTTCTTAAGCAAGAAAAAAGGCTCTATGTTCTTGAAAATCCTATTCCCCCTGCTCCAACAAATAACGCCTCAAAAGCTGAAAAAGATACTTATAGTAAGCACAAAGATGACTCCAACGATGTTACTTGCCTCATGCTAGCAACCATGAACTACGAACTTCAAAAACAGTTTGAAGAAGCAGAGGCATATGACATGATTGTGCATCTCAAGGAAATGTTCCAAGAGCAAGCACGACAAGAGAGATTTGAAACTCACAAGGCGTTAAATGCATGTAAGATGGTTTCTGGCACCTCGGTAAGTGCTCATGTCCTTAAAATGAAGGGCTATCTAGATCATCTTGATAAGCTTGGTGCTCTCGTTAATCATGACATGGCCACGGATTTGATCTTGGGCTCTTTACCTGCTGAGTATGACCAGTTTGTCATGAATTTTAACATGCATAATATGGAGAAATCCATTACTCGAATTGCATGGGATGCTAAAACAAGCTGAACCGAACATTAAGAAGAATACTCCTAGTGTTCTAATGGTTCAAAAAGGGAAAGGCAAAAAGAACAACCAAAAGGGCAAGGTCATGGCTAGTAAGGGTAAGGACAAGGCAAAGTCCAAGTTCAAGCCCAAACCTAAGGCCAAGACACCAAAGGAGGGAGCTTGCCACCATTGTGGAGAACAAGGACATTGGTTAAGAAATTGCAAGCTCTATTTGGAAGCAAAGAAAAAGAAGGACAGTGAGACTGCCGTCTGGTATTTATGTTATTGAAATTAATTTATCTACTTCGATTCATGGGTATTGGATACCGGTTGTGGATCTCACATTTGTGTAAATGTGCAGTGGTCTAAAAAGGAGTAGAGCCTTGGCAAAAGGCGAGGTAGACCTACGAGTTATGAATGGAGCAAAAGTTGCTTGCAGTAGGTCGTAGGAACTTTTGAATTAATTTTGCCCAGTGGGCTTGTTTTAGAACTCGAACAATTGTTTTTATGTTCCTGCTATGAGTAGGAATATTATTTCAGCTTTCTTGTTTGGATTTAGAAGGTTTTGAATTTGTTATTAGGAATAACATTTGCTCCATTAATAAAAACGGCATTTTTTATGGAGATGCTTCATTATCGAATGGGCTTTATATTCTAAATCTTCGTGGATCTTCGGACATGTCTATCTATAATATAAATACTAAGAGATTGAAATCCAATGATTTAAATCGGACTTACTTCGGCATTGTCGTTTGGGCCATATAAATGAGAAACGCATAACAAAGCTTCATAATGATGGGCTTCTAAAATCGTTTGATTTAGAATCTTACAGAACATGTGATTCTTGTTTATTAGGCAAAATGACTAAAGCGCCTTTCAAGAGACAAAATGAAAGGGCAACTCGATTTATTGGGCCTAATACATACCGATGTATGTGGACCAATGAATTCACTCGCTAGAGGAGGATTTCAAGTACTTCATTACATTTACGGATGATTTCAGCAGATATGGCTACCTGTATCCGATGAAACACAAATCTGAATCGTTCCGAAATTCAAAGAATTTCAAAATGAAGTACAAAATCAACTTGGCAAAAGTATCAAAACACTTCGATCGGATCGAGGTGGTGAATACTTAAGCCACGAGTTTGACGAGCATCTTAAAAATTGTGGAATTATTTCCCAATTAACTCCACCAGGAACACCTCAATGGAATGGTGTATCCGAATCGGAGAAATCGGACTTTATTAGATATGGTTCGATCAATGATGAGTCAAACTGATCTTCCAATCTCCTTTGGGGTTATGCCCTGGAGACTCGCTGCATTCATACTAAATCGAGTTCCATCTAAATCGGTTCGTAAAACGCCATATGAGATATGGACTGGGAGACAACCTAGTTTGTTATTTCCGAAGATTTGGGGTTGTGAAGTTTATGTAAAGCGTTTATTATCTGATAAACTTGCACCTAAATCTGATAAATGCATATTTGTGGGGTATCCTAAAGAAACTAAAGGATATCAATTTTATCTCCCAAAAGAAAATAGAGTAATTGTTGCTCGAAATGGATTCTTTCTTGAAAAGGAATTTATTTCCAAAAGAATCAGTGGGAGTAAAATACATCTTGATGAGATTCAAGGACCACAAGTTAGTGCTCGAACCTCATCAAGATGAGATTCAAGAGCCACAATTAGTGCCTCGAACCAAATAATGAATCTCGATTAGATGGCTCACAAGTCCAAGATGAGCCTACATCTATAGAACAAGGACCTCGAAGATCTGATAGGGTTCGTCAACAACCTGAGAGATATGGATTTCTCATCACTGACGATCACAATGTGGAGCTTATGGTCAATGATGAGCCCACTTCCTATCAAGAAGCCATTAAGAGTTCTGACTCTAGAAAATGGTTAGAGGCTATGAAGTCTGAGATGCAATCCATGTATGATAACCAAGTTTGGACTTTGGTTAACCCACCTAAAGGTTCAAAAATCATTGGGTGTAAGTGGGTTTTCAAAAAGAAAACAGACATTGAGGGAAATGTGCATACTTACAAAGCACGACTGGTAGCAAAAGGTTATAGACAAACTCATGGTATAGACTATGATGAAACCTTTTCACCAGTTGTAAATCTTAAATCTATCAGAATTCTTCTTGCTATAGCAGCATATTATGACTATAAAATTTGACAAATGGATGTCAAAACCGCGTTTCTTAATGGAAACTTACTCGAAGATGTGTACATGACACAACCTGAGGGTTTTGATGATCCTTTGAATTCTAATAAAGTGTGCAAGCTTCAAAGATCTATTTATGGATTGAAGCAAGCATCTCGAAGCTGGAATCTTCGTTTTGATGAAGCAATTAAAGAATTTAACTTTATCAAAAATGAAGATGAGCCTTGTGTCTATAAGAAAACAAGTGGGAATGCAATAGTCTTTTTGGTACTTTATGTTGATGATATCTTGCTCATTGGAAATGACATCCCAACTCTACAAAGTGTAAAGACATGGTTGGGAAATTGTTTCTCAATGAAAGACTTAGGTGAAGCTGCCTATATTCTAGGTATAAGGATCTATAGAGATAGATCTAGAAAGCTAATTGGACTAAGTCAAAGTGCATACATTGACAAGGTACTGAAAAGGTTCAGTATGCAAGACTCTAAGAGAGGGTTCTTGCCAATGTCACATGGCATTAAGCTCAGCAAAACTCAAAGTCCTTCTACAAAGGATGAAGAAGAGCGCATGAACAAGATACCATACGCTTCCGCTATAGGGTCTATCATGTATGCCATGTTATGTACTCGACCCGATGTATCATATGCATTAAGCATGACAAGCGAGTTCCAGTCAAATCTCGGAGAGGCACACTCGGATCTGTTGTCAAGAACATACTAAAGTACTTAAGAAGAACTAAAGATATGTTCTTAGTTTATGGAGGACAAGAAGGCGAATTAGTTGTAAATGGTTACACTGATGCTAGTTTTCAGTCCGACATAGATGATTATAGATCGCAATCAGGTTTTCTATTTTGTTTGAATGGAGGTGCTGTAAGCTGGAAAAGTTCAAAGCAAGACACCGTAGCCGATTCTACTACAGAAGCTGAGTATGTAGTCGCCTCAACTGCAACTAAAGAAGCGATTTGGATTAAAAAGTTCATTACGTAACTAGATGTAGTTCCTAGTATTGTGAACCCAGTGGATCTCTATTGTGACAACAATGGAGCCATTGCACAAGCTAAGGAACCAAGATCACATCAGCGATCCAAACATATACTTAGACATTTTCATCTCATTCGAGAAATTGTTGATAGAGGAGATGTCAATGTATGCAAGGTGCCAACTGATGACAATGTTGCAGATCCACTGACAAAGCCTCTCCCATCGTCTAAACATGATAGTCATACCAGAACAATGGGATTACGGCTTATGCCAAATTGGTCTTAGTGCAAGTGGGAGACTGTTGGGGATATGCCCTAGAGTCAATTTATACTTATACAATTGTCATTATGTTTTATATAATAATATGAGGCTTTCCTTTCTATGAATAGTGAGTTTTGTTTTGTTGGTCATCAAGTACATGACTTGATAGTAAAACCCTATAATGAATACAATGACTATTCTAAAACTGTCCCTGATCGATTATTATTATTAGAATAATAATAAATGAAGATTAGTATGTTTGTGACTTGATGCTATGTTTTACTGGCCATGGATATTTGTGATATCGAGTCAAGACATAAATAAATGTTAGAGAATATTGTATTGGACATGACCCATTGTGAGAGTACTTCATGGAATATGTCATAAGTATTTCTAGCCATAATAATATTGAAAGTCCTTCGACCTAAATTCATCATAGTTTCTTACTTGATAAATTCTATATTTTAACATTGTCTAAAGTTGTCTTTAACCAGATAATAAATTAGACTACTGTTGGATATAGAATAAATCAAGGAGAGGAATATGATTGATTGTGAATGAATTTGTCCCTCTCAGTTATGGGAGAGATATCCATGGGCCCCTTGATAAGTTAGACTGTTAAAAATGCATGGCCGTGCTCAAATATATCAATCTAAGATATTGATATCATTTGTTTGAACAGTCTACTATGAAATCAAATAATAATTGATTAAGCTTAATAAGGATGACATGCTCCGTGCCTTATGCTTAATCTGGATATCGTGTGACAAAAGGACTAAATATAAAATTATGGTTTGGTTCAAAGAGATCACCGATCTTCATTTAACCTGGATAGTTATAATGTTTTGCTAGAAACCGCTTATAACTCGTGGGTCATTTAAATATGATTTAGGCACACTGCCAGGTGTTAAATGAACATATAGGGTCACACAATAAGCGAACTTGTTAGGTTATTTTTCTGGTGACCAGGTTCGATGAATCTGGATGATATCTAGATTATAAGAATCTGACTCGGTAAAATAATTAGTTAAATTACCGAGATAATGGCAGAATCTTATCATATCAGTTTTAATTTAATTTGAATTTAAATTAGAATATGATAAGATACTATTAGGGTTGGACTCTAAGAGGTTCGAGGATTTTTAAGAAAACCCTAGCCGTCTTTTCAATAGTCCAATTTTTTCGGTCGAGAACATTCGTGCCATTCTCTACCAGAAAAAAAAAACCTCTCAAACCCTAGGCGCTAGCACTCCCCGGGTATCGAGTGAGTTCGCGGTGTGTATCCGATAGAGGACGTTCGCATACTGCAGCGTCTGGTGATTGTTCGGGTTGAACGTACAACAGCGCAACCAGAATCGAAGGATTTCGATTACAGCAACCAGAGGTAATTCTTAAAGCTTAGATCTTCTTAATCGTTTACTTGGGTCCTCGGGAGGGATTCGTAGATGTTTTTCGCGTTTAGGAGTCCACGAATCCTAACAGAAGGGGCTACGAGGGGGGGCGGGCAAGGGGCGGCAGAAGGGGGAAGGGGCGAAGAGGGGGCGGAGAGGGGGTGGGGGAGGGGGCTGCGCAGGCAGGGGAACGGGGGGGCTGCTGTGGGTGGTTGAAGAAGGAAGAAGAAGAAGACAGAGGAAGAAGCACAGTACAGAGAAAGGTGTCGGTGGAAAAGAAGAGGGAGAGGGAAGGCAGAAGAAGGCATAAAGGACGCGTTCTCGGACAAAGTAAATGGCTACTGGGCAAAAACAGAGAGTATGATTGAAGGTGAGATTCAGACAAAGAAAGCAGTTACTATTGTTGGAATTAACAGATAAATTAAACTGCGATTACTATTGCCAAATTCGGGCAAAGTAGACAAATTGTCCTACAGTGGGTACCACTTATAATGCTTAGATGAATTCAAATTTTCACGTGAAAGAAAAGACAAAAATTATACTATTTGTTAATAGCCAAGAACATGAAACCATTCTCTAAATAACTATTGCTATAAATGTCGAAAATAGTACACACACACACACACACACACACACACACATACATACATACATGTACATATATAACAAACAAAAGCAACAAAGGAAAAAGAAAATGTAATAATCAAGAGATATGATACTCTACCTAGGTATATATGTACACACACATATGTATGTACGCGGAAAGAAAAATTATTTATATTATATAATATATTAATCTAATACTCACTAACTAATAAGGATATATGATACTATATATAAATAATATATATACATATATCTTAGAATAACTAATTATAATAATTAAAATGAAATTCAAGCTCTTTAATATCAATATATGGAAACTTAAGATGTAAACAAATATGTATTTGAAAAATCAATAATCTAATAAATACATGTATTTATAAAGTTAAAACAAATTTAGTGACCAAATTTTAAGGTCATTCGTTTTATTTTATCACATTTGTATAGTAATATCTATAAAATATATAGAAATATATCTTAATATTTACAAATATAAAGATATCAAATTAATCATCTAGCCTTTAAATTTATTGTAATCATTACCAATAGTATTGTTATTAAATTTGAAAATAATCAGATAGAATTTAAAATAATTTTAAGAAGCTTTGTTATAACTAGACTAAAAACGACGGTTAAAATAAATCGTCGTATTTGGTCTACTCTATTGTGACAGCTAGTACAGAACCGTCGTATTTGACCTATTCTATTGCGACGGTTATAATAAATCGTCGTATTTGGCTTATTCTATTGCGACAGTTAAAATAAAGTGTCGTATTTGGCCTACTCTATTGTGACGGTTAAAATAAACTGTCATATTTAGTCTATTCTATTGCGACGGCTAAGATAAACCGTCATATTTGGCTTACTCTATTGCGGCGGTTATAATAAATCATCGTATTTGGCCTACTTTATTGTGACGGTTAAATTAAACCGTCGTATTTAGCCTACTCTATTGCAACAATTGGTATAAACCGTCGTATTTAGTCACCAAATACGACAGTTGGTATTAGACCGTCGTATTTAATCACCAAATACGACAGTTGGTATAAACCGTTGTATTAGTCACCAAATACGACGGTTAGCATTAAATCGTCGTATTAGGTCTAACTATTGCGACTGTTTCAAAACCGTCATATAAAGTAACCTATTGCAACGGTTTTTTGATCGTCGTATTTGTCTTCGTCGCATTTGCCCAATTTTTTTATAGTGTGATCTTTCACAGTAAGGTATGCACCATGAGTTACTTAACACATAAACGATTATTCTTAATCAATTTGTGAGAATGAGAATCTCATCATATTTAAATTATTGTGTTATGAATTTCAAATGGGGAATGTCTTACTTTTAGTTAGTAGATAGTCCATTCACTTCATAGTATGAGCGTATTTCAAATATGTAGAACATGATCTGTAATAATGGCTTCTAAAAGTACTATTTAGAAGAAGCTCAAACTATTACTACTACAGCGCGGACTAATACTCTACCGCTTGAGTATGAGTTGGTGGTCTAACGAAGCTAGAAGCATGTACTTTGATATGCTGTAGTTGAGGTTCTTTCGTAGAGCCGATATACTTGTATTTTAGATATATATAACTAGTTAGTTAAGATAAATTTGTATAAGATAGTTTCTGCGCTATATCGCCCCTTGTGATTATTTGGATGATCTAAATATTTAGGTCCATGGGGAATATAACTTGGATGTTTACTTTAAGATAACTCCCTTGGAAAACGAAAATATTTCAGGAGTCGTGGATCATTAGACTAGAGGTCTAAAGATGGTAGATATCTTTTAGAGAGGTGTTAATACACTCTTCCTCTCTAAATGTACAACGATGTGTAGAGGGGTATCTTAGTCATTACACCTGTAGGTCGGAGACTTTGCTAACGCAGCATTGTCCTTGGGGTCAATATTTCCTTATAATGATATTAAAAAATATTTAAAATTCAAAATATAACTATTTATATAGTAAGAGTATTTTGGTCATTTTAGTAGCCAAGACGATGTGTCTTTTGATCCCCGGAATAACCCTTAAGTCCTGGAATTGGTCTTAATAATTATGGATTTTATTTTATTTAAGTAGTCTGATTTATTATTGAATCAGAATAAAATAAAAGGTCTAAGAGATAGTATATATTTTATCTAGTTTAATTGATTTATTAATTATTCAGGGCCCAAGGCCCAGATTGAATAATTAAAAAATTAACTTAGGTATAAACTAGATAAAAGGTCTGATATTTTATATTGGTCTATTTGGGCTTGTTAATTATTTATTGGGCTGTTTTATGAAATCTCAAAAATAAATAATTGAGGCTTATTGTTTATGAGTGTTCAAATCCAAAAGTAAATAATTTTATCTGGCCCAATGGATAAAACCAAGAGTGAAAAAAAAAGCAGCAAGGGATGGATTCCGTATTGTTTGTCATGAAAGGATAACAAAAAGCAAATGTTTTTTTGTTTTCATGCTCTCGGTTTCTCTCTGGCATTGAAACAAAAAGAACGAAGGCTATTCTTTGATTCGGTGGTAGCTTTGACCGGCGGTGGTTAAGGCAGTGGCCATATTCCGAAAGCTCGAAAGCTTCGCATGAATGAGAAGATGCAGACGGCTTGCAAGAGTGTAACTGGAGGTGTCTTTAGGAGAACCAGTGGCTTCAAGCATTCAGCAAGAAGGGGTCTAGATATCTTCTTCGGTGCCAACAAGGTCATTTAAATGCAGAGGTATTATAATTTTTAAAACTTTTGCTACCTATATTTTGATATTATGCATGCTTCTGTGTTTATTTTTGCCATACATTACCTTCAAGAAAGTCATGAAGTCACAGGCTAGAGTGATGATGGTTTCTTCTTCAAGAACTGGGCCCAAGTTTAGAAAGTTCAAGAAGAATAAGGGAAATGCAGTGCATCAGACCCAAGTCCCAGCCCAAAGATAAACCCAAAGGCAAATGCTTCAAGTGCGGGAAGAAGGAACACTGGAAAAATGAGTGTCCAGATCTTCAGGCTAAGAAAAACCCCATAGATAATATTCTCTATCTAGAGTATATATTAATGGTTGGATCAACTTCTACTTGGATTATTGATTCAAGAGCCATTGATCATATCTGTACCTCCTTGCAGGGGTTTATGAAGGTTAGAAGACTCCAAAAGGGCGAATATGGACTACACGTGGGAAATGGAGCACAAGATTGGGCCCTTGCCGTGGGAGAACTAGAATTTACTTTTGATTGTAATAGAATAATTGTTTTGAAGGATATTTTATTTGTTCTTGGTTTTAGACAGAATTTGGTTTCAATTGCAAAACTATTAAATCAAGGATATTCTATTTCTTTCCATTCTGGTATTATTATCAGTGGAAGTGGAGAAGTTATATGTACTCGGCACATATATAGAAATCTATTATTCATTAATCCTATTAACAATCAATTGAATAACATTCAATCAGAACCTTTAAATAGAAAGAGAAAGACTAATGTCAATGACTCATATATTTGGCATTTAGGGCTACATTAACTCAACCAGAATTTAGAAGTTAATATATGATGGACCTTTAGGCTCATTGAAATTGGAAAGTTGGCCTCAGTGTGAATCATGTTTTATGGAAAAAATGACGAAAAGGCCCTTTACCTAAAAGGCAGATAGAGCCAAAGAAGCATTGAGTCTTATTCACACTGATATGTATGGTCATTTGTCTACGCCAGCAAAAGGGGGGTTTGAGTATTTCATCACTTTCACAGATGATTGTACAATGTATGGTTACGTTTATTTGATAGGACGCAAGTCTAACTCTTTTGATAAGTTCAAAGAATTTAAGGTTGAAGTGGAGTGTCGAATAGGTAAGCTAATCAAGACCTTACGATTGGATCGTGGTAGAGAATACCTCCTTGGTGAATTTAAGGACTACATGGTACATCATGAGATAGTATCCCAACTTTCTGCACCGGAGACTTCCCAGCAGAATGGAGTAGCTGAGAGAAGGAATAGGACATTGATGGAAATGGTTTGAAGCATGATGTCTCATGTTACTCTTCCAGTATTTTTTTGGAGATATGCCCTAGAAACAACGGCATATATTTTGAACTTGGTGCCTTCCAAGTCAGTACCTAAGACTCGCGATGAGATGTGGACTAGATGTAAGCCAACTCTAAATCATCTTAAGCTATAGGGTTGTCCAATTTATGTATTAATCAAGGGAGATAAGTTAGAACTAAGATCAGAATTATGCTATTTTGTAGGGTATCCAAAAGGTACAAATGATGGTTACTTTTATCATCATAAGAAGCAGAAAGTACTCGTGAGTACTAATGCTAGATACTTGGAGGATAAACAAAGTACATCCACTAAAGGTTTAACAAAGTTAGAACTCAAAGAGAAGTTATCTTCTGAATCAATTTATCCTAACTTGATTATAGAATAAAAAGAGGCACGGCCTCAGAAGCCTCTACAATTGGAGCCTCTTCGTAATGGGAGAATATCTAGAGTTCCAGAAAGATGGATTGGAGAAGCTTTTGACCTAATCTCCGATTATCAGGAATAAGATCCCACTAGATACGATGAGGCTTTTGAAGGAATTTGACAGAGACAGAGCATGCACGGTGGACATAAAAATGGAGGAAATAAATAGAAACAGAACATGGCAGCAGCATGGAGGCATGAAAAACATATCTCTTGGAGCCTTAAACCTTGAAGATCATAGAAGAGTTGGTTGAAGCACAGAAACAACTCTCTTCTTTCCCGTGGTGTGAAGCTTCCGGTGCACTGTCTACCTTTCTTCTTCACCTCCGGTGCAATGCTTGGCTTTTCAATTCTCAGAATATGACCCAGCCAAATCAAACGTTGGTGAACACAGACTTGGGTTGAGATGAATATCGGTTTTCTTTCACAGCTCTCTATATCCTTTCACAGGCTTGGCATCTTCTGTTAAGAAAACAAAAGCCAATGAAGAAGACCAAAAGCCAGAAAACCAAACAGCCACACGAGAGACCGAGAGCCAAGAGACTCGAGAGAATTTTTTTCTTTTTCTTTTATTTTATTTTTCCACACAGAAAGCCAAGAGTCATGAAACCAAAAATAATATTCCCAAGATTTAATATCTGAATATTATTAACAAAATAAATTTTGACTTCACCCTAAATTCTTCTAAACTGTGTCTGAAAAAATCCTATGGTCCAAGCTATTAGGTCAAAATAATATTTATTATTTTTCTTGGACCCGAAAAGCCCAAAATAATAAACATTAATTATTTTCCTTGGGATTAAATAAATTACCCAATAAATAATTAATGTGCCCAAATGAACTAAAAATAATTAAACTTTAATTATTTATTTCTTGGGATTAATTAAATAAATAATCCAATAAATAATTAAGTATTAATTATTTTTCTCTAATTTAAGTCCCGGTTAATTTTTTAATTATTGAAATTGGACCTAGGTCTTAAATAATTAATTAACCAATTAAACCAGATAATAAATTTCTCTCCATTTATTTTATTCCAGTCTAATAATAAATTAGACTTCCTGAATAAAATATAACTCTCTCAACTGAGATCAATTCTTCAACCCCAAAATAGTTAGGACTTATAGGCTATTCCGAGGACCAAAAAGACACATTGCCTTGGCTACTAAAATGACCAAAATACCCATACTATATAAATAGATGTATTTTGTATTTTAAATATTTTCTAATATCACCATAAGGAAATATTGACCCTAAGGATAATGCTGCATTAGCAAAGTCTTCGACCTACAGGTGAAATGACTAAAATACCCATTTACACATCGCCATACGTTTAGAGAGGAAGAAGTGTACTAACACATCTCTAAATGACATCTACTATCCTTAGGCTTCTAGTCCAATGATCCACGACTTCCTGAAGTGCTTTCGCTTTCCAAGGGAGTTACCCTAAAGCAAACATCCAAGTCATGTTTCCCAGGGCCCTGGATATTTAGATCATTCAGACAACCACAAGGGGCGATATAATGTAGAAACTATCTTGTACAAGTCTATCTTAACTAACTAGTTACGCATACCCAACATGCAAGTATATTGGCCCTACTATAGAACCTCAACTATAACATATCAAAGTATATGTTTCCAATTCGTCAGACCACCAACTCATACTCTAGTCATAGAGTACTAGTCCACACTTAGCGGTAGTAGTCTAGGTTTCTACCATATAATACTTTTAAGAAACTACTACTACATGTCCTGTTCTATGTATTCGAAATACACTTATATCATGAAGTGAGTGGACTACTCACTAGCTAAAGGTAAGCAATTCCCTATTTGGAATGCATAACATAATAACCTAAACATGATGAGATTCCCATTCTCATCAATCGGTTAAGAACAAATGTTTATGTGTTTAAATAACCCATGATCCATACTTTACTGTGAAAGACCTCCATTCACATGGATCACTTATTTAAACACAATGGGTCTTTTCCAAACGAAATTATGCACAAATAAAGAAAATAAATTCACAAACGATTTTCGCAAATAAATTTTTTTATTAAAATATTCAATATTTTCATCAGAAATCTAGTCTAAGAGGGCATACATTCCAACAACTATTGCCGATGCCGATGCAGACCTATGGTATGAAGTGATGAAAGCCAAGATTGAGTCTATATACTTTAATCAGGTTTGGAATCTTATAACTTCACCTGAAGGGATAAAACTCATTGGGTATAAGTGGGTTTACAAGAGGAAAAGAGGAGCGGCTGGGAAGGTGAAAACCTTCAAAGTTAGGCTTGTGGCGAAAGGCTATACTCAAAAATAAGGGATCGACTATGAGAAAACCTTTTCCCCAGTAGCCATGCTTAAGTCCATTCGTATCCTCTTTGCCATCGCATGTTATTATGACTACGAGATATAACAAATGGATGTTAAGACGGCGTTTTTAAATGGCCATCTTAGTGAAGACATCTATATGTCCCAACCAGAAGGCGTTGTTGCTAAAGGCCAAGAATATATGGGTTGTAGGTTTAAGAAATCCATTTATGGACTTAAGCAGGCATCTAGAGTATGGAACATTCGTTTTGATGAGACTGTAAAGTTCTACGGTTTCATTCAAAACGAGAATGAACTATGTTTGTATAGGAAACTGAAATGCATAAATGTGATTTTTCTTGTCCTATATGTGGATGACATTCTATTCATTGAAAATGATGTAGGGACATTGTCATCTATTAAGGTTTGACTATCGAGTCAATTTAGTATGAAGAACTTGGGTGAAGCCAGTTACATTCTCGGAATAAAGTTTCTTAGAAATAGGAAGCAGTGAATGTTAGATTTATCCCAAGTTACATACATTGACAAGATGTTGGCCAAGTACAGTATGGACTCATGTAAGGGGGCATTGATCCCTTGCAAACATGGGTTGTCATTTTCTTCGAAGAAATGTCCGAAGTCTCAAGAAGAAAAAGATAGAGTGAGTAGGATTCCCTATACTTCGACTGTGGGAAGTCTCATGTATGCCATGCTGTGTACTAGGCCAAATATCTACTTTGTCGTGAGCTTAATCAGCAGATATCAGTCAAATCCTGGGAAGGTTCATTGGCAAGCTGTAAAGTATATTCTTAAGTATCTCAAAGGTACGAGAGATTATATATTGGTTTATAGGGCCGATGACTTGGTTCCTACAGGATATACAAACTCAGATTTCCAAGCAAATAAGGATAAGAGAAAATTTACTAGTGGATATATCTTCACCTTGTCTGGAGGAGCCATTTCATGGAGGAGTATCAAGCAATCATGTATTGCTGACTCAACCAAGAAAGCTAAGTATGTGGCAGCTTTGGAGGCATCTAAGGAAGCAGTTTGACTCCGGAAGTTCCTTTTGGAACTTAGAGTCGTGCCACATATTGACAAACCTGTTGTAATATATTGCGACAATACTGGTGCAATCTCACAATCTAAAAAACCAAGGAATCACAAAAAGGGAAAGCACATAGAGAGGAAGTACCATCTGATCTGGGATTTCATTCAGAGACGGGAAGTCGTGGTGGAACAGATTGCCTTGAAAAATAATCTAGCAGATCCTTTCACCAAGCATTTGGCGGAAAGAGTCTTTAGAAGACACTTAGAAACTATAGGGGTGGGCACCTATAGACTTACTTAGTCTTAGAGCAGGAGATTATTGGATTGTATGCCTTCTTAGACTAGGTTTTTTATTTATTTTTTACTTGTATTAATAAAAGTGTTTTTTCTCAGAATTTGTTTGTGAAATTTTCTTTATATTTATGCATAATTTTATTAAAAAAGACCCATTGTGTTTAAGTAAATAGTTTATGTGAATGAAAGTCTTTCATAGTAAGGTATGAACCATGGGATGCTTAACATATAAACTATTATTCTTAACCGAATGATGAGAATGTGAATCTCATCATGGCAAGGTTATAGTGTTATGAATTCCAAATAGGGAATGGCTTACCTTTAGCCAATGAGTAGTCTACTTATTTCATAACACAAGCGTATTTCAAATACGTAGAACTGGACCTGTTGTAGTGGTTTCTAAAAGTACTATGTGATAGAAACCTAAACTACTACTGCTACAGCGTGAACTGTACTCTACAGCTTGAGTATAAGTTTGTGGTCTGAACGAAGCTGGAAATGTACGCTTTAACATACTATAGTTAAAGTTCTTGAGAAGAACCAACATACTTATATGTTAGGTATATGTGACTAGTTAATCAAAATAGACTTGTACAAGATAGTGTCTACACTATATCGCCCCTTATGGTTGTCCGAATGATTTAATTATCCAAGGCCTTAGGGAACATGACTTGGATATTGGCTTTAGGGTAGCTCCATTGGAAAGTTAGAATATTCCAAAAAGTCGTAAATTATTAGACTAAAAGCCTAAGGATGGTAGATGTCGTTTAGAAAGATGTTAGTATACTATTTCCTCTCTAAATGAACGGGGATGTGTAGAGATGTATTTTAGTTATTTCACCTGTAAGTCGAAAATATAGCTAACACAGCATTGTCCTTAGGGTCAATATTTTCTTATGGTGATATTAAGAAATATTTAAAATGTAAAATACAGCTATTTATATAGTAAGGGTATTTTAGTCATTTTAGTAGCCAAGATGATGTATCTTATTGGTCTTTAGAATAGCCCATAAGTCCTAATTATTTTAAGTCAAGGAAATGGTAATAATGAAAAAATGATTTTATTTTATTTAGGAAGTCGAATTTATTTTTGGACTGAAATAAAATAAAAGGAATGAGAGAAATTAAATTTATTATCTAGTTTGATTGGTTAATTAATTATTCAGAGTCTAAGCCCAGATTGAATAATTAGAAAAATTAACCTGGGCTTAAACTAGTTAATAAAAGGCTTAATAATTATTTTAGTTTATTTGAGCTTATTAATTATTTATTGGGTTATTTTAATAGGCCCAAGAAATAAATAATTAATGATTATTATTTTTTGGACTCATTAGGGTCTAAGACAAAATAATAAATTTTAGCCCAATAGCCTGGACTAAATGGTTCTTTATTATTCACAGTATAGAAGAGTTAGGGATAACCCAAACCTCTTCTGTTGATAACCTCTGAATGTTTCAAATAATATTTATAAAGTTATTTAAAATATTTAAATTTATAGATATTTTATTATGCCCAGATGGCTATTACTCTATTTACTGGATACAAAAGCGGCATTAAAAATATATGCCTATTTGATAGTGGTACAATACACACCATATTGAAAGATAGAATATATCTCTCTTACTTGAAGATGGGAGAAACAACTATTAATACTATAAGTGATAGTATAAAATTGATTGAAGGTTCTGAAAGAGTTAATATATTATTACCCGAAGGAACAAATATTGTTATTTATAAAGCGTTATTTTCTTCAAAATCTCAAATAAATTTATTAAGTTTTAAAGATATTTGCCAAGATGGATATTACATTGAAACAATAAAAGAAAACGGGTTTGAGTATCTCTGTATTATTCAAATTATTTTGGGTAAGAAATCTTTATTAGAAAAACTATTATCTTTTTCATCTGACCTATATAGCACAAAAATCTATGCAATTGAAGTGCATCATTCAGTAAATCAGAAGTTTACTAATCCTGCTATATTTATCATTTGGTATGGCCGTTTGGGCCATTTAAGAGTTATTATGATGCGAAGGATAATTAAAAATACGCATGGTCATCTTCTGAGAAGTCAAAAGATTTTGACTTTAGATAAATTTTCATGTATTGCATGTTCTCAAGGGAAATTGATTATTAAACCATCACCAACAAAAGTGGAGTTTGAGGTTCCAGCATTTTTTGAAAGAATTTATGGTGATATATATGGACTAATTCATCCAAAATATGAGCAATTTAGATACTTTATGGTTTTAATTGATGCATCGACTCGATTATCATATTTCAGTTTATTATCAACTCGTAACCTGACGTTTGTGAGATTGCTTACCGAAATAATTCGCTTAGGAGTGTAATTTCTAGATTATCCTATTAAAAGGATCCGTCTAGATAATTTTGGAGAATATTCTTCCCAAGCCTTTGATGCTTATTACATGTTGATTAGCATTACCATTGAATATTCAGTAGCTCATGTTCATACTTACAATGGTTTAACTGAATTATTCATTAAAAGATTACAATTAATTGCTATACCGTTATTAATGAGAACAAATCTCCCTACATTTGCTTGGGGACATACTATTTTGTATGCTGCAACACTTATGTATATAAGGCCAATAAGTTATCACAAATTCTTTCCCTTCTAGTTGGATTTTGGTTCTGAGTCAAATATTACTCATTTAAGAATTTTTAGATGTACTGTATTTGTACCGATAACGCCAAATCAACATACCAAAATGGGTCCTCAAAGAAGATTATGGATAAATGTTGGATATAATTCTCCCTTTATAATTAGATATGTTGAGCCATTGACAAATGATGCATTTACAGTAAGATTTGTTGATTGTCATTTTGATAAAACTCTATTTCTTAAATTAGGGGAAGAACACAAATCACATAAAAAAAAAAGGCTTGCTTGGACAATATCATTGAATTATTTAGATTCGCACATAAGCGCAAGTAAATTAGAAGTTCAAAAGATAATTCATTTGCAAAGAGTTGCAAATAACCTGCCAGATTCTTTGGTTGACTCTATAAGGGTAACTAAATTGCATATTTCAACTATAGATACTCCTATTCGGATAGAAGTTCTAGTAGGACAAAATGAAATTCCTATAGTTGCTAAATAAAAAACACGCCAAAAGCGTGGATGACCCCTTGGTTCAAAAGGTAGAAATCCTCGAAAGAAAAAAGGAGCAAATGATCAGAATGATCAAATAAAAGAATTAGAAAATAAGGATTAAGTGGCAACTAATGAAAAGATACAAATATCTGAAAATAGTAAACAAAATAATGAAATGTCCATCAATTATATGACTTCAATCGGATAGAATTAATTGTTGATGATATTTTTGTATACAATATATTACTAGATGTGTTAAAAGATAATGAAGATCTTGAACCAACATCAGTTGAAGAATGTCGTCACAGAAATTATTGCTCAAAATGGAGAGATGTGATTCAATCGAAGTTAAACTCACTTGCAAAGCGAGAGGTTTTTGGACCTATAGTCCGAACACCAGAAAGTGTAAAACCAATTGATTATAAATGGGTATTTATGCGAAAATAGAATGAAAATAATGAAATTGTAAGGTATAAAGTACAACTTGTGACACAAGGCTTTTTGCAAAAATCGTGTGTTGATTATGATGAGATATACTCACACGTGGTAAATGCAATTATACTACGATACCTTGTGAGTCTAGTAGTGTATGAAAAGATTGACTTACATATAATGGATGTTGTAACTGCTTATTTATATGAGAATTTTGATAATAATATTATATGAAAATCCCAGAAGGATTCAATATGCCTGATGCATATAATTCTGGTCCTTGTAGAAATTATTCCATTAAGTTACAAAAGTCATCTTATGACTTAAAGCAGTCTAGACATATGTGGTATAATCGTCTTAGTGAATGTTTTTTAAGTTCAGGATATGAAAATGATCTGATATGTCCATGTGTATTTATTAATAAATTTGGATCAGATTTTGTTATACTTGCTATATATATTGATGATATCAATCTTATTAGAACTCCAGAAGAGCTCTAAGAGGCAAGAGATAGCTTGAAACAAGAATTTGAAATAAAAGATTTTGGAAGAACTAAATTTTATCTTGGTCTACAAATAAAACATCTGGAAGATATTATTTTTATTCATCAATCAACATATACAGCTAAAGTTTTGAAAATATTTTACATGGATAAAGCACATCCATTGAGTATTCTAATAGTCGTTAGGTCATTAGATATAAATAAAGACCCTTTTCGATCTCGAGAAAATGATAAATAACTTATTAATCCTGAAGTACCATATCTCAATGCAATTGGTACACTATTGTACCTTACTAATGACACTTGACCTGATATAGCATTTTCTGTGAATTTATTAGTATTGTTGTTAAAATAGGGAACCGATGCAAACGGGGATCGGCTTCACATCCAATAAATACAAACGATCCGATATGGTGAAACGGAAAATGGTATCAGATCTTTTTTGAATTAGGGACCAGGTTCCTTGAACTTACTATAGAAAAGGTTCAAGAAAGTCAGCTGAGAATGCTCAACGGAAGGACCTTTCTGAGAGAATAGAATGATACTTGTATTAACTTACTTAAAGGAAAGTACAGAAAATGTCTGATATTGAAACAAGACGAACAGGAAGCTGTAAAGAAAAGCTGTAAACAAAACGGTAGAGAAAAAAGCTAAAACAAAGTAGTAAGAAAGCTATAAGGAAAACGAGATTCTAAACTAGAAAGCTGTAAATGACGATGAAGTAGAAAAAATTGAAGTTGCACGTTGCTGGATAATGCGTTTTTTCTTTGGTTCTGGGCACTGCTCCCATTTTATACTTGCTGCAAACGAGCCCTTAGCAGATCGTGGAGTTTCTTCCGGCCAAAAATGCTCCCAACAGTTGTGCGGAATACTTGCGCCGAAAGATCAGGGATCTGTTTTCCTTCTTATCGGCTCCGTAGTGCCGATGTTGACTATGACCATCGGCTACTCGAAATTTTGACTTCATCGGCTCGTCCCAATTTATCAAATCGGCATCGGCTCAAAGTAACTGTTGTGTCGGCTCGGCAAAGTTGACGTCAACACATGCCCCCCCGAATCCCATTGTTTCAGCAAACGCGAGTCAGCAAAATGATGGGAATCATACAACTCTTTATGGCAGCCGTTCTTTTTTTGACAAAATCGAAACGTCCCGAACGTTGTGGAATTGTTATGACGCCGCGGCCTTAGAACCCGCGAACGGCTCAATTTCAAACCTCCCTACAAATAGCAGTGGTCTCCAATCAGAACTCCTCACTTCCTACGACTTCTATCTCCTTCAAAATTCTACTGCTTAAGTAATTCATCGATCCTTTACCTTCTTGCCCTAATTCCCTGCGAATTGTAAATTTCCTTTTGGTAAAATAACATCGCAATGGCAACCCCTACCGATAAGAATATTCTGTCCCTGGTCCAAGCCGATGCCAGACTGTTTACCTTGGGCTCGCGTCTCTTGCCTGCAAAGGTTACCGTTGAACACCTGCAGTTTGTTTTGCCGGCTGATTTCACTTTTCCTTTGCAACAAGATACTTTTACAACCACCACTCTTCCCTCTTCTTTTCGTCATTGGCCCTGCAAACTCAAGAATTACTGAGAATGGCGAGATCGCTGCTACGCCCGATTTGGGACCATTTGGGTGCAATGGGGAATTTTGGACGCCATCATGATGACCGACTTCGAGATGGCGTTTGATCGCAATCTGTTTACCGCCGTTCTTCCTTTTTGATCCTCGGCGATAAACGGCTTCATTTTTCCGCATGGGATGTTCTCCCCTACCATTCTTGACATCTGCACCATCCTTGGCTTCCGATGTGAAGGTGATGAGATCTCGAGGCTTCGTGACGGAGAAAGCTTACCAGCCGTTAAGGCTCGTCTGGACAAGGCCTCCTCTTTATATGGTAATTTCATCAACGCTCAATGAGGGGTTGCGGATACTCATTCAAATCAAGAACAAGCAGCCTTCCTATGACTTTGGCTGTGTAAGTATGTCATCTGCTCCCATTCTGCCGGCGTCAGTAATAAGTACCGATACTATGTATCGGCTCTCTTAAGGAGCAAATGGCGCTGTGACCTTGCCTCTCTGGTCCTTGCCTTGGTTTACCGCACCATTAACCAACTGATGACTGCTTTTGCCGCTGGGGAAGACCCGACCAACCTTAGGGGCCCACTCTGGATTGCCCAACTCTGGCTATATCAGTATTTGCCCAATTTTGGCGTCAGTTGACTTGCAGGCACCCAGGAGGACTCTTCCAAACGGGTGACTGGCTTTCGGCTACTTCGGGTCCCCGTAAATACTGCTTCTACCGAAACTATCGTCTCGTATCTTTACCGATGTCGAGACTTCCATGGTGCCATTTTCTTTCCGTATGCTGCTCGCCAAGAGGGCCCCCTTTGGTTGAAAAATCTGTCGGAAAGCCCCGAGGCAACACAAGAAACTCTATGGGCTCGAATCCTGTGCCCTCGGGAAATTCTCTTGGGGGCCAAGCCTGGAGCTCGGAGTGCTAAGACCTCTTGTGAGAGGTACAATCCCCACTACTTCTCCTGCCAATTTGGGCTGATACAGGACATTCTCGCAAATCCGGGGCACGTTTCCTCCTTTTCTGTGAGACCGGTGCTATCGGCTAAAGACGTACAGACTTTAGCCGAGAGCACCCAGGCTATTCTGAGGTCTTTTGAATTTAAACCCTTCCAAGTGGTGTTGGAAACTTCTCCGAACTTCGATTTATGGTGGAGGCTTTTGAGTGGAGCCCTGTTCTCCGCCCCTATAAGCGTCTGGCTTCTGCGAATTCCCGGGCCGGCTGCCTCTTTGCCTGAACCATCGTCTACTAAGAAAGGAAAACAGGTAAAACACCCTGTAAGTCCTATGATAATGCCGACCTTACATACTCCATTGGTGCAGAAAACTACTGCTGCTGCTCTAAAGGAGGAAGAAGAGGAGATCGAGGTCCCGTCTCTGCTCCGTCGATCAAAGAGGAAACATGAAACACTGACTCCTTCTGTTTCCAAGGTTTGCTTCTGGCAATTCTTGTTATGCTTGGCTCTTCCAATGTTCAATTTTGTCTAATCACCAGCATAATCCTTTCTGCAAAAACACAAACAAGGGATAGGCCGTCCCGTTATCATCGACATTTCTTCTGACTCGGAGGAAGATATCCTGCTTCGTACTTTAGCCGAAAGGGCGACTGAAAGGACTGCTCATCCGACGACAGATGCCCCGTCGGTGGAGGCTACAGCTCCTCCTCCCGCGACTGACGTGTCGGCCTCTCTACTGGCAACAACCCTTCCGTCGGCTGAGCTTCCGGCTCCAGAAAGCCCCTCCTCTGTTCCGTCAAGGCCTGAAAAGCAACCAGTAGCCGATGATGTCGAAACAACGGTGCCTCCCCCCAGCCAGGGAAGTGGAAAAACTACTGCTTCCTTACCGATGCTGACGTTGGCTTCGGCACTGGGCTTTCTTGATGGCCTCATCGGAGCTTCCTTGCCTACTGAGAGGTCTACTCTGGATAATGCGAGCCGCGCCCTTCTGCGGATTGTTCAATCAATTGACCCCGACATGCCCCCTACACTTCGGGACTTGGCAATTGGATGCTTGAGGCAAATATGCTTCACCGGTTGCTTCTTATTTGACACGCAGCGCCGTTGGGATGAAACACACGACCAGTTAGAGCTTCTGAAATTGCATCGAGAAAATGCAGCATTTGAAAAAAAGATCGCCGGGAATTCATGGGTCATCTTACGCTTCTGTGAACTGATATTGCGGAGGGGAAAGGGAAAATTGAACGGCTTGAACGTCAAATATCTGAACTCCAGGAAGAACTTGCCTCTGAGAAAAAAGCCTTAGAGCAGCGGCTTGAATCAGAGAAAGGGCTTCAAGAAACAGTCACAGCCATTGACGACTCCATTTTTCAGCACAATGACGAACGGCTAATGCTGGAAGCAGAAGAGGAACTGCTCGAAGCTGAACTATCCAACTCTACCGCCCTCCTGACTGAGATGAAGTCCGGGTGGGACTGCTTTGTGGTTGATTTGAATAAGGTTCTACATCTCCCGACTGCCAACGAAGCAGGCCCTTTCGGGACTTAAACTGAAGAAACAACCCCTTCGACGGTCGAAACAGGAGTTCCAGAGATGTCTACTGACGAGATGGCCCTGCCTCCCGAAAGAGGAACAAAAACGGAGGCTGAGATGGCTGAAGAAGAACTCCCGGTTCCTGATCCGCAGCCAATGGAAGCTACTATGATGTCTAGTCAAGCGTCCGTCGAGTCAGAAAATCCAGATCGGCTGGCGATTGTTCCTTATCAGCCAACACTACTGCCCCCTGCCCCTTCCGATGATAACTGATTTCTCTTGTAATGACACTTACGGCTATCTGATCGGCCTCTTGTGATCAGTTCAACATATCAAGATAATTTTTGCTCAAGAAGTTTCTCTCTCTCTCTCTCTCTCTCTCTCTCTTTTTTACTCGCTAGTCCCTTCCCAGAACGCCGGATAGTACCGTTTCAAAAACTTACCATTAATTTCTTTACCTGCTTCCTTTTCATCGGATGTCATTAGGTGATAAGCTCCTCTATAAAAAACCTGCGTTACTAAGAATGGACCTTCCCAGGATGCGGACCACTTACTGTACTTCGGATCCTTTGGTGCAACGGAGAAGATAGTCTTCCACACCATGTCTCCTTCTTAAAAACTTCTTTCACGAACTTTCCGATTGTACGCCATTGCTATCTTCTCCTTGTGTTGTTTTATATTCTCCAAGGCAACCCAACGGTTCATCTCAACCTGGTCTAAGCTCAGGGCCAAAGCTATCTGGTAATCTTCAGCCATTAGACCATGCTGGTAGGCTATCCGAGCTGATTGCAATGATATCTCAACAGGTAACACAACATCCTGCCCATAAGTTAGTCTAAACGGAGTAAAACCGATTGCAATTTTAGCAACATTCCGATGGGCCCATAACATTTCCTGCAACGTCTCATGCCATCTTCTTGGATTGTCTTCTACTGCCTTGCGGATCATGCCGATTAAGGTTTTGTTCGTTGCCTCTGCTTGTCCGTTGGCCTGTGCATAATAAGGAGAAGAGTTGAGCAACTTAACTTTAAACTGTGCTAGGAAATTACGTACCTGGTCTCTTGTAAATACCGTCCCTTGATCCGTTGTTATGGTCTCTGAAATTCCAAAATGGAAGAGAATATTCTGTTGGAGAAAGTTGATGACTGCTATTTGTGTTACTTTGGCCAATGGTTGCGCCTCTACCCACTTGGTGAAGTAATCTGTTGCCACCAATATGAATGTATGCCTTTTTACTGAAGGTGGATAGATCTTTTCGATGATGTCCAAGGCCCATCCATGGAAAGGCCATGGCTTAATGATCGGATGCAATTTCGTGGAAGGAGTGTGCAATAAGGGGCCATGCTTTTGGCAAGCTTTACAGCTAACCGTATAAGTATTACAATCTGTAGTCATGGATGGCCAAAAGAAACCATGACGTTGAAGCGTCCATTTCAGCTTTGGGCCCGCTTGATGTGCTCCGCATAAGCCTTCGTGTACCTCTGCCATAGCGCGTAATACTTCTTCTTTGGAGAGACCCTTTAAAAGAATTCTAGTGTGACTCCGCCGGAACAAATCATTGCCTACCAATGTAAAGTTGAGGGCCTTTCATTTCACCCCTCAAGACGTTTGTCCAGTCGAGTTTCTTAAATAATTAACAATCTACTGTCACCAATCTTCTTGATACTCTGTGTCTACTATTTGTTGGCACAACACTACTTTCCTAAAACTTGAAGCTAACTGAGCTAAATCATTAGCACCTTGGTTTTCTGTCCTGGGAACATGAACTAGAATGACCTCCTGAAAATGCTGAAGTAACCCTTTTACCTCCTGTAACTTACCCGACAGCAACGGATTAGCACATTTATAGTCTCCTACTACGTGTTGGATAACTACTTGAGAATCTCCTAAAATTCTGACTTCTCGAGCTTCCAGTGCTTTCAGAATCCGTAATTCTAACAAAAATGCATCATATTCCGCTTGATTATTAGTTGTTCCCTTCTTTAACTCAAAGTAGACCTTACCCTGTTGTCCATTCGGAGATTCAAGAACCAGACTAATACCAGCCTTCTGTTGGGTACTTGAGCCATCAAATTGTAAAACCCATGGTTTCAAAGAAACGTACCTCTGCGGCTTGTCCTCATCCGTTTGTGGTATCTCCAGATAAGGATGTTCAGCTAAAAAATCTGCAATAGCTTGTCTTTTCACAGCCCTCAGTGGCACATAAGTTAGAGAAAAAGCATGCAATTTGACCGCCCATTTCATAAGCCGCCCATTCAGTAAAGGGCGATTCAACAAGAGTTTGATTAAATCTACCTTACATAGGATCTGTACCTCCCTAAATAACAAGTAATGCTCTAGCTTTGTGCATGTATAGCGATGAGATAAGAATAGGTTTTCAATGGGGGTGTACCTGGTCTCCGTATCCAATAGATTTCGGCTAAGGTAGTATACTGCTCTTTCTATCCCTTGCCGGTCATCCTAAGCCAATAAACTACCGATAGATCCTTCCGCAACTGAGATATATAACTTCATGGGAGACTGGTCATGCGGAGGAGCTAACACCGGTGGATGTGATAAGGCTACCTTGATTTGATCAAATGCTACTTGATGCTCAGGTTGCCAGATAAATTCTTGAGATAACTTTAACTGTAACAAAGAAGAAAATACCTTTTGCTTACCTGCAGCATTTGCCAAAAAACGCCGTAAAAAATTGATCTTTCCCAAGAAACTTTGTAGCTGTTTCTTCGTCTGAGGCGGTCTTGCTTGTAGAATATCCCAGGCCTTATTATGATCTATCCCAATCCCCCTCTGGTGTACTAAAAACCCAAGAAAATTCTCAGCTGTAACTCCAAAGGCACACTTAGCCGGGTTGATCTTCAAGCGGTGCTGACGCATCCGGAGAAACGCTTGTTCCAGATCAACTAAGTGGTGTAGAAACATGGGGGATTTTACGATCAAGTCGTCTATGTAGACTTCCATGGTGCTACCAATAAGATCGTAGAAGATGAGATTCATGGCCCGTTGAAAGGTGGCCCCAGCGTTCTTCAAACCAAATGGCATAACCACCCATTCGAATAAGCCGATAGACCCCGGGCAACGGAACGCTGTTTTGTGTGTATCTTCTTCAGTTATGAATATCTGGTTATACCCTGAATAACCATCCATGAAGCTCAAAAATTGGTTACCCGCAGTAGAATCTACTAACATATCTGCTATTGGCATAACATACTCATCCTTTGGAATGGCCAAGTTCACGTTTCTGAAGTCTATGCAGACCCATAGTTGACCGTTCTTCTTAATGACTGGCACAATGTTAGATATCCATTTTGCATACCGGCACGTACAGATGAACCCACATCGGAGTAACCTTTCTACCTCCTATTTGATCCTGGGTAGTAATGCAGAATTAAAACGTCTTACCAGTTGTTTATGGGGCTTAAAGCCTTCCTTCACAGGTAGGTGATGTTCCACAATACTTCAGTCCAAACCGGGCATCTCATGATAGTCCCACGCAAAGCAATCTTTGTACCTGGTGATCAGACAAGTTATTTGCTCCCTTTGCTCGATGGTCAAATGTAAACTTACCTTGGCTGTTCTGTTTTCCCCCACTTCTCCTATGTCTACTTCTATTAACGAATCTTGAGCAACGAAGCCAGGAGCTCGTCGGACCTCCGGATCTTCCGATCGTAGCCGCCTGGTTCCTCAGTGGTGATCAAGTTATGGGCCATCGCTAGCTTGGCATAGTGGCTTGGATTAAAGGTCGGATGATAAAACATAGCTTCGTTCATGTGGATTTCGGCTGAAAATTGATTAGGATCGGTTGGGATCTGCTCTACTCGTTCTCCATCCCAGATCAGCATCATTTGGTGTAAAGTGGACGGTACACACCGGTTTGCATGAATCCAATCCCTATCCAATAAAACGGAATAAGCTGGCTTCGCATCAATTATAAAAAAGACCGTTTTACTGGTTTTGGATCCGACTGTAACTTCACAAGTGATAACGCCTTCGGCCGCAACTGCCTCTCCAGTGAAATTAACCATCTGTATATCAGTAGGGGATAAATCTAACTTATCTTTACCCAGCCGTTTCAAGGTGGAGAAAGGCATTACGTTTAAGACAGCTCCACCATCAACAAAAACCCGAGTAAGTGGCTTGCCATTGACATATGCTTTGATGTATAGGGGCCTGAGGTGGTTAACATTTTGGGCTGTTGGAATGGGAAAGAGCATCCCCTCTGGGGGCATTTGGACATCCACCAACTCTACTACGGCTCTTTCTTCCGCATGAAAATCCTCTTTCGTGGATTCTTGATGAGAGGTGGCTCGGAAACTTGATAGCAATATGCTGAGCATATCTTGGCCATTATCAGGGACTAGTTGTTCTTCCACCCAGGCATCAACCAGCCGCCTTTGTTGTGCCCGCTTCCGCTGCTCTCGTCTTTTTTGGGACTTTGATGATCGAGAACAAAGGCCAGGCAAAAATGTCTCCTTTTGGGGTACCTGCACTGTTAGTTTCCCTTCTTTGCCATACAAATGTGCTACAAAAGTGGGAGGAGATAAACGGGTAAAACTAACGGTGTACCATCCAATCTCTGGAATGCTTGTTCTATCCCCCCAGGCTTGTTGTTTCCTGTATGTTCTTCCTGTTTCCCACAATTGTTTGCAGCATGTGTGCGTCGGCTAACGGGAATGGATCTGTGTCTACCAAAGTCTCTTCCTTTTTGTCTGCAAACTTCAATCTTTCGTCCTGGATAGTCTTCTAAATGATGTTTCTGAAAACAATACAACTGTTAGTGCTATGCGAGAAAGAGTTATGCCATTTACAGTACATTTTTCCTTTCAACTCTTCCTGGCTGGGGACTTTGTGTCCATAAACCAGGTGAATCTGCTTATCTGCCACCAGTTGATCAAAGATTTGTTCAGCTTTTGAGACGTCAAACGAATAGAAAGGTTCTGATGTGGCAATTTCATCCTTTCCTTTATCGGGCTTCAAGTGAGGACACGTATAAGATGCGCCCTTTACCAATTCTGCTGCCATTACCTCTATAGCCTGCTCTCCATCTTCCTCATTAGTGTCGTCTATGACGGATATCATTATCTGGCCATGAGAAAACTTGACGGAACACCTCTTCTCTTTCTCCTTGATCATCTCTTCAATTCTGACAGTGTGAGACAACAGTCAAGATAAATCCGAGAAGTCTTGGAGAATGAGACGTTCTTTGAGCTACGGATGCATCCTGCTAATAGCAATCCTTGCACATTCTGTTTCAGGCAACTGGGTTGTACATTTGGACTTAGCTTGTCGGAAACGCTCAATAAAATCCGTAACATCTTCTGATCCCTTTTGCTTTATTGCTAGAAGGTCCACGATGGAAACTTCCGGTACCGGTTTAAAGAAACGTTGGTGAAACATTCTTTCCATGTCAGCCCAGGAGTATATAGAATTAGGAACTAGATTAGCATACCACGTGAATGCTGCTCCTGTCAAGGATAATGAAAATAGTTGTAACTTATGCCATTCATTATTCCCCAACTCACCGTATTGTGTTGTGAATCTTTCGATGTGTTTTATGGTGGACTTATTGTCTTCACCAGAAAATGTTAAAAACTCTAGCAGCTTGTAACCTCGAGGGAGCACTGCCATGGAATCCACCCATTCAGGGTAAGGTTTTTGGTATACCAGCTGATCCCGTGACTGTCATCGGAATGTTTCCGTTACCATATCCACTGGTTGGTACGGCTGTTGAAACTGAGGTGAAGGACTTTGCATGACAGGTCAAGGACCTTACCCTGTGGACGGCTCAGTACTTCCAATTCCCTGCCCTGGGTTAGCTGTTGTAATTGCCGGATATAAAGGAGGGTAAGGAATAGAGTAACTCGTCTGCCCCCCAAAAGGCGGCATGTTTCCCCTAACAAGGTTTGGCCCAACTTCATAAGTCGATGGTAATCCTGTTATTGGGACCGAACTTCTGCCTGGAAACATTTCTACTGGCACCATATTTTGAGCCACCACTCTTGGAACTTGATGCCCCTCGGTAGTAGGGAAGCTCATTTCTCTTCGCAAGAGGTGCATTGAGCCATGAGAGGGTGCACCATCAGTCGACGGCATAGGGTATGCAGGGGCCGTGTTTGTCCCTTGAGCATGGTAACCTAATGGCTGAGCAAAGGTTTGCAAATTTTGCCTCTGTGCAAATTGTTGGAGCTCATTCTGAAGCAGAGGTCGAAAAATAGTAGCGAACTGCGGAATAAGCCCCTATAAGAGCTCGCAAGTACATTGTTCCATAGTATGTCGAATAGCAGTCAATAAGGTGGACATCGACTGAGACACTGGTAGTGGGGGCGAGGACTAACCCCCCTGCTCCACAGAAGAACCCTGAGTACAGCTGGTAGTAGTGACCGCAAGATCAAAGACTCCCTGGAGAGCACAGACTGGGGGTCGCTCGGATGTCTCCGGTGCCTGTGGCTGCTATGAATTGTTTACCATTGTTCGTCCTGACCGCAATAGCATGCGAATACTGACCTCTGGTCCCACTGGGTGTGCCAATCTGTGTTGTTGTTAAAATAGGGAGCCGATGCAAACGGGGATCGGCTTCACATCCGATAAATACAAACGATCTGATATGGTGAAACGGAAAATGGTATCAGATCTTTTTTGAATTAGGGATCGGGTTCCTTAAACTTACTATAGAAAGGGTTCGAGAAAGTCAACTGAGAATGCTCAACGGAAGGATCTTTCTGAGAGAATAGAATGATATTTGTACTAACTTGCTTAAAGGAAAGTACAAAAAACGTTTGATATTGAAACGAGACGAATAGGAAGCTGTAAAGAAAAGTTGTAAACAAAACGGTAGAGAAAAAAGCTAAAACAAAGTAGTAAGAAAGCTATAAGGAAAACGAGATTCTAAACTAGAAAGCTATAAATGACGATGAAGTAGAAAAAATTGAAGTTGCACGTTGCTGGATGATGCGTTTTTTCTTTGGTTCTGGGCACTGCTCCCATTTTATACTTGCTGCAAACGAGCCGTTAGCAGATCGTGGAGTTTCTTCCGACCAAAGATGCTCCTAACGGTCGTGCGGAATATTTGCGCCAAAAGATCAGGGATCTGTTTTCCTTCTTATCGGCTCCATAGTGCCGATATTGACCATGACCATTGATTACTCGAAATTTTGACTTTATCGGCTCGTCCCAATTTATCAAATCGGCATCGGCTCAAAGTAACCGTTGTGTCGGCTCGGCAAAGTTGACATCAACAATTAGCAAGATTTATTTCTTATCCATCACGACGACATTGAAATACTATTAAACATGTCTTAAGATATCTCCAAGGGACAATGAATCTCGAATTATTTTATCCAAATAAAATAACTTAATGTTGATTGATTATATAGATACTGGTTATTTATCTTATCCACATAAAGCACGTTCTTAAATTGGCTATTTGTTTACATGTGATGATACTGCTATATCATGGCACTCTACAAAACAATCTATAGTAGCCACTTCTTCTAATCATGCATAAATTGTTACTATTCATGAGGCAAGCCGAGAATGTATATGATTGAGATCCATGATCCATTATATTCAAGAAAAATGTGGTTTATCCTCTGAAAAGAAAATTTCAACACCTCTTTATGAAGATAATATATCTTGTATAAGAGATGAATATATTAAAAGAGATAGTACTAAACATATTTCACCAAAATTTTTCTTTATTCATGAACTCCAGACGAGCAGTGAAATTGATGTGCAACAGATTCGATCATGTAATAATCTAGCAGATTTATTCACTAAGACGTTATCGACAGCTTCATTTGAAAATTTAATATATAAAATTAGAATGCGACTATTGAAAGATATGAAGTCATTTTGAAGATGCTATCAAGAGAAAGAGTATGTATATTGTACTATTTTTTCCTAACTAAGTTTTTTTTTTAATGGGTTTTTTCTTGGTCAGATTTTTAATGAGGCAGTGTTTCTACTAGAATAGGAAGTGTACTATTTTTTCCTTCACTAGATTTTTGTCCCACAGAGTTTTTTTTAGGAAGGTTTTTAACGAGACATTTTATGAAAGTTTGAAAATAAACATCCAAGGGGGAGTGTTATGAAAATAATAAATGACTGTTTATTTTTCGATACTATCCATTTATCTTTAAGATAGATGTGACTATTCATTTTTCTAATGTTATTAATAGATAAGATAAGATTATATTTATTAGATTCATTTCTTATCCTTTTAGATGATATATCTAAACATCTATAAATAGAGGCCTTATGTTAACGAATATAATTAATCAATTGAATCTAAATGATTCTCTCATTTCTCTCTTATTATAATTTCTTAATATTAGTTTTTATGTTTTGTTTTCGTGATTCTTGATTCTAGTTGGAATCAAATTCATAATAAATTATACCTATTTAGGCATGTTCCATAAAATTTTTAAATTTAATTTTAAAAATTAAATTAATTATAATTTATTTTTATACTATATTTTATTATAATACATATTAGATAGCAAAAAATAATACTAATTAGATAAGTCTCTATCGCATTCAAATTTTAGACTTACTAACTTTTATTTTACTTAAAATTTATAACTGAATTTAGTTAAATTTCTTATAACTAAATATTAATAATATAGTGATGTAAATAAATAGTTAAGAATACCTATTATTAAATAAATAAATAATTAATTAATTATAAATACAAATTTCATTATCGGGCTACCTCCATCTTAAACATGGCGTAACAAGGAGGGTATAAACTGTAAAGGGGCTTGGGCCGTGAGTTCAGAAAATTAAGCAGGCCGAACATCCTTTTAGGATTTTCCATCTGAGTCTGAATTATCCCTTCGTCCTGTCTTCTTCTATAGCAAATTGGGTTGGGCTTTATCTTATTGGGCTCTCAAAGCAGCCCAACAGGACTCTGCCATAGCACGTGGCAGCAAGCGACATGGCGTGCACAACACGCCGTGGTGCATCTTAGCCTTTTCCATCTCCTTGTCCTCCCCCAAATCCTTTCTTGTTGCAGAAAACAAAGTATATAAACTACTAACGTATTTGGTTCTCCCAGGTTTCTTCTCTCTTTCCATTTAATTCTTCATAAGGATCGCGGCTTTCTACCCTTCTCAATTTTCTACCCTTCGCTGTATCAAAATTCTTAACTTTCCGATTCTAAATTTACTGTAGATCTGTATTTTCTAAGGTTTAATTTTTAATTTTTTTTCCTGTGCGCTGTACTTCCTTTTGAATGTGTAAATTATAATTTCGGTATTTTTTTCCTCTCTGATAGGTGAGCTGAGACAGCTGAGCACTCGGTGTGCAAGCTTAGGGATTTTAACCATGGTATGTAAAGCCTTTGTTAATTCTCTTGTTTTACAATTTTGATGATAGCTGCTAATGCCAATGTGCTTAGTCCTAGGTTTTCACTCCGACGATTCCTCTGAATTTTGTGGTTGGAGTATGCTTTGAACCTATTTTGTCGTGCGTGCGCTCTTTGTACCCCTCTTTGCACAAGCGGGCTATAATAATTCTGGGGCTTTACCAGGGAAAAATATTTGACTTCATCATGGCATAGGAGCTGAAATTGATTAATGTAAGAAACATGACTGCAATTGCTGATTAAAGCCTATCTTAAAAATTTAGTCTTGGTGTGGATATTAACCTATAACGGTTGTTGATGTTAAACGATGACAGAAATTGTTCCTTTTTCCTCTTGAGTGCCGCTTTTTCCGGGGCTTGTTTCTCCATTATGCATAAGTTCACTTCTATGGCTAGGATTTTATCATACCGATCACTTTGTGAAAGCTAGTCTACATATTTCTAGATAGGCATGTTGTGTGACCCTTCCCGCTGCAAATGCATTTGTGTAGTATGAGAAGCTCAAAAGAAAAACAAAAAAAAGAAGGATATATGTTTGGGAAGGACTAAATCCACATCCCTCCATCATAGGTATTGAACTTTAGTAGTTTGACAAGTATGTCTTTCATCTTCTCCATCCTAAACCTTGCCCTTCAACACCAGTATGATTGAATAGTTAGCAATTGCACAAACACCCAATCTGTCGACTTCGAACAATTCTCTGTTTCTCCACTCTCTAGTCTTTACTTTTTTTTATTTGTTTATCTTGTACGCATATAAAGGCGAGGTTACAAGTCGAGCTGCTAAGATTGTATTTTATTTGGGCATCACTTTATGAGGTAGCTCTTAAGGAGTTTCTATTTGCTCATTGGTTGATCAAATAATTTCATACCAGTTAATTGAGTGATACACGTGTATATAGTCTAGCAATGGAATGTTGGTTTCTTCAATGCTGAATTGTTTCCCTGGTGAAAAAATTTAACAAATCTTGAAAGTAGCTATTTGGGACGAGAAACTGGGGTTTAGGGGTGGAGAAGATGAAAGGCTTCCTTTTATAACTATTAGATCTTAATAGCTAGGGGTCTAGATTTAGGTGAATGAGGTGTGGATTAAGCCCCTCCTGGTATACTTTTGCACTTACTGTAATTTCGCTGTTCACCATTTGGCCAAATCTTTTTCTTTCTTCATCCTCCTATTTTTCTTGAACTTGGCAAAGGTCTTACTCTGCAACCTTTTCTGTGTTTCCTACCTGTATAACATCAGTTCTTCACCAGTTGCTTGGAGATCTAGCCCATTTTTAAACCCTATGGATACTTCTTTACTTTTTTGCCTTGGTGTTCAACTGATAATAGCAGTTGGGAAGCATCTGATGCTTCCTTTGTAAAATGTTCAAAGACTTGGTGGAAAGTGGTACTTGTTTTCTACATTGATTTATCTCCTTTTCTATCATGAAGTAGAGTATTCATTCCAAGTATCAGTGGCAAAAGGGGGGTTCATCTTCAATTGGTTTCATCTCTGTGATTCCTGATAATAAAACATTGTTGTTAAGAAAGCCTTCGGATGTGGTTTTCTTCTTATGGTTATTTGGTATTTCTTGTTATTATTGGTTTTTTATCAATCTCAGGCATTTTAATTTCGCTTTGCAGTTTTTTGATGGCTATGGATATCATGGAACATCATTTGAACAAACATACCGATGCTATCCTGCATCTTTTATTGATAAGGTTGGAGGCTTTCTCCTTGAGCACAAATTAGTCACTTGCAACATTGTTGATTGTCTAACAGTCCTGTTCGTGTAACACTCCTTTTCTTTATCTTGAATTTTACTAAGGCTTTGAGTGGTGCTGTTGTTGCCGCGACCCCCCCCCTCCCCCCGTTCCCTTTTCCTCTCTTTGTTCATTAAGTTTCCTCATCACATTATGGTTAAGAACTTCTTCTGCTGGCAGACCAATGTTTCTGTACTGTTGTTTCTTTTATAAGTTTGATTTGATTAGATTAATTAAACTGCAACTCTTATTCAAATTCATCTTTTGATTCTGCAGCCACAGATAGAAAATGGTGACAAAAGTAAGTAGTCATTTTCATTTGACCTTGGAATTCGATTTTATGGGAGAATTTTAATTTATTTTCTACTTTTTATTGTTACAGTTATAATGCCTCCATCTGCCCTCGACCGTCTTGGTGAGTAACAAGTTTCTTTCCTTGCATATTTGCTGCTTATGTTATGTCAACATCGTCCTCCTTTTCCTATGTTCCTGTTTTCCCCCCTTTCTTTTTTTCTTACTCTTTTGGCCACCTGGCTCTTGCCCACAAAATTCTCAAATTGACCTTCTCCTTTGCAGCATCTCTTCATATTGATTATCCAATGTTATTCGAGCTTCTTAATGCTGCCACTGAGCGGGTTTCTCATTGTGGGGTACTAGAATTTATTGCTGAAGAGGGCATGATATACATGCCATATTGGGTAGGCACCATCCAGTTTGTCTACTTTTTAGTCACTTAACTGTTATGCTCATAATTAAATAGAAATTCTCCTTGTAGATGATGGAGAATCTGTTGCTACAAGAAGGAGATATTGTACGAGTGAAAAATGTGACTCTTCCAAAGGGTACATATGTTAAGTTGCAACCACACACCAAGGACTTCTTGGATATTTCGAACCCCAAGGCCATGTAAGTTTACAGGAATGTTTTGTTAAGTGTTTCTTTGCTAAATGTTTGTTATAAAGTGTTTCATTTCACTGTCTTCTCTTTGGCATTTGGAACCATGAGAATTAATGTTCAGTTAATTTTACAATTGATGCTTCATAGAAGGATGAAATGGTACTCATTTTGGAAATACAAGTAGAAATAACACCTATTGCAAAAAATGGAAAATAAAAAGGCTGGGGGGCGGAATGGATGGAAAGAGAGCTACATTTACCTTGCAGTGGAGATGAATGATTTTTAAACAGTTGATGGTGATTTAATTTAGCTGGGCAGTTATGGAAAGCCCCTTGTCTGTCTTGGTCAGTGGTAGCTAAATTTGCTGTTTGATCTCCTTTTGATTTATTCATGGTGAAAATTACTTTTTAGGAGATGCAGGATCACGGAGTATGTAGAGGTGCTTCATGTTGAAGTACTTTTCGCCAACCCCACTCCTTGTTCACAAACAAAAAAGAGCTTTCGGATTTTTCTTCTTTCCTACCTTCAGAGAAGATTGAATCAAAGATTCAAAATAAAAAAGTTTCAAACTTTCCATTACATATCCGCTGCAATTAGTATTTGGGTGTTTTTGCTTGAGCTGTATGAGATGAAAGTCTCGTATACGGTTCTCAGGGGGGGGGGGGGTGTCGAGGAACGTCTATTATTGGTTCGAAGAATGTCTCGAGATTCATACGTTCCTCCCCACGTCAATATATTTTATTGTTTAGGGGGGATTACGCTTGTTTTTTAGTACAAGTAGCTACGAGATTTGTTATGACTTTTTACTATCGTCCGACTATTAGTGAAGCTTTTGTTTTTCTTAAGGGTGATACTGCTCTCTGTACCCAATTGGCTTTGAAGTCAGTCATCCTTTTTGTTTAAAAAGTTTGCAGTCTACTTGCAATTGGAAGATTCTAAAATGATGAAGGATTTCCTTCATTGAAGTTATCTTTTCTTGACTGGATCTGCAGTTAACTTTGCTTAGGCTGTTAGTTTCCTTAGCATTTACATCAGCTTATAGAGAACAAGATTTCCCCGACGGTTGATCTAATCACTCATCTTAAAAGCTTATGCACTTAATCTCCTTAATGCTATGCTACTGAGAGGATCGAATTTTCTTTTAATATCATAGTTGGTTTTATCATTGTTCATTGTTTTGCACTTATTTAGTTTATACGGCCCATGTAATCAAATAGACCAGTTACTAAAGATGATTCTTACTTGGCACAAGCTGTTTTAGTTGTCTTTCTGCTGATTAAGTTGCTCACTATAATCAGTGTTTCTTGAGGTCTATAAATTCTAGTAACACTTTCATTTGCTTCTGCTCCAGTGTGCCTGATATATGAATAAAGTTTTCCTTGTCAATTTGGGTGCTAAGTCCAATAGCATTGTTTTCATTCTTTTTTGTGCAGCTTGGAGACAACACTCAGAAACTTTTCCTGCTTAACAACAGGGGACAGTATTATGGTGGCATACAACAATAAAAAGTACTATATAGATATTGTAGAGACAAAACCTTCTAATGCAATAAGTATCATCGAGACAGACTGTGAGGTTGACTTTGCTCCTCCTCTGGATTATAAAGAACCTGAGAAGCCTGTGCCTTCCCCTGCTACGGGCAAGGCACCAGCAGAAGGTGAATATTATTTTAACTTGTTTTCTATTTTCAATGTTATCCCTTGTTGCTCAAGCCTGATTTTTGGTATAATGTTAACTTGATGTTTTCTGTTATCTGTTTGTTGTCATTTTCTGCTAATAATGCTCCACGAACGTCTGCATCTGATCTCACACTAGCTAGCAGCATCTAATGTTGTATGGTGTTCTATCCATCAATAAAGATTAAATATAAAATAAAAGGCAAGAGGACGTGCAGACAATTGTGTTTCTGTTCCTAAATTGCTACATGCAAAAAGAGGAGATGGATTTGGTTACAATTGTGGTGTTGATAAAGGTAATATTTCCTAGGGAAACTCCATTGTGGTAGATAAAGTTTGATTGTTAAAGAGACTGAATTACTGTATGACATATTACACTTGTTGCTGAAAGCACTTATGTTGGTCCTTTTTATTCTCCTCATTGTTTTAAGGAAATTCTTTCATGTTAGATGCTGTGATTCTCATTCATTTTTTCTACCAATTTCATTCTTGCCACTACTCCTTGCAAATACACCAGCTGGATATTACCATCCAACCCACAAACCACATGGGTACCCCTGGATGAGCAATCTTTGGTTCTGTATCTAATAGAACAATTACCATTTTCATTGGAAATCATAGATATTTATCCCTATTATTGTTATTATATTTAATTTATATTGTAGTGGTCTAAATCAGGCTGACGTATTAAGTCCTACTGTTACGTGGATGAAATGATGTCTTATGTTTCCTTCTGGTTCATGCATGTCTAGAGACTCCATCAGAATCTGAACCAAAATTCAATCCATTCAGTGGTACGGGAAGACGGTTAGATGGGAAGCCTATAAAACACCAGCCTCCACCACTCTCGTCCTCATCTGGTTCTAAAGACAAGCGACCCGATGCCTCCAATGGTGGTGGTGCACAGTCTTCTGCAGGGTCAACTTCACACAGCACCAATCGCCAGTCTCAGGGAAAGCTTGTCTTTGGATCGAATGTAAGCCGTGCACGTGAAATGTCAAAGGTTCTCTCTTCTCTCTCTCTCTCTCTCTCTGTGTGTTTGATGCATCATTGTGTTTTTCATTTATCCTATGTTATAGCATTGTAGCATCTTACATACTTGGTGTTTCTGTCCTATAGGAAGCTCCTAAAGAGACCAAGCGACAAGAGCCCGAAAAGAAAGAAGAGCCGAAGTTTCAGCCTTTCAGTGGGAAGAAATATTCGCTGAAGGGTTAACTGTACATTCATCTAAGGCCTTGTCTTCTTCCTGATTAAGGCTGATAAGTTATCATGCTTCTTTGCCTGTCACTCTTTGGGTCAGAACAAGTTATTTAACAAGGTTGTTGTAACGCTATTAAATATCTTGATCTTCAGAGATGGAAAAGCAATAGAACTTGCAGTTGCAAATCTTTCGTGTGAAGTTTTCTTGGTTTCATGGTTTTGCATACAGCTGCTTTAATACGTTTTTCTTCTGCCTCCTGCGTGAGTTTTCCGTGAGAGTTTCCTTGTGATATCCACGCTAAATATTTCATATAACCCTGCTGCAGATTAGATTCCCGCATTTCAGATTTGTCAGCTGCAACGCATGGTGTAGGATTTTACCATGCCTGAAGATCGTTACTGTTACAGATAATGATATCTATTCTACGATCGCATTCTAGCCCTTTTCTTAGGATCATAGCTGGCAATTTACCGTTGCTAGCAGACATTTTGAAAGGCCCAGGCGACATCTTGGGGCGGAATGAGCCTGTCCAGCAGGGTTACTTTCAGTTAAGTGAATACTTCTGCGGCCTTTTTGTTTTTCCAAAGAGAGGATTTATTACAGTGGATCTCTACCATGTGGCCGTATTACATTATTACCTTTGCAAATGAGTCAACATAGCACAAAAAGGGAGAAATGCATCTTTTCAAATCAGTCAACGCAGAATATCAGTCTAACATTTCTTTTCCCCAATCCTCTGAGAAAGCAGCGCCACCATGCCTTTTTAGACTTGGTGAAGCTGGAAAGTCCGTGCCAAAAATAATTAAAAAGTGTGCTCGTTCTGTCATATCCTACTAAAACCTTCTCTTGATATTATCGCTTTCAACGCATCTCTCACGTAACGATATTTGAATGGGAAGCCCAATTCCTCTGCTCTGGTGGGAACCACCTTTTGTCCTTCCAAAACCTAAGATAACCACTTCCAAGCAACGAGTGAAAATGGAAAGAACGGAAATTTTTCATGAGAGCAGAGGTCTTACCACTGAAGCGCCTTCCCCCAGTACAGCCTTGAGTGCAATTTCTGGTACTGGTAACCATGATGGCCGACCTAAAACTGACCCCAGTTGCTCACACATCTCTGCCAGCCTCACGGGATTTGGTGCAGTTCCATTGATGACACCTGCCATGAACAAAATAACAGCTCACTAGTAGTTAATAATCATAGCACTGACACGAATGCGTTCTACATTAACCTGGGAGGCCAGCAATTCCAAATGCAATAAAGAAACAAACATCAAATATTACAACTAGAAGAATGTCCAAATATCTTCCTTCTCTTCTGTGTGTGTATGCTGTAGTTCATTCTCAAAGCTCAACAGTGAAGGACAGGTGATGGAATTCTACAAACGTGAAAAAAAAAAAAATACATAATATGTTTGCATGCTTCATCCTCAATAGTGTAGCAATGCAGTTCTGAACACATGAAACCAAACCATAATTCTTCAGTACCCCAAGCTTCCCAGCTCTCAATTCTTTAATGTTGAAATATAAGCTTAGAATAGACTTGCTGCTCTATACAAGCTTAATGTCACAGAAGTATCATGTTACAATTGGCAAGGACTACCAACAAGAATGAGTGAAAATTCCTCAACATTTTGTCCCCACTGATTATTATGTTAATGAGCTAGTGAAAATGCCCAGGTTGTAATTGAAGGATTAACATCTGGCTACTTATTTCCCTTCGTACCTACCAAATCAATAAGCATATATCATAGAAACACTTGCCTTTATAAGATGGGTTATATAAGGCTTCATATATCAGATTTACTAAATCATCCACATGAATCCATGAAAACCTACAAAACAAAGCGAAAGAAATTTTTTTCAAGTAATGCAGACAAAACATAACTTAGTTGCATAGTTTAAAAAATCTGCATGAGTATTGAGTAACCCAAGCCAAGCATAAGGCACAAAATGCAATTTACCCTACATGTAGCATCCTCACACATCTCTAACGCTAAAAGTCAATAGTTACCAGGTAGGAACACCAATATTTTGTTTGAAGCATGATTCTCCTTCTTAACTCAAAAGACAGAAACAGTGTTTTTTTTTAAAAATGTTAGCAAAGTACCATTGTCTTCCAGAGCCCAGTGGTCCACCAGCGAACATCACAAAGAGAGGGATCATTTTAGCTGTTGATACGTCCAACAAATAGAAAGGTACTCAGTTATCAGAATCAACTAACTTCAAGAATAAAAAGAATCAGAAAATGTGTTGTCCGGCATCTGGTTTAATTAGATATATGCTAAATAACAGGTCCAGGGAAACCAGTTCAACTTAATTGAACAGGCTAGTGTTCAGAAAAATAAATACATTATTCCTCTTATACCATTACTCAAGACTATTTATATTCAAGGGCAATTAGCAAAATTCGTTCTAAGACTATTTTGTTTATCCTTAAAAAGCCCCAAATATATATATATATATTTAAAATTTTCATTACCTAAACTATTTTTTAAAAAAAGCTTTTGGTTCTAACCACTAGCTCCATGGCAGAGTTCGGCAGTTTTAGTCACATGTCGACCAGGTGCACAGTTTTCTGAGAGGCAAATCCATCATTTTACCTTAGTTCCCTCCAAAACCAACCTCTAGAATGCCTATCATGTCACCTTAAAATGATGGATTTGCCCTTCAAAAAAAAAAACTGCACATGTCAGCACGTGACTAAAAATGTTGGACTCCACTGCAGAGGCGGGACCAAAAGTTTCTTGAAAAAAATTATAGTACTGAAAAAGTTTAAAAAAGAACAAAGGTATTTGAGACTTTTCTAAGACAAACAAAATAGTTGGAGGATGAATTTCGCTAATTACTCTTATATTCAAACTATGACCAGTTCACATGGTACCATACGAAATCCAAAGAATGATTTGATATTCTAAACCAAGCCCTCAGATTATGAGCAGCATTTTTACTATAATTTCTATATAATATGAAACTAACACCAGATTCAGAAAACTACAACCCCTTGACGTGGCAGTAACAATAGGATCTTCCAGTGAAATTCAGAATTCAACCCATAAATATTTAAAAATGCATTCATACCCAAAGCACCACCATCTTTTCCAAGGACAATGCCAATACGAATCAATGCAAGCCTGACATCTTTGTTGACTTTTAGGGCATTTGCTTCCCATTCTCTACAAACCTGAGAAACATATTTAGAATAGCAGGGACAGGAACAAGAATGTGCAACAATACAAGGTCAAGGAATTTTATTTCCTATTAAAGAAACTATTTGATTATAGAATTCATTCAAGGGCAAAAAAACTGAATTGCATATGGAGTTTACCTCCGCCAAGTAATTATTTCCTGAAGGACTCTGCTCATCAAACACTTGTGTTTCACTGGTTCCTGAGTTTTCAGAAAAGTCGAAAGGAAAATCTGATTATTGCACCATATAATAGCAGAAGGTGCTTAATGGCAACTCTTTGGCCTAAAAACCTCCCAACTCCATAAATTCGCTCAAAAGTAGATAACCAGACTACATGGGTAAAAGTAATTGATCATGTCTAATGGATAGGTATGCCGTGTGCAAAAGTGATTAAGAGCAGATGTTAGTCTTTGCTTCATTGGTAAATGCTTTCACAAGAACAATGTACTCGACAAATTTCCATCAAAAAGAAAAAAGATACAGGGGTACATACCATAATAACCAACAGCTGTTGCATTAATCAAAACTTTGGGGCGAGCTTCATTTTGTAAATCATTTATTGTATTTACAACCTATAGAATATGCTCAAATTGATCAGCTCACTACCATATGTTCAATAAAAATTGATACACTTCTTTAAATTCTTGGAAAAAAATACTTCAATTTAGAAAATAAAATTAGATACAGATTTCTGGAGTAAATTAATTGACAAAATGCAAGATGTAAACCTTTGATGTGACTCTGACCCTGCTTTCCTTGATCTCTTTCTTGATCTGCAATATGTCATTGTTAGAAGGAGATTATACTGGTAAATTGATGAACTTATCAAAATATGTAAAAAATTAATAGAAGGAATAAAATCTGCACTGATGCAAAAACCTAAACCGTACCATGGATAATCTATGCACTATTATTGCATGTACATATGTAAAGCAGAAGACTCTTTGATGATGCACTACTAATAACACACATGTTCCCCATGGTTTACCTTTTCAATAGATTCAAAAGTAGCCCAAGAAATACCTCCCCAAGACAAAGAAAAGCAAGGGAAACTAAAATTTCACACTTACACACACTCCTCTGGAGCAAAGTAATCGAACACACTATATATGGTAAACTCATTCAGTGCCAATTGAGTAACATAATTCTTATCGGACCACATGAATTGGATGAAATTCAGCAAATTAGGATAAAAAGTGCGAATCCAACTTCAGGTTATAATATCACACAAAACTCAAAGAACTAAACATTCAAACTTTTATGAGAAAGTTTTATTTCCAAAATGGGCTTCATGAAAAACCCAAAAAAAAAAAAAAAAAAAAGAATTTGTATTTGCTTTGTAGTAGCCCAGAAGTCGAGCAACCTAATGCTTTTGTCATTTTGTGAGGGCGGCCACTTAAGAAGAGGCATTATAGAACATAGGTAACTACAGAATCAGTGTTGATTGGAGGTGCAGTATTCATATGTTTTGACTTTGTTCTCTATTCAAATTAGAAATTGTCCACAAATGCATATTTTAGTTATCTATTTGGCTAATGATTTTGTGTGTGTGTGTGTGTGTGTGGGGGGGGGGGGTTGGGGGTTTGGTTGGAATTCAGGAAGCTCTAGATTATTGAATTCTTTGAATACCCTAGGTCCTGCTCCCATTGACCCAGGTACAGGAACTAAGATACATGCAGTCAGTAATGCAGTTTAAGTGTCATAATAACCTTCAAACCAGAATAAATAGCAACAAGAAGAGAATGCACATATTGCAGTCTAGTAACTAAACCCCATCTTCAACTTTAGGAGATTCCTTTACATTCCTCAGGATATTAACTTTGTGGATACCAAATAATGTAACATGATTAAGACTGTGATGAACCACTATAATGATCCAAAACAGCATACTTCCACAAAGTACATGGCAGTAGGTCTTCAATATCATACCTCAGGTGACCATCTAGTACTTATAGGCATTCCGGCCAGATTTACTACAGCTGTTGAACCCTGAATGGAATCTTTCCACTCTGGCTCCTCAGATATTACAACTCCGGGAAAGTCCTTGGCTAAACATTTGGCAGATTGAGAACTTGTGAGAGAAGAAAGAGGAGAAAATTCAATGAAATAAAAAAGGACAAAGAATGATAAAAAGGAGGTGAAGAATAAAAGAAGGCAAAAGAAAGGTTGGATCCCAATATTCTTATGATGACTTACTTCATATAGATCAAGACTAAAATGACAATAGATATTTTCTATGTCAAAGAAAGTTTCCAACCAATCTTAAGTCCACGAAATCAAATCTTTAAACATCGGAGAAATACTTGATGCATGAAATTCACACATTAATTAATAATCATTACCTTCTTACCCGGGAAAATTGATAATGCTTTAGATCTAGACCTTGTCAAGACACGAACACGGTGGCTATCTACATTTCAGACATGATCAAGGAGAATACTTGACAATTAGATCAAAGAACCAAGACCAAAACCATACAAGAAAGGCATGCATTTACATTGGAGTAGAAAAGAAGGTGCAATATGTGGGTAATGCAACATACAGTTAGAAATTTGTATGTGCAGTATGTGACATTTGAGGACAGAATTTGTTGAGCATAGAATCTTAAAGTCAGTATACCAAATTCTATATCCAGAGTAGCAGTTCACAGCCAGTGTAGGCGAATGAACTAGCAACATGTGCATGGTTTTATGAGAACATAAGATTTAACAAAGCACCAACTGGAGCCACAAAGCAAAACATATTCCACTCTCTTAAAAAGTGCTTTATCAATCCCCTTTATATCCTTATGAGTTTGTGCATTTGAGTCCTGGATTGAGAAATGAGCAAGACTAAAATGATTATAAAAAATTAAATATAAAATTTTGCGCATATAGAGAAGAGTATTCTCTTGCAAGATTGTAACTGCTGGCTCACGCTTCTCTGAAGTGACATACATCTGACAGTCTCTACCATGAGCAATGGGAGGCAATCAAGAATGCAAACAGGGTAATTGGGCAGATCCATATATACCATGTTGCAATATGCTTAAATAAACCCAGTTTATGCTGTTCTTCGTGTGTAAAAATATTCATGATTGCACTGGCCTTGAAAGAGCATTCGCACCTGCATGTAACCTTTGGACCAATCTTTTACCAATAAACCCTGTAGCCCCAGTCACAGATACAATCATTTCATCTGCCTGCACCAATTGACAAGAATACATTACAATTCTACTTGCAGAAATAATAGATATTAGAATGCCACGCGTTGGTGATTGAACTCTGTTCGAGGCAGATGTTTTCTGTCCGGTATCCGCCAAGGAAAATTTCCCAACATTCACAAATATATCCCACTAAATAAAAAGAGGCCTATGCAGCAAGACGAGTATAAAGCCATTTCAAAGTCCAACCATACAGGGAAAGAAAATCTTAATTTTAAAAAATAAAATAAGAAAATAAAAACTTGCAAGAAATGTAGCTTAAAGGGAAGGGGGACAGCAACCCATCTCATCTAAGGAACCACAAACGAAAATGCATTCTCCAAAACATAAAAAATAGACAAAAGATTGAAGTTGTCCCAGGCTTGGCAAAACCACCACACACCTTCTGAGAATCACCGACGCACCGAATTCTGACAATCCGACTGCTACAAGCCTACAAGTTCCCAGTAAACAAATATAACAGAAATGCTGCAGTGCCGATACACTAAAGGCAAATTTGTGCATGGAAGTTAAAAGCAACAGGAGGCAGAGAAGCAGGCACATACAGGGAAAGCTTGAGCAGGAGAAATATGAAGAGAAGACGAAATGGAGTTCGACCAAGCAAAAGCAGTAGCTCCACGCAGCTCCATTGCTTAATGGATTTCTGCAATTCGATAAATTAATGGCAAAACCAAAGCCTTTGGCTTGCAAAACAGTGAAAGCGATGCCGATCAAAGAATGTCAATCTCCTTTCATCTGTGCTGGCAGTGTCGCCGTCGTGTTTGATTTGGAGCCACCAATGCCTTTCCCCACAGTATCCAAAACACATCCCATTTCTTTTTTCCATTTATCGGAAATTTTTTTCCACATTGAGACCAAAATGTGTACAAAAACTCTTGCTGATAATGAATACACCTCAAAGGTTGATATATAAATGAAGTTGTTATGGTTGTATAGTCAAGGGATTGTAGATTAATTGGTTAAGATATAATTTTTATTAAATAAAATAAATTTAGATTTGATTTATGATCTCTATTTAGAATTTATAGGTCTAAAAATATATAATTTGTTTTTATGTTATAATAATTATTTACATAAATTTAATATTAATAAACTATACTCTTTCACAATTTTAATTTTTACTAAAAGACAAACATCACGAAAGAAATATACTTTTAACTAATTAAAAAATTTGAATATTCGATCTCAATTTAGTACAAAAATTTAAAAGTATAGTCGATCATCTTATTTTTAATAATAATAATAATAATAACAATAATAATAATAATAATAATAATAATAATAATAATAATAATAATAATAATAATAATAATAATAATAAACAGTGATAGATCTTGATCTGTGAATTTGGGAGTGTTAACCCAATTACGTCAATATGTTATACTAATAATATAAAGTATTTGTGCAATTAATCTACTAATAATAAATAAAATTTTTATAAAATTATAAATTCTACAGACAAAAAATATGAAAAAATGATAAACTAAAGTATATAAAATAAACATTTACCTAAAATTGTAAAGGATATTCCTTCAAATAAACAAAACTTCAAGAATAGCATATAAGCTAAAAGTCACAACAATTTCTTTTTCGATGTTAACAACGTTGTTATTTGCAAGAAACTCATCTTCCATCTTATTTCATAATCTTGTTTTCACACTCTTCATAACTGAAAATGCTCTCTCACTAGTTGCTATAGATACCAAAAGAGTTAAAACAAGTCGGATCAATATGTCAATGATATAACATATTTTAAATTTTATTGTTTCTGGTAAAACAATACATGATTGTAATAAAGAAAAATTTTATAATTTCACATCATTGTGCATATCATACTCAAAATGCTTCAATTAAAATCTCAAATTTACCCTATCATGCTTAGTGAAATTAAGAGAATAGTATTTTTCTACCAAAGTACATATATCATCAATATTGAAATATTTATACTCTTCATTTGGATCCAACATAGTGCTAAGTGTCAAAAAATCCGTTGCTTCTGAGGCAAATTTAATATTTAACTCTTACAACTGAAAATCAATAACTTTATTAAATATGTTAAAATGATAATGGTGCTCTATAGTGATTTGATTTTGTTTTTGTCGATGCCGACCTCCATAATATTAAGCATTTAGATTAGGAACACTCAAATTGTGTTTTTCACAAAATGATAACACATTCTTAATCAAATTATTCCAACTATCTTCTCTTAACTTTTGGATCAACATCTTAGTGCTTGAAACCAAACATATAACATTCAAAATGTCTCGAGATTTTTCTTGTAAGGCTTAGCATAACACATCAATAATACCCATGACTTCATTATCATAAGTCCAATTTGAGCTGCTTGGGCAACTTGCAACTCTTCATGGCATTTACATGAAGCATCAACATTATTGAGGATGAAAGTCAAATTATTAAAGAATTCATGACTATGTGTACCCCTCGAAATGTAGCAACAAGAGTTAAATGTAGTTGATGAGCTAAACAATACACATAATAAATAGAGGGACAAATACTAAGGGATAATGCTTGCAATCCTTTCCACTCTCCATGCATATTACTAACCCCATCATATTCTTGGCCATGGATATTCTAAACATTAAGACTATGACCCCATCATATCATGGAGAAAAAATAGAACATGCTTCATTCTTAAAAGTTAATGCAGGTGTATCTTTAACATGAGTAAGATCAATGAAACGTTTCATAACAAAGCATCTTTATCAATAATTCTCAAAACAATTTATTTTCTTTTGGATTCATCATGAACCTCATTAGCAATAATACAAAAATTTAAATCTCCAATATTTTCACGAATCTTGTTTCGCACTTTATTAACAAGAACATGCAAAATCTCAATCAACTCAAGAAAATATTCTTGAATTTTTGAATGAGATGTCTCATCATGACCTCTAAAAGCACAAGCTTGAAATGCAAGCCATCAAACAACATCTATTGAACTCTTAACTCGTATCTTATTATCTAAGATTTGTTGTGAACTTTGTGCATGCATTATTTTGTCAATGTGTCTAGATTGTTTCATCAGATCCCCACAAGCTCTCATGGCATTATTATGTGGTGAACAAGAATCATTTCCGATATGAGTAAGAAATGCACAATTCTTTCCTACATTAAGTTTTTTCCAACTTCTAAATGTACTAACAATAAAAACATTTCAATCAGATCGTCCATTGTGTTTCTTATTAAAAAGGTAACATGGCAAACAATATGCAACATTTGTAGTTAGAAAATACTCAAGCCAAGAAGGAAATTGTTTAAACAAAAAATATTAAAAGCGCCTATGATACTTTTCTAATGAAGAAGGATAAGCAGAGAGTTGAATTTGATATGGACTTGCATTCAAGTAAAACTATCAGATTTCATCCCATTGATTTATTAGATATTTCTACATTGGTCTATGCAATCCCAAATTACGTTCTTCAATATTAACTACTTTAGGAACACTAGAAGAATTAAGAGGAGACTTAGTGGGGTTTTGGTGATTAGGACTTTGGTTCTCAAGCTTTAGAGATTTTGGAGGTATATTGCTCTCTTAATTATCTTCATCTTTCTTTTTAAAAATGAGTCAAACCTTTTCTGTTTGCCCATAAATAACGAACTCTACATGACTTGCAATATAATTTTTTTTTAATTAGTTAACAATATCAATTTGTTTCTTTTTAGGCAATAATAAAAATGACTAAAAATTTTAAATCCTTAATTTTTTGCTAAAATTTAGTTAGTTCATTCAAGTTTTTTCTATGTACTATGTTGTTATTAGTTGTTTTTTTTAATTTCTTAATACATTTTATTACCCACCAATATAAATTTGTATTTTTTTTAATTTTAAAAAAATAGTAGTCTTATGTCTTAATCCAAGTTATGTGTGTGTGTGTGTTTTAACAAGATAAGTCTAAGACAAATAAATAAAGAATTTTTATAAATATTTTACTAAACATAAATTATCCATGCATATACTCAAAATATAAAAATTAACAAACTAACATTAATATATAACAATCAATAAATGGTTAATGCAAACAATTCAAAGAATTCATCCTAAGATTATATAAATATTTATTACAAAAATTAACAAACTAACATTAATAAATGAGAGAGTTATGAATTGGAGAACTAACCGTGTGATATGCTTGTATCCAAATCTTTTGTTGTTTTTGTTGTCTTTTAAGTATTTTTCTAGTCTAAAATTTTTTAAGAAAGCTAGAAATTATTTATTGACTTTTTAGATTTAAAAGGCTTCTTTGGAAAGCTAAAAGCTCCCTCCAAAAAATAAAAAAAAGGTAAAAATTAAATCAGTGTATTTTTATTAATTTTATATTTAAGATAAATTAATTTATTTTAACAACTTTAAAATATTTTATTAGTAAGTAAAATAAATAGATAAATAATATTAATATTGTAATTTTAATTTTTAAATTAGAATAATAATATTAAAATATAATTTTTAGATTATATTATGTTTTTTTAGAAAGAGTCTATATTAAAATATGTTAAAAATTTTTGTTGGGGAGTTAATTTAAATATTTTAAATATTTATTTACACATATATAAAGGAGATTTTTTAAAATCTTTGAGGAGCCATAGCCCCGCCCCGCTCCTTAAGAGAACCACCACTGGTAATGAAGCTCATATTGGTGAACCTCAAATCCTTTTGACACCAAGGAGTTTATTGCTAGAATTGATGGAAAAAATATTTAACAATATTTTAGAAAAATATTCATTTATTATGAGGCGTTGTAAAATAATTATTAATGTGGATATTCGATCTCAAAAGAAAAAAATTTACTAACATACAATTGATTTTTATGGATGATTAATCTTAAAAGGAATAAAAAAAAATTACCACCACATAATTAATTTTTTAATATTTGAATCAAATATAAAAATTAACACGTGGTATTTTTTTTAAAAAGAGAAAGTATGTAAATAAGATTATATGCAAATCGACTCTTTATGATTTTTTTTTATTTAGTTTAAGTTAAATATATTTTAAACTTAAATTCAAATCTTATATTTAAACTAAAATTTTTAGTAAAATAAATTTGAAAATTTAAGTATTTTATTCTAAAATTTATGAATACGTGCGTACCACATTCCGGAATTGAGGTAACTGTAAGTAGCAACTTAGGGGATGAAAACAGAATATTCAAAACATAAAGGGGCATGTTTGTTAATAATTCTAAATTGTGTACTCGTCTCATAATTGAATTTGAATAGCAATATCTCTTAAAAGACTAGCGGCAGTGCTCCTAGGGCTTAAGTTCGCCGGAGGAGACACAAAAATGGCGATGGTGCATTGGTGCGGCGCGGTAGCGAGGGGGGTGATGACGGCAGCGGAGCAACGTTTGGCGTATTCATCATTGTCCTCATTGACGACATCAACGTCAGCAGCGGCGCTGATTCTGTGCGGCCGAGGAGACAAGAGGACGAAGAAAGGGAAGCGATTTAAAGGTTCGTATGGAAATTCGAGGCCCAAAAAGGAGAAGAAAATCGAACGCATCAAGGATAGAGTCGAGGTTCCCAGGTCTACTCCTTGGCCTCTGCCTTTCAAACTAATCTGATTCAATAGAAATGCTTGAAATGAATAAAATGATGTTGCAGGCAAAGTTTTTGTACTTTTTACTGTGTTAGCTACTCAGGAATACTGTTAATTTTGCTCAAGGCAGTTTGAACATCATATGTACATTTTTTTTGTTCCTTATAGATACTCTAGTGTACCCCTAGAAGCTCTTTTTATATCCAAGTTCTTACATTTGGTCGTTTGTGGAAATATCAGTATCAGTTGAAAGTTTTGATCTTGAGGTGTCTCTAAATGTAGCTGCTGGAGGGTTGAGTATTTCCCCTAATATAGGATGACAGAAGCTATTTTTGCTGCCTTTGATTCCTTTTCCTGAAGAAAATTATCCTTTGAAGGAATGTGGTTACTATCCATTGGTGATTGCCTGTGAGGTTCAACATGAAGAATGACCCTTCTTTTTTTTTTTTTTTGGCAATGGTTTTTTTTAGTCATTCTTACTATCTAGACTTCAGAAAGGGGCTATTTGAAAACTAATGATTGGCTTGAGCAGGTAGTAATTCCATGGTTGATCAGCTTATGTTTACTCAATAGGAGTTGTAGTTTTACGCAAGTTCAGGAATTATTCATTTCCAAAGATGGTTTTTGGGGTTGGGGGCGTGGGGGTGGGGGGAATTGGCACTAGAACTGTTGACTGGGATGCATGTATTTGCTTTGAAGTTAATCTCTTTGGCTATCAGAATGCCTTTGTCCTTTTGTCTTCCTACAGAGTGGTGAATTCTTAAAAGAACCTATATGATCATCCAAGATTGTGTGCTACTTCTGTTACTAGTTTGCTTGTAGATATTGAAATTCTCCAACAATCTTTTGTTGTATCAGAAAATATGTTGTTCAAATCTATGAATGAAGTTTAGAATCTAGGAACAATTTAATATAATCTATGAATGTGAAGCTTAAAGTCTAGGAAATCACCATATTGCAAAACACATGACAAGGCATAACGGTATGTGGTGTCATGCTAAGCAACCCATTGCTTCTTAGTTCAGATACACTGGTCATCTGGTCATCTTATTTGAGTGCTTGTAGTGGAGTGGAAAACAAAAACAAAAAAGGTGTATCCAGCGGGTTTTGCAACAATCAGCCACTATTGCAAATCCAGAAACAGTCTAAATGATTGAGTGGCATTTTGTTGTGCTTTAATCGCATGTACTTGTACTAGCAGGTTTCTCATTTGATGATTGTTTTCGGACAGTTCATCTTCTGTTCCTAGCTTTGCTATGTTCTTGGTGCATCACAGATATTCTAGTCTCATCTGAGGGCTTGATTGATTAACCTCTTGATTTTAACACTATCCATGTGGATTATTAGTTTGTAGCCCAATTAACCTCTTCAATTTTCAAACTGTCTATGAGGATTCACCTTCTTGATCAAGTTTTTACAAAATGGAAGCACTCGATATGAAACTACAAGAGAATGGCATCCAGAGCAAAAGCAATATTGACATGTCAGATTCCCCCTTTTTCTTTTTTGGAGGAAGAAATCTTAGTAGATGAAAAGTGCAAGAAAATTTTTCCAATCATATATTTAATGATGCCACAAACATGAATATTAACTCCACCATTCCACGTCCTGCATTGAACTGCACTTATTGATGGCCTATCACTTTGATCCTAAAAGACTAACTAATGATCTTAATGAAAAGGGTCCTCTGTTGTTGATTAAAAACACTTCCATGATTGGTAAATAGCAGGTTCTGTAAGAAATTCTGAATTGTGGGTACTACCAGGTTTCGGCCAGCAATTATCATAGTAGTTGCTTCTTTTTGAGTTGTTATGTGTCCTTAGAATTGTATTCAAATATGAACTAATTGAGTATTACATTTTTGAGGTCAAATTCGATTTTGAGTATTATATTTTTGAGCTTAAATTCGATTAAAATTAATCACTGTTTGAATATTTTGAATATTGGTACTCTTAGGTTTCAGCCAGCAGTTATCATAGCAGTTGATTCTGGCCGTTGATTTTAAGTTGTTATGTGACTCTAGAGTTGTATTTGAATATAAACAAATTGAATATTACATTTTCAAACTCGAATTCGATCATAATTGAACACTATTGTGAGATCCTTTAATTATTGTTTAATAATATTCAAATTCGTTTATATTTGAGTTAAAAATTTTTATTAATATTTAAATTCGAATTATTCAAATTCATTAATATTAATTCATGTAGTCCACTTTTTTAAGTTTTTTAAGATTAAGACTTAATTTGTTGTTACATTGTATAAATAAATATAACAATATATTATAATAAATTTTAATATTATAAAAATATAAATATAATAATTATTTTTCAAAAATATATAATATGTCCATAAATGATCATTCGGGAACACGTTGAATTTGTTGTTTATTAATCAAATTTAATATTTTATTTGAACTTATACGCCTCCTTTTTTGGGCCCCTGCTAATGCAGGGTTGGAATCCAGGTTGGAATTCAGTTTGGACATCACATTCCCTCAGTGTGACTGCAGTGTCCATAATTTACAGCCCAGGCTATAACAAATTACTAACAAAACAGATAGGGGATTAAAAGGTATAAATGAATCGAGGTTTTTATCAAATATATTTCATCTGTTCCAAAAATCAGGTTAAAAATTTTTATTTTTATTGTATTAAAATATTTATTAATTTTATAAATCAAAAATATATTTATTCCGTATATTCTTAATTTATTTCCCTTTAATTACTCAATAAATATTTAACTTATTAAATATGTATATTTTTAATTTAATTAATGAATGTTTATTTTTATTTAAAGATATAATAATTATTTTTTATTATAATTATATAAATTTTAATAACTCCTTAATTTATTTATTATTTGTCAAATTGACATCCTTTTAAAACGAAAATAATATTTAAATTCGACTCAATAAAAACTTAACTCTAATTTAAAGTATTCAACTCAAACTTGAATATAAATCTTATGATTAAACTCTAATTTTAAATGAATCAAATCCTAATATTAGAATATTAAACTCGAAAACTCGTAAACTTAATTAATTAATTAATATATAATTTATATTATTTGTAATATATTATATTATAAATTATTTATAATTCAAATACAAACTTATTATAATCAAATTTTAAATTAAATTTGAACTTGTAAATATTTTAAATGAATTAAACTCAGAGTTAAAATTTAACATTCGAATCCAATTCAAACTCAAACTCAAACATTGTATAAAAATACTACAATTTAACTTGATTATCTTAAAATTCTGCTTTGATTCAATAAAGTACACCCCTATAGGAGACTACGGTGCCTTCTTCCATTTCTTCATTTCCATAGTATGTTTAAGAAAACTTTGTGGTACTTCGGATTACAATAGCAATCGGTGCTCGAGCATCCAACTCTGTTAATTGGCAGTAAAACTATGCCGGCAAAATAAACCAAATACTAGAAAGCAATTGCAAGTGATGGTTGATGTCTATTCTTATTCCATGAATATTACGAGTCCAATTTTGTTCCAACGGTTTCTCTAATAATGCAAGCTAACTTAGAAAGATCCCACTAAATCCAGATATTGACGCATAAAAAAACCTTTGATTTGATTCGAAGTATTTCCAAATGAAATACAGATCAATAAGCTAGGTTTAAACCCACACTTGAAGAAACACAGGCAATAGAAGAAGTGTTTTCCAGCATCCATAGCACCTTCTGAATCTGCCAGAATAACATTTCGAACACAAGTGAACACACTTTATATCTTTTGATATATTAAAGGTAGGGTTGTAGATTAGACATTTATCTAGTACTAGTTACTGGGCATCTTACCAACTGAGTTACCGCCTTGTAAAAAATATAAACGCACGACGAGCAACAGATACACATCCACATAAGCAAAATATCAAATGATATAATGAGTGCCTATCCTTTCCTAGGGATTAGAGAGACTATATCACTCGATGCTTAAATAGGAATCACAGAAGGCAGCATCAACTATGTTATAGCAACAGAAACATTTAAAGTCATCAAGATTCTACAAACTCTAAAATGGAAGCTTGTTTTGGAAAGGAAATAAAAAATGAAAACTTTTCACAACTTTTGAGACTGTAAAGTTTCTTGAGCATACACTAATTAACATCAGCTTCCCTATTAGCTCAGATGGGCAATGTCTGCAGAATAATACGTGATGGAGTTAATCTTACAGCTGTTGGCTACAAGAATATTACATCAACATAATTTCTCTATTAGTTAATACAAACCATTTGAATACCGTAAGACGTCAAAAATACATAAAATGCACCAATACTTACCTTATTTATTCCACCAAAGGAGGACCACATTTTAGTCGTTCTCCTCCCGACCATAGTCATATACTATCTCAATCTGCACAAGCAGAGAATTTAAATTAGTCAATGCAACCATAGTCCTAGTATGGTTGAAAATTGAGTTCACCAATAACCAATTTGACAGCATGTACACCACACAGAAAAGTCATCTCAAAGCGCAAAATCCACTCAAACAGTAAACTGCCTAATTACGCACCCAAATATGCCATTTGGCAGTTGATTTGGAAGGTGGTTAGATACTAAGGATGAAGCTAGATCAATAATAATAATAATAATAATAATAATAATACTCACACTTCTAAACCCAGAAAATGCACCTGCCTCTCTTCCCCCAGGGGGTCCTAGAGGAAATTATAAAACTGAATACTCCTTTGTAGCTAAGCTTGAAATAAAATGATGAGAAGAACAGGACCAGTTGCACAACTAAAGGGCCCCAGATATTTCCCTCCTACCATGCCTGAAAACATAAAAGGCCAAAACTCTTGCCACCAAAATGTAATTAGGATTGTTGGGTCAGCAGTGGGATTCCTTTAATCCACTTTTGAGATGCATTTTAATCTCTTGAGCATAGGTAAATAACAGAATGGGGAACAGAAAACAAGAGTTCATATTTTATTTGAATCAAAATAACAATGAAATTTGTTTAGGATAACATCTAGTAAATGTTCAAAATGAAATCCATAATACGTGTAAAGAACAACAAAACAAATTATTAATTTCATCAAGGAGGAGAAATTAACCAATCAGTTAGGTTTTAGAAACTTTACCCCAGAAGGTGGTGTAGGGTTTCGGTGGAATTTGCTGCCACCAGGAGCCCAGGGAACTGATCATTAAAAAAAAAAAAATTGAAAGCCGTTAATCAACAGAACCGATAGCAACTGATCAGATAGATTTTTTTCCCCCTTAGAAAGAAGAAAAAGATAGTACAGGTTGCAACTATGCTTGCAACGTTTTTCAATCTCATATTCACTTGACTGATTGGTTTAAAAGAGTAACAGCAGGGGATGTGGGGTCATGCACAGTGAAGACAGCTCAAAGAAGCTGATATCCTGAATCTGCATCTCATTAGTTTTTCTTTTCCTTTAAGCAACAATTTAAGGTAACATATCCTTTTTCCCCCTTCTCCATTCATGCATATTCGGATCACAAGGCAAGAGTATGTGATAATGTACTAACCAAATGAAATTGAAAAGGGTATGTGCATTAAGTAGAACACTGAGCACCCAAAGTCCTTAAAGAATAGATGTCTTATATGACATTCTAAGAGCCTTTTACTCTTGTATACTTCAAAAAATATATGCATAGCTCAACATAATGTGTGGATAACACTCCAAAACATCATGAAATTTAGCTATTATGCTTGCACATACCAATATAAGGATCAGGGTGGCGCCACTTATTATATGTTGCTTCAGCATCAGCTATCATTCTATCGACAGTTTCAACATCTTCCTGGAAGAAAATTCCAAAATATGCAGTATAAGATTGTGGTCACTGTGGCAATGTCACAAACATTATGCATGGAACTGCTATTCATTTGAGTTCAGTCCTAATTGTGAAAGCTGTATAACAAACTGTCACCAAATAATCATCATCATGACAACACAATTTTTATCTACCTGCTTAGAAAAGGACAGCTGATTCCACAAGAACAATTTTCAACCTTAGGTTACGGTCTCTCTATATGACTTCAATTCTTCAAACTTCTTTTTGATGTCCATGCTACATATCAATATGTAAATGTTGAGCTTATGCATGCACTGAACCCCCTTAAAAGGGATCACAAAACATGGTGTAAATTTACACAGGAGCACACTTTGCTAGAATAATGAAAAACTAAACCTACTGCAAGGAAGTAAAAAGTTACCCCTTCATATAGCGGCTGCATCACCCTAATATTCACAGCAGATGGCACTGTCACAGCACAAATACTTTGATTGCAAAAGAAAAGAATCTGTCTGTCATAGATTGAACAAGGAAGAACTATCCCATTCAACCAACTTAATTAACTATAGTATCTTGGGAAATGCACTCTTATGCCATCAGAAATCATCTAGGCAGCCAGGCCAATAGTGCAGTCACTTAATAAATCAACTAACCTTGGACCGCGGAACCCTTTTTGCACCAAAACTACTTTCACTTCCCAAAACTTAAAAGCAAGAGAACGTTCCCCATTAACAAAAAACATATCCAATTTGGTAACTGTTGGAGCAGAAACTCCTCCATTCTAGGGGTTAAATCCCTCTCTACAATTTCCCCCTACTCCTTCCCCCTCCCCATACTCCAAAAAACAAAAATAAAAAAAGTTCCTTGCCGAGATGACATTGGAAAATTTTAATCACGGATTCAAAATTGTAGAAAAAAGAAGGAATTTCAAATTTTACTAAAGCATTAGTAAAAAGGTCAATGAAATCGATATGCAATACCACGTGTTTGTTGGCCTCGAACTTTTCTCTCAGAGCATCGGCCTAAACAACACAAAAATTCTCGTCAGCTTATCAAATTATCAATGATTTAGAACATCAAGGATCTCATCCTGTTATTATGAAGCGAAGCAAGATTAGATCGAAAGATGGAATAAAACCCTAAGAAATAGAAAAGCTTACATCGGGATAGAAGAGGTGGCGATGAACGGCCCAATTGAGAGTGTCCTTGAGAGCTCGCCTGTAAAGGATCCTCACTCTCTCCTTCTGCGCTGCTCTTCGAGCCAGATAGGACGCTGATGCTAAGCTCATTTCTCTCTTACACACTCTCTCTCTCACTGCTATAGCCTATACGTTCGTTCTACAGATTCCAAGGTTTTTCCTGCGTTCTTGGCAACGATGAAAATCATGAAACGTAATCTAGGGGCGTACGATAGCACTGGGACAACAAGGCCCTAGGCCGACGTCGTTCCTTTAGCTTTCCTTTCTTCTGTTTTTTTTTTTTTTTAAATTACTAATATATTTTGTAAGTCAACTTATCAAATTATATAAAATATCTGTAACCAAACTATAAAAATGTAGTATTTAGTATAAGAAAGAAAGAGATAAATATGATTAAATAAGATAAGAGTAAATATTATTAATATTTATTGATAATTTACAAAAAAAATTTATATTTTGATAGGATAAATTAATTTTAACAAAATATATATTTTAATATGAAAGAAATATATTTCAAAGTTTATATATACAAAATATTCATTGAAATTTGTAAAAGAAGTTTTTATTTTGATAGGCTAAATTAGTTTTTAAGAAAACATACATTTTACTATTAAAAAAAGTATACTTCGAAGTTTATATATATATATTTTTATAAAAAATAACAAAGGTGATATATTTCTCATCCAAGATTAGATGTGCAAATTTAACTTAATATAAAAAATTTAAAATATTCACTGATTTAAAAAAAAAAAAATCATTGTCCGTATACAAATTACACACTAACCATAATAATTAAGAAGGTTATTAGTACAACTCATACATTAAAGAAATTAATTATAAAAATTTAGATAAGAAATATATTTATTTGAGAATAATCCAAAATAAAAATATTATTACATTCTGAATTTAAAAAAAAAAAAGAAAGAGAGAGAGCAGTATGACAAATCCAAATAACATTTATGTAGTAATTCTTCAGGAGATCAAAAGTTTCATGTTCAAAGTGTTTACAGAACAGTTCATCATGAATCTTCTCGACCATTAGCAACGACAGTTAACATCTTTGCCTTTCCTTTTTATTGTTTCAATTAAGGAAAGGCATCTAAACAAGTCACTACGTTGCCTCATTCCCGATTACAGATTCTTAAAGAAAGAAATAAAATAGGCATCAAGGAAAGATCTCTTGGAATGTATTTAAATTTCCCACCAAAAAACAGAAAACAAATTCTCTACTAACAACGTAGTTTGATCAGGAATCTCGCACAAATTCTAAACATTATCCAAAAACGGGACCGACTTCCTGGACACCATTTCATACAAACCCCTGCAAACTACATGACATTTTCATGTCTAGGCATAGTTTTATTTACAAAGCATCACAACTTTCAAAAGCTAATATGCTTAATCTAATTCAATGAATTGCGCCTACGTTGCATAGTTCTTGACATTCTCAGCAATCTCAGAGAAGGGATGCTCTACTATTCTTCCAGCCAAATGATCTACGCTTCATCCGTGGGGGTGTGAAGCTGAGTCCAAACATCTCCTTGATGGCTTGACCTTTATCTGAGAACTTGATTAGCTTTGCCACAATAGCAGCACTTTCCGAAACGTGATCCATATCTTCTGTATTACTCCACAACTGTTGGACTAGTTGTAATTTCCTCCTTTTCGAGTTCAAACTTATACCCCATTTGTGATAAATTTTGTTTCTTTCATTTTCTTTTAACCTTTTGTAGACAAGCCTGCTCAGCATGTGTCTCTCTCTGAGAAGCACTTTTAGGCTGTTATCCATGAAAAGGGAGATTTGTGGATGTGTAAGTAAAAGAGGGTGAATATACCACATTAGCTAGAAAGTGTACGATATACTTGCTCATCAAAATTAGTGGGAGAGGGATGGTGGGAGAAGGGAGGAGAGGATGTACCTTGATGTCATCGTTAGTGTCTGACCATTTTGCACAGCAGGATTTCCCTTGGAAAAGGTTTCTCTGAGGAAGGATAGCCTTCTGAACTCCACCTCCATGTAAATAGAATCCCTTGGGTCACCCCTAAAAAGCAGGAAGAAGTATGTCCTGTGGACTAGAGAAATATTGCAGGATTGCCAAAGTTCAATTATCTGTCTTCTTAATCTTTCAAATTCCAGAGGCCATTCTGAAGGAGCTCCCAGAGAATCCTGCACCGGATCCAAACCTACATCTTTTACATTCCTTCCAGGGACCTCCTATCCACACAAGAATAAATATTATACGACAAAATCATTGAAATGTCTCACAATGTAGTTCCAGCACACTTCAAATAGAATATGTTAAGAAAAATGAACAATGCTTAGACAGTGCATCACCACACAGAACCATGAATATAAATCTACACTGCCTTCACAGGGCACAAGCACGGTCAAATCTCAGATTGACTAATGACATTGAAATACAACATATTATGGGAAATTATTGCTAATTTGAAAAGCAAAACAAGGACATCAGGAATCAGGACAGGTCGCTGGAAATTATGAATATCCAGAAAAATTGTGGCAAGCTAATGACACAAAGAGGTCAGAACAACATTCTTCCAAGGCAAAATGGTAACAAAAGAAGATGAAACCTCATAAATAAAATTAGTGGATCTAATAGATAAATCACTCTAACCTGGTCGTTCCCTTTGTTTTCATACTGATGCTTAGCCATTTCTTTCAGTCCAGCCACAAAATTATCAACACTAGGGATATCCTCATCTCCAGGGATTTCAGATTTTAGTTCATCTGTGAAAGCACTGCCATGGGAGGATTGTGAGTTGTTTCTTGACAGCCTTGTAGCATTTGCATCAAAGGTTAATGGAGGAATCTTCCAATGCTTTCTTCGGACACTTTCTGGTCTTCCTGGGAAGTTTTTCTCCAACCCATTAGGTGGGGTTCTCTCAATCTGTTCTACTGTCTCAAGATCAGGTGAAGATGACCCAGCCATCATTATATTAGCTCTACAACTCATACTTCTAGTTAACCTCAAGCTCCTTGAACTTGACATATTAGCAGATAAGTCCCAATGGGGTTGCTCATCAGGGTAAGGTCTGACAAGGGAATCAATGGTTTTTTGAACATCTTTTATTTTTTGCTCCAGGGATCCATAAATAAAACCATTTTCAATGCCTCTTGCTTGTCTTGGCAGGGCTGGCAAAAGCTCCTGATCCACTGAATCTTCAGTAGGAGATGCACTCAACATTGATATTCTTCCATCATTCTCACTATTGTCAACTAATTCAGAGTTCTTGTTCTCAACAGATTCATCCGTCTCAATGCATCTAACTTCTTTGCAGATATCATCAGAATCTTGTTCAGCTCCAAGCAGAATATCGTCCTTCCCATTACTCACCTGAGAGAGATTGAACTTACTTCTATCTGATATTGATGAAGAAGCACAATCAGATGGAGAGTGATCTAAACTGTTTCCCGACAACTGTCTGCATAATGTATCTTCTTTCTGATTCTCTCTGTCAGTACCAAATTCAGCTGAGGAGCCTGATACTGAACATTCATCTTCACACACGCTCTTTTCTTGCACATCCTGTGATGCAAAGTTTCAAAGAAGTCAAGGAATTGAGATAGGTAGACCACTTTCAAGGTGTTCTAAAACCACAACAGGAAACATCAACAACAGAAGTATATACCCATTGCCTTGCGGATTGATCATTCCCAACCATTCTCAGTAAATCCTCGATCCGAGATTCAGCAATATCCCTTTGCTTTTTGAGCTCCCTCACCTCTTTCTCCAACTGCAGAAGGTAAACACAAAAATCATGTCATAATACAAATTTTGGAGAAATCACCCCCCTATAGTTGCATGACATTAATACTTCAAAATCAATTTTGGAGGTAAACTTGCTGCCCTGGTGGTTATCAAGAGTTTAATACTGCCAAAAACAGTTAAATGAATGTCTTAAATGCTTCTAGGAATTTCCTGCTGCTCACGAGTAAGTAGGATTTTTGCTGCTAGAAAACTAAAAAGAGTTACATACTTTCCTCCCACCCCTTTGAGAAAATACCCATCCCATAAACACGTCTAAGCTTGGATAGTTTATGTAGTTTTAAACAAAATTTTCCTTCACTGGCTATGCATCCCTCGAACAGCAGTTTGCTTCCTTATTGTCCCACTTTTTGCTGATATAACAGTATAATGAGGAACATATTTACTGCAAATAGAGCATTACCTTTTCAATCTGTAAATCTTTCTTCCTCAGTAGTGCTGTATAATCACAGGCTGGTCCTGGAGTTCTTAATTCACTCTCCAATCGTGCTAATTCTTTTTGCAAATGCTTTACCAAGGCCTTGTCAGACATCACTACATTGACTTGTGCATTTGTTGTCACTTCTTTTGCACAGCTGGCAAACAAAAGAGTATTTCTAGACTGCTCAACATGGCTTCGTGCAGGGCTTAAGGTGCAAATGATTGCTGTTCTTGCATTGCCTCCCAAGGAGGGTTGCAGTATGCGAGTTAGCTTAGAATCTCTATAATTTACATGTCCATGTCTTCCTTTGCTGCACGAGACCATGATTATACAGGCATGAGCTACAGATGCATTACAAATTAACTTTAAAACCTAACTAATGTAGAACAAGACAAGAGTATCCTTCTCCACACATGCCACAAGGATGCTCACAAAATCATCATACATCAATATCCATTGTGATATCTAATAACATTATGATGGAGAAAACAAGCATTTGAAGACTGTACAGTCTCAGGCCCTAAGCTGACATACGTTATAGGATCTCCCAACTGCCAAGCATATTGCAAACGTAAAGGGAATTCTCCCACTATGAAGTATAAATACAGGGTTTAAAAAAATATAAGGTCAAGAGTAGCATATATATATATATATATATATATATATATATATATATATATATATACATATATAGATAGATAGAGAGAGAGAGAGAGGGGTCCAATAACCTCAGCTTCCGAATTACAGTTCCCAAAGTCAATAAACTACGATTAATGTGGCAACCTTCTTTAAGCCTTTGCCCAACTGATAACGCTTGAGATGCACGCTCACTTCCCGCCAGATCAACAAAATTCTGCAGGTAAAGATAAAATAACATGAAAAAACTCAGCACAGCCATAAAAATGCTTGAGTCTGTTTTGTGAAAAAATCAGCAACTCATGATTTTACAAAATATCAGCTTGGAGGAGAAAATAAGTGATCCATACCACACTGGCAGCAAGAGTAGTTGAGTTGTCCTTCCCAATAAACTCGCGGGCAGAACTTTCTATTGTCTGAAACAAATAAGAGTATATGCTCATAAAAATTTCAGAATCCACAAAACAGAGTTCTCTCAAGAAAATTGCATTGAAGAGTCAAAGACAAATGGAGAGCACGGGGGGCATACCAATCTAAGGATTTGATGAGATCTAGAGCTTGTTTCATTCAATGATGTTTCACCAATTTGTCTTTGAGCTGTACAAAAGCCACAAAGCAAAAGACACTGCTTTTTATGCGATAGACATAACAAAATTAATGCCAGCATAGTTTCTATAAAAATAATCTGACCTTCACAGACAGATAGGAGCTCTTTGAGATGGTTCCAATCGCGCAATGTTTCTTCAGTGAGTTTTTCAATGATGGTCCCTCTCTGTGGAAGTGGGAAATCTTTAGAGAATCTGTTTCTTTATAGTTCAAATAAAAGATTATGTCAACTCACTTCTGGATCATCAAGTAGCCTGAGTGGCAAACTATCTGTGCTGAGGAGGTCTCTAACAACTTCATTATAGATCTCCATTGCAGAAAACTTCAAAACGAAAGCTCTTTCTTCATGCTGGAAAAGAGAAAATTTTGGAACTTTTTAAGGCCCAGAAAAAAGAAAGGCTAATCATGAAAGTTATAAACGATGATTGTCACTATTGAAAAGATCCAAGATGAAGAAGAAGATGCAATGTGGAACATTTCAGGCCAAACTTTTGACACAGACTTATCATTCCAGTACCCTCTCTATGTAATTGTAGATATCAGCAACTGTATATTCCGTAATCCCATTCATGGTGTATGTCTTTCCACTGCTTGTTTGTCCATAAGCAAAAACTGTTGCTGAATAGAAAATCTTGGATTGTGAGAATCAATATCTTGCCTGCTAAGTATTAAAAGCCAGCAAACAAGCAAAATGCAAAAGAGTATCACACTTACAGTTGATTCCACTAACAACTGAAAGAGCAATTTCCTTTGTTCCTTCTTCATAGACATTCTTTGTTGGACAATCACCTCTGAATACTCTGTCTATCATCAGAAACAACAAATGCAGACTCAATGTACCATATAAAAAACGATGGAAAACTCAAAGCACGCGGATCTGCCCTTATGCCTTGCAGAAATGCCTCCTCAAGACTAATGGTTACTAATGGTTCGCCTCCATTTTGGAATATGGAGGCTTAAACTTGCATTGAAATAGAGAATTGAACTAACATCCATCAGAAAATTCATCCAGTGGCCAACTATAATTAATTGTGGAAACATACTAGGAGAAATTAAAAAAAAAAAAAAATCAAATTTACTCTCTTAAGTCGGGTGAAGTGCAAAATATCTGGATCCAAGCCCAAAAAAGATTTCTATCCTCGATAATATTCCCATCATTGCCATCTTAGCGGCATTTTAAAGTGGAAAGGAAATCGAATAGTGAAAAAAATTATCTTACCAAATGAATAAGCAGTCGGAAGCCCGGAACGCTCCTGGAGACTATTCCTATATAAAATCGTGGTCTCGTTAATGCATTCCCAATCTGAAACTTCATTCCTTGCAATCTCCTTCTCGCTTAAAGGCCTCAATCTCACTAACACAAGTATCTTTTCTTGCCCACCATTTGCAGCCCCTTGCAATTTCTCCCACTTCATTAACTCCTCCCCACCAATAGCCCCCATTTTTCAACACTCCCACACCCTTTCTTTCTTAACTTCTCCCCCACTAACACCAAAAAGATCTAAGAATCCATACTTAAACTCCCACCAATTAAATGTACCGCCTTGCTACCCGGAAAAACCAAAAAAGTTAGGCAGTAAGAAAACTTAGTTGTCCGGATCCTCCAACCAGCCATAACTGCACAATTTCTACAGCAGAAAAAGGCAATTATAGAAAGTGTTAGATAAATTAACAAAGTGTATGAAAAGGGTTAATTGTGTGTTAGTTGTGATTAAGCCCTTTGCTTAATCTTCGGGCCCCAATCCTTTTTCAACAGAAATCTAAAGCTCCATTGATATAGCTTCGCTTAATGGGGACCCAACTATGCTTCGATACCAAGTAACAATGCTTCTTTATGCAGAAGGTCTGGAAAGGCAGGTGAAGCTTGGGATTTCAGGGGAAGTGGACCCCAGTGCAAATGCAGTGTGGTCTCGTGTAATTTTTTTTTTAGCTTTTGGTGTAAGATGTTCACCTTGTGCGTCGTTGTCATGAAGCGGTAGTGAACTCAGAGTTCAGATTGGGGATTGCAATTGAGTGGTCAGAACCCAGAACCATCCGCTCTTCTGTATCCTTGTTCCTTGAAGATGACAAGAAAACAAAATAAACTCCATCAACCTCTCAAATTCCTGAGGGGAAAAAAAAAAGAAAAAAGACAAATCGAAACGTCTTCCAACTTGATATTAATGGACTTCAAGATAACACCGGTCCTCGTGGTAACTGCTAGTCCGGTTCCCACGCATTTGAGAAAACAGAAATTAAATAATAACGGTAAAATTAGTAAATTATTCGCCAAAAAAGAAGAGGTAAACTTCGGGTTCGGAGATTAGTGCATTATTCGAAATTTGAGACTCAGATAATACGGTTTTTGTTCTTCATCTTCAACGTTTGAAAAATTAGTTGGAAGTGTGAACATGAAGCTATGAAGCACTTGAGAGGGACTGTGACCGAACCTTTACGCATCGAATAAAGTGAATGTATTTACTCAAAGAAGAAATGGAGAACGACGATGAAAACTGAAAAGAAAACCGACAGCCGATAGCGACCGAATGGAACAGTAACTATCGTCCAAAAACAATCTTCACCCGCCTTCAGTCACCACCTCCGCCAACCCCATTCCGGCCAGAAACAATCTTATTGTTGAAGATACGCTCTCTGTAGCTTCTCCGAGCAACCTCTCTCACTGTAGCCGGCTCACACGCGCATACCATTGATCTCTGACCCTCTTGAGTTACTAGCGTTGAAGTTGAATATGGCTTGCCAAATTTGGCTTTCCTTTGGGCCAGCGCGAAGTAACAGTAAATGACGTTTTGGCCCTTGCTTTTTTAAAAAAAGCCTGGACGATGGACACGTGCCCACGTGGCACGATGATATCGGTGTAGATTATCGTATCCGAATGTAGCTGACGAAGTGGCACTTTACCGTTAAAGGTTTGAGCTAAGCTACCAGTGTCAGCAGGACGGCCAACTAGGTTAGAGTTTGGATAGAGTGGACTCTACATACAATTATAAACTAAGTATTAGTTCTAAATAATTTAAGATCAAATTATATAAATTTTAATTTAAATTAAATCAAATCGGTTTTTGATTTATCGACTGTCTGTTTGATGAATTATGTAATCTAAATGGTTAAAGAGTATAATAATAGCATATTAGTATACATATATCAGATTTTTTATGTTCTTTTTTTAATTTATTTTGTTGGTAGGAGGGTGGTTTTTTGCTCTATAAGTATGGTATAGTAACCTATACTTTTTGCTAATGGAGACAAAAGATAAGAAAATGTATATTAAATGATAATCTTATATTTTTAATAAAATATATATTTTATATTTTATGTTTTAATTTAATCTCATAATTTAAAAAATATTTGATTTTATATATATACACCAAGAACCCATGGTGATAGAATAAAATACATATTAGTGACGATTTGGAAATAGTGTGAGCTGCACAATTTAATAATATAAAATATATTATACATATTCACAATTTTTACAGAATTTTTTTTATTATAAAACTTTATGTACATGATTTTGCTACTATTATGCAGATGTTTGCAATCGTTTTCGGTTCGCTGTTGAATTTTAAAATTTGGTTTTAATTTGATTTTTTTAGAATTCTTATTAAAATTAAATTGAATTAAAATTTTTTCAAAAATCAATTACAATCGAATCGAAATAATTTCAGATTTTTTATTTAATTTTTAAACAAAATTTGGTTGATTTTAATAATACAAATTAAAGTCTAAATCAAAATATCTTAGGGTATAGAAATCAAGTCAGTAAAAACGAATGCAAAGATAAACACGATTGTATAGATATCATAGTAAAGGCTACGAAATTAAGTCTTTTAAAATTTTTAAAATTTAATTATATTCCTGTCTTATTAAATTATTATAAAAATAAATAATATATTTTATTTAATTTAATTTTAATTAACTAAAATTGAAAATCGAACTAAAATTGTAAGAACAAAATAAAATTAAATCGAATCGAACTAAAATAATTAAAAATCAAACTAAATTTTATTATTTGATTCAATTTAATTTATTTCGATTTAAAAATTCAATTCAAATTAAATAATACACAATCCTACTGTTATATACAATTTTACAAATATATATATAAATTATTGCCTAATTTAGATGGCGAAATCAGACGCGGCAAATCCCCATCAATCTAGTGGCATAAGCTTACGGCTTTTATGGTATACTGCTATCTTCTACAAAGAAGCACGGAAGTAGTTCATTGATGTTTTTCCTTTTTTATTGGATTCCCATTCCCCTGAGAAAACTAACTTCTTGAATCCAAAACGGTGGCGTTGATCACGGATCAAGCTTCAGGGATGGTATGAATACCCGTGCCGTTTTGTCGGTTGAAAAAATCAACCTCCAACTACTTTAACAGCAGCAAATACAAACAAAGCAGCATAAAAGAAGCAGAGTACCAAATCAGGCAGCCCCGTTTCAACAACTATACCGTAAACACTTAATCGCCATTAAATATTTTAACTAATTAAATTATTACTTATTATGAAACAATTAATTAATTTTATATTTAAATAAAATTTAATCCGTTATAAGTTCACATATTTTCTTTTTTTAATTATATATTAGGTCATTATAATACTTATGCTGTGAATTGATGATTGCGATATTGAATCTCGTTAGATTGTATTTATATTTGTGATTCGAATGGATTTATCTGAATTAAAAAACTATTCGGTAGATTCGTTTGTAATGGAATATTATCCCAAGTAGTAGTCAACAGTATTGAAAACTAAACATTGGCCTTGATTATTCATATTTTAATAACTTAAGAAATATTTATTTGTTTAAAATTAAATATTTTTATTTTTATTTTAAAGTTTTCAAAAATAAGCATTTATCTTTTTAAAATAAATATATTTTTCTCTGCAGTTTCATAACCAATATTTTCCATTTAAAATATGCGGTCTTCACTAATTCATTAGTCCATTATTAACCTATTTAATTAATAAAGATAATATTGCAATTTACCTATATTTAAATGTTGTCATAAATCGTTATATGTTAAAATAAGTCATTTACAAATTGAGTATTTAATTTTTTAACATAAGTAAATGTGCAACACTCTTTTTAGCTCCTTGTTTAACTTTCTACATATATTGAGATGTCGTGAGATTTAAAAAATAAAAAGTTAAACCATGATACATATATACTAAAATAAAAATAAATAACCTACCGCCTAGTGAAGAACATTTCCAATTCAATATCATTTTATTACAAGCAAAATATTTGTAACTATATTTAAATTTAAATGTTTATATTTTTATTTTAAAACATCCAAATTTGTAAAAGGAAAATAAAAGAAAAACAAATATTTTTCAAGGACTACAAAATTTGAAAATGTTATTTAAAGGATTAGTTTAAATAATTAAAAGTTGTTTGAGGATTAAAAATGAAAATAAAACATTGCTTAAGGAATAAAAAATTTTGAAAATAATTTCTCTACTAATGTTGTGAGCTACGATCCAATTCTTAATTGGAGTTGTCTTTTTATATCTAATCCGTTATGTGTTTAACCTATTTGGTTAGGGACTTAATTAATAAAGAGAGTAATTAGGTAGATTTATTAGTAATTATTACTCTTAAAACTGATTTACGTTCAGTCACTACGTTGTTTTTTACATTCACTTTGTTCACCATTCAGAGATTGTTTAGGAAGAGAAGAAGGGACGGAAGAAGAAGAAAAGAGAAGGGGAAGTGCTTGAGATTATAGGTTTAGGTAATTCGTGTTCCTTTATGTTTCTGTCAAAGTTTAATTGGTATCTAGGGTTCTTAATTTTGAGATTCTGATTTGGGAAAATTGTGAGTCTAATGATTCTAATAGGGTATTGATAATTAGGGGAAAAAGAAATTGCAGGTGATAAGAATAATTTGTAATTCAGTATTTCTGGTAAGGGATTCTGACTTATCTGCATTTTTGGTTCTTAACTGGTGTTTTTAATAAAGTATCTTCTATTTTGAAATTTTGGAAAAATTTATGTTAGTATGAAATTTGGATTGAGCATGGTAAATAGTTCATTAATGTGATTGGGTTATTATGATGATAACTATGGTTTATGAGCTATGTAATTTTCTATTCGGGTACTGTTCTGATTTCTGATTTATGGTTCTATTATGTTTGATATTTGGGGTTTGGAATTGGTAGGAATGATCACATTATGTTTTGTGTACTAGCCCAAGAAACTTATTCAATGGTCACCGCTAACCGCTTTTGGTCCCAAATCTTTGGGGCTGCTTTTTCCAATAGACGTGGGTTACATTTCTTTTTATGTTATTTGTACCAATAACCGGTTTATGGATGAGTGCTCTTCGAGTAGATGGTCTGGCCCTGAAGGCTTGGGGATACAATACTTAGCCAACCTATTATGTGTATTGGCCCTTCTCCTAACGAGATATAATAGTTAGATGATTGATATCAGTTAGCCAAAATATTTCTCCAAAACATGATTCAAAATTCTGACATTTGTCTGTATTCAATGGTTTGCTGTGTGAAATGGTGCAATGATTCCTTCTTAGAACTTGTAAGGTGCAGGGTTGCGTGTCAATTGTTGGAGTAGATTTGAGAATAAATGTCGTTCAATTCAATTTCTGTGACAATGGCATTGTTTTTCTTTCATTATGTTGTTGTTGTTCTATTCTGTTTTGTTATGCTTATTTTTTTGGCAAACCCGACATCAAATGGCGCCGGTTCTTTTTTTTTTTTTAACAAGCGCCGATTTCCTTCAGAACTTTGATACTCTGACTTTTGACCAAGAATCCTAATATTTTGTTGTACCGATCTCTGTTGTGAGTTCAATGTGAAAATTTCCTTGAGCTTGAACTGCAACCATCTCCTTAACCATGACAAATTATAAATTTCTGTTGAAAGACTAGATGCTTTGCGAAGTTATTACTTATATAACTTGCTCAATTCCAATTAAGTCATGTTTTCCTTATTGGGTTAGTGAGTTCACCCTTTATCTATTATTTCAGGTTCTTAATTAGAATAAGAAGAGTTAGATGAGTGGTTCGAGGAGGATCTAGAGTGATTTTTCTAAAGAGCTTATGTAATACACTATTCATGTTAGATTTATACTAATGACAATTGAGGTTTTAACATTTGTTGAAATAGTACAAATTTAGTAGATTTTGTTTTCCGTTGTGTTTTTGTTAATGATATTTGAATTATTTTAGTTTATTTTGTCTATTTATGATTTCAGATTTGGTATTCCATTTTGGGATACTGTTATATCATCCTCAGATTCAGGGTGTGACAAATGTGAACAATAAAAAATAATTGAAAGACAAATCATTAAAATAAAAAAAAGAAGGTTCAAGTTAGACAATCGATAATAGTCGAAAGGCTATAGTGACTAATTTCACTTTATAAAATTTTCATAAAATTTACCTTTTGCAAATGCTATAACATTTTTATTTTCGATATATCACGCATTTTCATTTCTCTTTTGTATAAGAAATGACTTGAGTCATTTAGTGACATTCCATATTTATAGATTACAGACTCAAAAAGAATGGACATAAATGGTTAGAAATTGACATGTGATAGGTGAATGAGAATTTATTTTAATAATGAGATATTTATAAATGATGAGAAAGTGAGAGTATATCATAACATATAACTCATGATCTCCCATAACCTCTAGAGCTATTAAGATAGTGAGGAAGTGGTCATCAAAAGGTTATAGAGATAGTGGTGGTAGTGGGAGTTACAGTAAATTTGTAACATTTAACCATTCATAACTATAACTTATACCATATTCATGTTCCAACCACTTGCCTAGTTTATAAATAGATATTTCATATTCTATTTTTTGGTGAAAAAAAATCTATAAAAGTTATCTCTCTTTTTTATCTCTATATTTGCATATTTTATACAGTATTCTAATTTGATCTAATTTGTCAGGTAAATAGTTGTGTGCTAACTACTTCATCGTATCCGTTATATCCTGAAAAATAAACGACCATTTCAACATCGAGTACACTTACAAGAGGGGTCGAATCTATTTTAAGGAGATTATGTTAAACACAAATTTCAAGTACTTATCATCTTCTTCTACTTCTTATTATGGTTTTACTCTATTTTTATATAATTATTTTATTATATTGAATAATTATTCTGTATTACTTATAACTATTTTGTTAATATAAATTTAATAAAATAAATTGCAAAAAAAAAAAAGGCAAATTGGGACCATCGGGATTGAAAGTAACATGTGAATGAATAATTATCACACCCCCGCTTAGGACCATAATGAGTGGCCCCGTAATTGACGAGCATATATGCCCGTGAGATATCAATTACTAAAACTTGACCACAGTTAGAACAGGACAATAAGCACATCGGGCGTTGGCACCTCCATAACAAAACAACATAAAAATGAACCTCCCAAAAAAAAAATCCATATTAATTAATTAAGTACAGCGATTAAAAAGTCAAAGAAAAGATGCCTTCCACTATCGATTTGTGGGAATCTCAGAAAATTCCACCAAAAAGGGGTACAGAAACGCGCTTCCTTTTACTGAAACATAATAAAGAAAAAAGAAGACATCATTGAACATTTCTCATTATTACAAATTAAAAGCAATTTTTTATTTTTGTTGAAAAATTATGAGAGTTTAAAATCACTTTAAAAGACATCTTATGGGGCCATTGACTCACAAAGGAATATACCATTTGACTCCAAAAAAAAAAATATTATTATTATTATTATTATTATTATTATTGTTGTAAGAACAGTCATTTAATTGATAAATATTTATACAATTAATAAAGTATTAATATATTTATAATGAAATAAAAATATTTTTATTTATTTATCGAAGAGAGTAATCTTGTTTGGAATCTAACTCCCGCCAAATTATTGTCCTTCATATAAATTAATGACACTCATAGTTATGATTGGATAATTTAAAAAAAAATTATACTTACTTCGTCTTAATTTTAATCTACATTTCAATCTAAAGATGTTTATTTTTAAAATAAATATAGTTTTCTAAATTTTATCACCTAACATTTTTTATTCAAAGAATAAAAGTTCCGCTACTAACTTCAAATAAAGTTATAACTTACTCATAATTAAATATTTTTTAAAATATTAATATCGAGTTAAATTAATATATTCAAATCTAAATAAAAAAGTATTTAATAAAATCATGTCCACAAAGAGACGGTTTCCAAAAATTTTTAAAATTTAGTAATTTATCATTAAAAAATCAAAAAAAATTTAAAATTTTATATCTTGTTCCCGTAAATTTTTTTAAAATTATAATATTATCTTATTGATATAATTTTTTCCTTAACTCTAATACCCTAATCCCGTCTCTATATCCAAAGGAAAAATTAACAGATTCAATCAGAACGCCCCTTATAATGACCAATCACGAAAATCAAAGTTTACCTACTACAAAAGGTGGAAAAATGGTTTGTTGAGCCAATTCGCATTAAGGAAAGATTAAGTCCTTTGACTTTAATCCCTTTTCCGTAAACAGGAGAACAAAGCATGATGCTTTCATTGTCAACCATCGAAATTGTCGGATTGGGATCGCATAAGTTGGGGTACAGAATTTGCGCAATTATTCGAACAAATTCATATGATTTTATAAATATTTTATACGATTAAGTGAATATTTCATATAATTATATGAATATTAAAACGATATCGTTTTATTAAAATTTTTTTTTATACGTGATTACTTCTTTACATGTTATATTTTTTAATTTAAATTATAAAATAATCGCGTAATTTACCGTACTCAACTTGCGCCCGACCCAAATTCCCAATTGCCTTGCTTCAATTAAGTTATTCTTTAATTACAACAATTTTCAATTTTATAAGCGTGCCGCTCTTTTGGGCTAAATCTTTGAAGTAGCAATTTTTAATTGGGCCCGAGAAGCTGGTGGGTTGTTGGTGAGTTCATCAATTTGAGGTTTAGCCTAACCACGAAAAGCTACTCTCCAACGAACTTCTTTTTCTAGGTTGTTTGTTAGGTCTAACAGTGTTTCCAAAAAAAAAAACAAAAAAGTTTGCCCTTAAAAAATTATTTTTCTATATAAAATTTTGATCAAATCGCACATTATCATTCAACTGTTGCTTTTATTTTAATTGATGTTTTTCTCACTTTGTCGATATTCAACATTTGATGAAAAAAGTAAAATAAAAAAAAGAAAGGTAAAATATTAGTTTTACCTAAGGTAAAATTTAGATAAAAATACAATATATTGTCCTGTTAATTTAAAAAAGAAGATAATTAGTTATTTGCATTCTTAATCTATTTTGTTTGTAATAATCTAATTTATAAACTTTAATTTTATCTTTTATAATGTTCAATTTAAATTGTGTATTTATTTTGGTGTTATTACTGCCAATGCAATTGAATCCGGTTGAACGCGGCACGCACGCTTCACCATTTAGCTTCGATTTTTTTTTAATTTAAATTTAGTTGTATTTTCCTTAAATCTTTCAAAATTGTCTCGGGGTAAAATAAGCCTGTCACGCCTTGCATTGGAGCACGTGTGATTGCTGGGACAAAATAAATATAAAATTTTAAATTGAGGTCTATAAAAAATAAAAATTAAAGTTTTAATATTAAATTACTATAAATAAAATAGATTGAGAATTAAAATAATCAGCTATCCTTAAAAAAAATCGAAGCATGTCGGGAGGCATGAAGAACAACCCCTTCGTGACATTAACGCCGGAAACAGCCCAAGAGTATTGTAGTGTAGCCCAAGACAAATATAAAGTAGGCCACATTTACCTCATGGGAACAAAGAAACGAGAAAGGTGATAAGCTCAAATCCAGCTGGGACATACCCGGTAGACCCAAAAGGTCCTTCCCCAATCCACTTGAGCTAGAAATAAACTAAAGATAGCCCACCAAAGTGGGGGGGCCATCGAAGAAACTGCAGAAGGAAGGCCTGAAGGGTAACACCCCACGCCTATGAAGGCACTTTGACCCCAGATGGCAAATGAAGGATGGAGCCCACGAAAAGGTTTATCTCCAAGGGGACAGAAAGAATTAACCCTTGATTGCCAAGAAAAGTGAAGTTGGAAAATAATTATAATTTTTATTTTTAAAATTAAACATTTGATTTATTATTTATGGTTTAAAAAAGGAATTTGATTCTTTGAATTTAAGAAAATAAATGCATAATTTTAGGAAAATGTTATAAAATTTGGGTAGTGTTAGAATAAAATCTACACACTACACATTAAGAAAACTCTAACTATTTTTTGCACAAAAATTTCTTCAAACTTCTCCCTTTCTTTTTCTCACAATTTTCTCACAATTCTTTCACAAAATGATGGTATATTTCAAGCTTAGAGAATAGCTCTATTTATAGAACTCTTAATTAGTGGAATACATCATCTTCACTAATTTTAATTAGTAGTGTCTCCACCAAATAGTGGACGTCCATAAAAATCCATAATTAGTAGAGCTTCCACTAATATATTCATAACACTCCCTCTTGGATGTCCATCCATTACATAAAGAATATGTCTCATTAAAACCTTACTAAATAAAAACCCAGTGGAAAAAAAAAATCTAGTGAAGGAAAAAGAGTATACTATTTTATATGTCTGTTTATTACTCCCCCCGATGAGATGATTCCTTTAAATCTTTGAACCGACGCATACTAATTTTATATCTCAACTTCTCAAATGTTACAATCGGTAAAGTCTTCGTGAACATATCTGCGAAGTTGTTACATGACCGAATTTGTAGCACATCAATTTCACCTTTCTTCTAGAGTTCATGAGTAAAGAAGAATTTTGGTGAAATATGTTTTGTCCGACTCCTTTAATATATCCTCCTCGTATTTGAGTTATGCAAGTTGCATTGTCTTTATAAAGAGGAATTGGAATATCTCTGATAGATGATAATCCACAACTTTTTCGGATATCATGAATTATTGATCGTAACCATACACATTCTCTACTTGCTTCATGAATGGCTATACTTTCAGCATGATTTGAAGAAGTAGCTGCTTGGAGATATCGAATGACTTGTTTAATTCCATTCAAATGTCGTCGTGTTGGTGAGGAACTAAATCTTGCTAATAAATTGACAGCAAAGACAATATCAGGTCGTGTATTATTAGCAAGATACATTAATGCATCAATTGCACTGAGATATGGTACTTCAGGACCAAGAAATTCTTCATCCTCTTCTTGAGGTTAGAAAAGATCTTTATTCACATCTAATGACCGGACGATCATTGGAATACTCAATGGATGTGCTTTGTCCATGAAAGTCCTTTTTAAAACTTTTGTTGTATATGTTGATTGATGAAACTTGCCAAATGTTCAATTTGTAAACCAAGGCAAAATGTAATTTTACCAACATCCTTGATGTCGAATAATCAATTGTTTCTTGGAGTTCTTCAAGAGTTCCAATAAGATTAATATCATCAACATATATCACAAATTTAGAACCAGATTTCTTAATAAAAACACATGGACATACCTGGTCATTTTTAAATCTCGCTTTCAATAAATATTCACTAAGACGATTGAACCACATGCGCCCAGATTGCTTCAGGCCATATAATAACTTTTGTAACTTGATGGAGTAATTTTCACGAGGATAATGTTTATATGATTCGGGCATGCGAAATCCTTCAGAGATTTTCATATAAACATCATTTTTTAAATTTTCATACAAGTAAGCAGTGACAACATCTAATAGGTGCATATCTATCTTTTCATGTACTGCCAAACTGATAAGATATCGGAGTGTTATAGCATCAACAACAGGAGAATAAGTTTCATCATAATCCATACCTGGTCTTTGTGAAAAATCTTGTGCTACTAACCATGCTTTATATCGTACGATTTCATTATTTTTATTGCGCTTTCGCACAAATATCCATTTGTAGCCAACAAGTTTTACACCTTCCGGTATTCAGACTGCACTTCACGTTGTGTCAGTGCATTTAACTCCGATCGAATCACATCTTTCCATTGTAACCAATCTTTTCTATGCCGACATTCATCAAGTAATATTGGTTCAGAATCATTATTATCCTATATAACATCAAGAGATATATTATATGCAAACATATTATCAATCATTGTTTCTATCCGATTCTAACTTCTACCGGAAGTGGTATAATTGATAGAAATTCCAGTGTTACTTTCATCAACTTCTGGTTCTTTTTTATCAGTTCTCTATTGGTCTTTATTATTCTTTTCTAATATGATCATCTGGATCCTTTCATCCTCTCTTCTTTCGAGGATTTTTATCTTTAGAACCAAGAGGTCGGCCATGCTTCTGGCATACTTTTGGCTCAGTAGCTATAGGTATAATCTTTTGTTCTGTTGGAACTTCAATTCGAATAGGAGTATTTATAGCTGAAATATGTGATTTTATTACTCTTCTAGAGTCAATAAAAGCGTCTGGCATTTGATTTGTAATGCTTTACAAATGATTTATCTTTTGAACTTTAAGTTCACACGCGCTTGTACGCGGATCAAGATAATTTAATGATGTTGTCCAATCAAGATCTTTCTTATACTATTTATGTTCTCTCCCTAATTTAGGGAATAATGATTTCACAAGAGAATAAGGGAAAAGAAAAAGAAATGTAAGAACATGATGACAAGTAGGAAATGCCAATAAATCTATTATAAAAATCTCTTTTTTTTTCACTCTTCCCGGTACTATCTTTTCCCATTCCTCCTTGTCTTTTATTCTCCTCCATCCCTCCACCTATCATCTACCTCTTCTTCTTCCTCGTACACACACACACACACACACATATATATGTATGTATTGATATATATCTCAATCATTAGTAAATATAAAAAAAACAAAAAATCTCAAAACAGATATAGAGACTCGTAATTCATTTGAGACATGGCCAAATTTTGACTTGGTTTCTAACGTAGAAGATTTTGATGTGTTTTCTTTTCTAAGCCAATCGCTTCCGCCTAATGTCAGGTCTAACGCAGAAGATTTTGATCTATTTTCCTTTCCAAGCCAACCGCTTCCGCCTAATGTCAGGTCTAACGTTGAAGATTTTGATGTATTTTCCTTTTCAAGCCAACCGCTTTCGCCTAATTTTCCAAGCCAACCGCTTCCGCCTAATTTCAGGTGAGATACCTTTGAGGGCTTCCTTTTTTTTAGTGTGCTTAATAATTAAATAATGAAATTAAACTCTTTTTTGGTTTGTTGTGATGTAAATCAGTTGTAGTTCTGAACATGCTGTTTTGAATTTTCAATTTGATCTATCCATTCAAGAGACTGCTTTTGATGTTATTCCTCTGAATGAGGATATGCTTGTGCATGATCCTTTATACTCCCTAATGGATTTTGAATAAAGCCAAAATATGGTTCCAGGTTATCATACATTCAAACATGGATTTTGCATAGTATTACCTTTACTGATATTGTTTTTCCTTTTCTAGGAGAAATAATAAGTGGTCTTGGCAACGAATTCGGAGTGAGAACCCATGAAATGCATAATATCGAAGTTCAAGATATTATTACAGACGAAATTCTTATGAAGAAGAAGAGGATTAGAAGGCAGAGAGAGGAGAAAGGCAATAAATCCAAGATACTATCAAAGAAACCATTTCGCAATACTTTTACCTGCCAATTAAGAGCGCAGCCAAAAAACTGAATATTGGTTTAACCCCTCTCAAGAACAGATGTAGGGAGTTAGGAATTCGTCGATGGCCTCACAGAAAGTTGATGAGCTTGGAGATCTTAATCAAGAATGTTCATGTTCTCTCTCACACACACTTGTAATTTGCAAGTATATAATTATGAAAGATTTATAAGTAAATAATGACTGGAATGAATGTATTTCCACCGATGATATCACTTCGATTTACAAGAGCGAGATAAAGACGAATGAGGATATATGGCTGAGAAGCAGTTTAGAGAAGCCATTGAGATACTGGAACGTGAGAAGAAGTTGATGGAAGAAAGTCTTGATACTCGGTTAAAGGATCAAACACAGAAATTGAGACAAGCATGCTTCAAGGCCACATATAATAAGAAATTTAAGGAGGTGAGAAAATCCCAAGACTCATTGCGCAGTAACTTCACGGCTAATTTTGCTACTAGTCTAGATGCTGACCCAAGGGAAAAGGAAAAGGAGGAGGATGCCGAAGAAGCGGAACTGAAATCCATAATTGCTACCTGTTTGTCTTCCTCTAATGCAAACATGGAAAAAAGAACAACTACAAACATTCATCCTCAATTTGTTAGCTCAATTGAAAAAGAGCAACTACAAGAATGCATCCTCAAGTTCACGTGAACACCAGTGAAATGAAGAAGGAAATGCAAGTGAACACAAGACTTATGATCAAGAGGAGATAGATTTTTTTTTTCCTGAACTGTTAGTAGTAATATAGTATATATTGACATTCGAATGTAACATCTCAAAGATGTGATACTTATTATTAATGGAAATATCCTTTTCCATTATTATCTTTTCTGTTCCACTTTAAATGACCAATATTTCTTTGTGCTAAGGGAAATATCGAGTGTGTCCATGACCATAACCACGGCCACTGCCACAACTACGACTATAACGATGGTTTCTGCTGGAGTCAACAGCATTCACTTCTGGGAGTGCTGTTGAGCCTGTTGGTTTGGCTTCGATAATAACTCATTATTGCAGTAAGTAAATTTGTGTATATCCTTTTTCTCGATATTGTTACTGCAGGACAATATTCGAGGCATGAAAGGTGGAAAATGTCTTCTCCAATATATTTTTTTCGCATAATTTTAACTGAGATATAATTTCATATATCGCGGAGTTATATTCATTCACGGTTTTAAAATCTTGCAACTTCAGGTGCAATCATTTATACCGTACACTTGGTAGTACGACCATCTTCAAGTGGTCAAATTCTTTCTTTTTTCAATATTTAGATGCATTTCTATATCGAAAACTCATGACATATAATTTTTTCCAAAAATATCAAGGGTTATAAGTAAGGTTAGCCATAGGGATCAATAAATGCGTACCTGTATTCTAACTTTGATAACGACAGAGACTCGTGCTGATAACGTGTTATAAAATTTAGGTAGTGTTAGAATAAAATCTACACACTACACACTAAGAAAACTCTAACTATTTTTTGCATAATAATTTCTTCAAACTTCTCCCTTTCTTTTTCTCACAATTTTCTCACAATTCTTTCACAAAATGATGGTATATTTCAAACTTAGAGAATAAATCTATTTATAGAGTTCTGAATTAGTGAGATACATCATCTTCCACTCATCTTAATTAGTGGTGTCTCCACTAAATGATGGATATCCATAAAAATTCATAATTAGTGGAGTTTCCACTAATTCCCTAATAGTTCACATAAATCTATAATTAGTGGAGTTTCCACTAATATAATCATAACAGAAAATGAATTTTTCTTAGATGTAGTATTGTGATTTTTTTCTTAAGAATTTTAATAATAAAAAATAAATAAATTTAAAAACAAAACATAAATAAAAAAATTTATTCTAATCCACGTCATTTACTTTATCTCTTACATTATTCCTTACTAATTCTTTCACTTTTCACATCTCTACCAACCTAGTTGTATATTAAATTTTCTATATTTTTAATTATAATAAATACGTAGTTTTTAAAAAATTTAAATAACTAAATATTTTTAAATAATTGTAAATTTTTAATTTAAAAATTATATCATAATTGAATTATTTATATGAGAAGAAAATTTATTAAATTTTCTATAAATACTTTAATTTGACAATAATCAATTTTTTTTATCAATATTAGAATTTAAACTCAACATCAATAATAATTAGAAATTTGAATAAAATAAAATAAAATTTATATTTAAATATTTAAAAATATTATTTATATGTTTATATGCTTTTTATTTATTATAACCATATAAAAGAAATAATATATAATAAAATTTTACAACAATATGAGAGATATTTAAAAATAATTTTAAATTTTTGTATGTGTATAATGTCTTATATTTTTATATTTTGTAAATTCACTTTTTCAAGATTTAGATTTTGTAACTTTATTTTCTTGTGTGCCAAACAAAGGATACATAGACTAGAAGAGTCTCAAGGCCAAATTGCTGGGACAAATTTTTTAAGAAAATAAATATATTTTTATTTCAAAAAAATGATAAATAATTATAAATAAAAATTAAAAAATGACAATTATTTAAAAATAAAATGAGCAAAAGTTTTAAATAAAAGTTTATTCTATTAATTTGTACCTTTTTATTATATGTGATACTTATCATCTAATTAACAAATTAAGAACTTAATGATCATTGGAATATATGATTCCCTTCCCTTGCCGTTTACCTCAGAATAGATCCTTAATATAAATATATATATATATATATATATATAGTTTTTTTTGTCTATTGAAAAAAATGCTCAATTGTGCCGCACTAAGTATTAAACATTTTTCAATATCACATTCCCAGTAGAGATTCGAAGGTCGTAATAAGGAACTTTTTTTCAAAAAGGTTAAAAATTATGGGCTTGATTGAAAAGACTTAAAAACCAGGACTTTGTTTTCATTCTTTTTTTTTTTTAATTCCTTTCTCTTTCCTTCTGCTATTCTTTTGTAGTCTCAATTTTTTAAAAAAGTTTTATTTTAACAATGTATTCTTAAAAAAGGTTTTGGGTGTAAACCTAAAATCAAATAAAAATTTTTATTTTTTGAAAACTGATATGTGATCGCAACACATTATATTCTTTCTATTTAGTCTTATTTCATTCTTACTTTGACTCATTTTGACTTACATATTTTATAATTTTTTTTATATTCAAACAAATTCATTTCAAAAGAATTACTATCAAAATATACATTTTATGTTATGTCTAAAATAAATGCACTTCAATTGTTAATTTAATTCGTTTTTTGACTGGAACTTCTTATTTCACTTTGACTAGATTCTAATTAATTTTAACAAAATGTGTTTTTTTTAAATCAAATTCAAATAATAGGAATTAGATCTAGATTAAAACAAATTCTTTTACATGACTGGTTAATAAATTTCAAGACATGAATGTTAGTTTTAATATATATATTATTGAAGGACCTAAATAAGGAGAAAATAGTAAGCCAGAATTTTGATGAGGCAAACAATAATATTTTTATTAAGAATGAGGTGGGAATTGTAGCACTAATTGGAGGCTAACGCATAAAGACTCACATACTTAGAGAAGCTCATAATTCTAGATATAATATCCCTTGATTCTTAATTAAATAATAAAGTACAACTTTCTAATTTTGTCAAATGCAATACAATAGTAATTTCCTAATATATTGTATTGGAAAATTAATAATGTCTTATATATAAATATATATATATATATTTATATATAAAAGATAGAATTAGGAAATCAAACAACATTAAGAGACTACTAAAAACATAACTCATTATAATCAAAATTAGTAAATACCAAAATTAAAAAAATACTCTTGTAATTAATAAGGAACTTTCTTAATTGATAAGTTTGCTTAATGATGCCAAATTGAAAATACACATATATCTAAAAATTTTGTTAAAAATTCATGTGGAAAAAATTATCATCAATTATAAAAGTTAGTACATTATTGATAGTTTTAGTTCCGATTTCAATTATCGAAATGAACCAAATACTAAAAAATTAAAAGTTAAAATTAACAACCAATCCGAATACTGCTAGCCATTCAATAATTATTAAGAAAAATAGATTATATTGTATGTCAAGGTGCATTCTTAACTCTCTTGACTAAAAAAAAGTTATTTTTTAAGGGAAAAAAACCCCAAAAAGAACTTTAAAAAAAAAAGTTGAGAAATGTAGAAGGAAGAAGAAATGAACTCCCGGCCCCAAATGAAAAAAACAGGAGGAACTTGTACATGGACCGTGGACTAAATGCATTGATGAGTTATACCGTACAACTTATGTTGCACGTAGTACATTGATGAGTTGTACGCAATATAACTCATCAATGTAGTTGGTCCATGGACTATTGATCTATGCTAGAATTTTCCAAAAAACAAACCTAGGGAAGCAAAGAAAGATATTATAAAGAAATTTGATTTATAAGTTATTTTCAATCAAGTCCCTCAACTTGACCTTTTTTCAACAAAGTCCCTAATAATGGTCAATAGCAATGTTGATAGCTAGGATTACAAGGTAAGGGCAATATTGAAAATTTTTAATACTTAGAAGGACATAAATAGGCATTTCTTGAAAAAAAGAATGGGTATATGGTCACAAAAGGGACAAAAATATAAAGGGTAAAATTGCTATTGATCCCTTTAAAAAAAAAGTTTATTTTCCATTGTAATTTACAAAAGAATCCAAGAAACAACAACAGATTTCGTAATATAAAGAAAATGCTGGGACCACACAGATTGAAGGAAACTGATGGCCAAGAATTAGGCGAAGGTTGCTTTCATTGACAACAAATAACTTTGAAGCTTGTGGCCACAATTGAGCAGGTGAGGCCGAACCCACAATATCCCAAATTCCCAATATCACATACCAAAATCCTCAAAACTCTTTATTTATTTATTTTTAAATTCTTTTCTGAATTCAGTCTTCAAGCAACCCCTGCTTTCTTTTGGATGCAAAAAGCGAAATTCCATGTCTATAGGGCCTTTACATATCGCTTTATAGTGGGTCGATGATTAAATTACGATGATAAGAATAGTATCTGATACTTATCTTGATAGTGTATCGATGATTAAATTACGATGATAAGAATAATATCTGATACCTATCTTGTTATTTAACCTCTATCAAGTGATACCTACAAAGATCTATTCCCAGAAGAAAGAGATAAAAATCACACACTACTATTATCGAAATTTAAGCTGTACTCATTGGGTACAAATCTGCTACCCAAAACTTACGTGACCATCTTCAACTTGCGGCTTTGCCGGTGGTCCCTACCTGCATCTGTTCCTACTTTTGTATTCTAAGCCATTAATAGGAGAGAATAAAACATTTAAAATTGAGAGTTTAAATTATATTATAAAAATATATTAAAAGATAGTATTATAATTTTAAAAATTAAAAAATAAATATTTAAGAGATTTTTTTTTTAAAAAAATAGTTTTATTAAAAAATATTGAATTTTTAAAAATTTGATGCCAGGCAGGCTTGTTGGAGAACTTTTCCCTATAAGTTGCATTAATAACTTGTCTTGTAAATTTGTATATTGTTTTAAAAAATAGTGTATGCATTATAAATATTAAAAAATGAAAATTAAGTTTATATGAATATTGTTTTAAGTATCAATGTCATAGATAATCACGTTAATATAGAAGTTCGTGTCAAAACATCTATCTAAAAATTAAACATTAAAAGAAAACAAGAAGTTTACTCAAAGGTTCTCTTCCCTTTCTAATTTCTTGTTTATGACTAACTATTATATTGTACTTTTTAAAAAATAATTTATTATTTTTTAATTTAAAATCAGATATCTTGTCTTGACTTATAATAAAAATTTATAAAAGTATTTAATAATAAAAGAATTATTATTTTTAAAAAAATATTTGACGATAAAAAAATTATTACTTTATCTTTTTATCATACATAATGGACTAAAGACATATTGTCTATTTTTAGAGGTTCTTTTTCTCATTTTATTTTATTTTTTTCTTTGTTGTTGTCGTGGATGAAAACGTTAGAATGTACTAAGCATGGTAGAGTAGAAGAGATTGTTTAAGAATTAACTAAGTAGATAAAGGAGGTCGTGTAAAATTAAATAAATAGTTCCATATTAATTTATTAACGATATAGTTGAAAGTGCATTAAAAAATGTATAAAAGATTTGAAGTCGATTTATAGATTAATAAAATTAATGTTTTTTTTCTTAATACAAGAATAATTATAAACATTTAATTTCAAAAGGAGAAGTACTAATTTTCAATATCTTTGAGAGAGATATTGGACTATAGGTTACCTCTATGTACCATTCTCTCAATTTTTTATATTTTAAAATAAAATTTTAATCAAATAAAGCAGAACAATTGACGTATAGTAAATAAAATGACAAAAATATAGTGAAGTTTTTTTTAGGCTGAATAAGATTATTTATTTATAAAGAAAAAATAATAATAAGTACACATCTGATAATAAAAAAAATTACACACTAATAGATATACTATAAAAAATATATAAAAAAAGATAAAATATACAAAAATTTACGTATGAATTTTCTAATCGTCATTCTTAAATAATAAAAGGACAAGAAATTCAAACTTATTTGGTGAAATAATCACTAGTCAAGTGTTGTTATTAATTTGGAAAAAAAAAAAAAACACTTATCAATGTCAATGAAGGCACCTTTGACAACTTTAGGTGGGATCGTGAATTAGTGATCATGAATCATGATGATCAAGTAATCTTGCTTTAAAATTTATTTTTTAATTAAATATTTGATGTTTTTGGTAAAAAAAGGTTCTTGGACCTTTAATAATTTAATATTCATTTTTATTTTTTAAATATTTAATTTAACATAAGTTCTTATTCATCACAGCATATGTATTACCAATAAAAAAAATAAAAAACTGAAACTGTGTTATGTAAAGGGGAAAAAAAAGGCAGAGGATAAACCAGTAAATTCACAGACACGGCTCAATATAGTAGGCCCGAACGCTGCTTTTCCTTGGCATCAAGTGCTCCTCTTGTTCAAGACAAGAGTCAAGACATTGTAGGCGGGTAGTAGGACTCACGGAGCTCTGTCGTCGATTCTTCACTATCTCCCTCGCTGTAAACTCTAGAAAAATTCGGTTTTAGTTGGTTGTAGTATTGTTTCCTTCATCTTCTTGCAATCCGGAGTAGGGCGGCGGCGAATCATGGCGTCCGCAGGCCGTTGTAAGGGATGATGAGGGGACAGGAACTATCGGAGATACCATAATGAGAACGCTTTGTGACGTATGCGGAAGCGCTGCTGCGATTCTTTTTTGTGCCGCCGATGAGGCTGCTCTCTGCTCTTCTTGTGACGAGAAGGTACTTTTAACTGGTTTCTTTGTCTCTGCATTTGTGGATAATTGATGACTCGTTAGGCGATCGTTGAAATTCAGTTAATTTCATTGGGTACTGTTGGTCAATCCTCAAGAAGTTGAATAATGGATCCGATTTATAGTCGGGAGAGCAGAAAAAAAAGAAAAAGAAAAAGAAAGAATGAATTCAAAGAAAGGTTTTCCATAAAAGTGAAATTCTTTATGCGATTTAGCACCGCGGGAGATGCGAAAACATTTTCCATCTCTATTATATTTGTAACTTAAGATTAAAAAAAAAAAATGTTTGCTTTTAGATGTTGAGACGAAGGCCCTATTCAATTAGATAACATATGTTAAAAAAAAAAAAAAAGAACGCAATTTGAAAGAGATACGCTGGTTCTTCCTGTATCAAGATGCTTGGATATCAGATTTTGTCACTGAACTTTCATTTTCAAACCAGCCAAAACTATAGAAGTACAGAAGTACCTTAGTCGTTTATTGCAAATTCCCTTCTACTGGGGAAAAAGAAGATGAAGTCTAAAGAATAAAAGTTTAGATTACTTTCTTTAAATAAAAAATAATTTAAAAAAAGTTGTGCTTCCTTTGTGCCAAAGTGCGAGTAGGACATGACTGGTTTTAATGATTCATAACAATGTTGACAATGTAATCTTAAGGGGAAATGGACAAGGATTAGAAGGTAAAATTGGAAGGGTCCTGGTTTGTTCTTCCAGCTGTTTACATTCAAGTGAAACGTCAAATATGATATCAATATTATATGTTCAATCTTAGTGGTTCAGAGTTTATCTGGACTGAGTTTTGAAGCCAACAAAGGATATGCCTTCCCCGTAAGTTCGCTCTTCCATTGCAGCAGTGTCTTTTCTATTTAGGAATTTGGAGAAACTTTGGGTGCAGAAGCAGCTGTCATTTTTCTTGCAAAGCTGTGCCTTGGTTCCTCCAACTCCAACTACTTGACTTTGGTTTGAATCTCTTTAGCCTTATGTATAGATTAATGGGTGTGACAGGTTCATATGTGTAACAAGCTTGCCAGTCGTCATGTGCGAGTTGGGCTTGCTGAGCCAAGTGATGTTCCTCGCTGTGATATATGTGAAAATTCACCTGGTATGCAGATTTGTTACTTCTCTTCTCCTCCTTTTTTAAGCTATGTGGAAGACTTCATTCGGATTTTCTTCATACCTTTATGTAGCTTTCTTTTACTGTGAGGTCGATGGTAGTTCCCTTTGCTTGCAATGTGATATGTTGGTCCATGTTGGAGGGAAAAGAACTCATGGACGGTATCTCCTTTTAAGGCAAAGAGTTGAGGTTTGTGAACTTTGCTAAAGAGGAGTTCTCTCTCTTTTTCTCCCTGTTGAAATGCTATAAATTTGCTTTTCACTACCATTTCTCTGTAGTTTCCAGGGGATAAAACTGGCCACCCTGACGAGCTGGGATTGCAGCCCACTGATCCAGGGGGACCAAGAAGGGAACCTAATCAGCCAGCAAAAGAGAATCAGAACCAGCAAAATTCTGGTTCATATCCTGTACCAATGCTAGAAAATGATATGGATGGTGGAAAAAAAATAGACAGTAAGTTGATTGATCTGAATGCCAGACCTCAAAGGCTACATGGGCAAGCTTCAAATAATCAAGTATGCCCTTAAAATTGAAACTTCTCTATTGTATCTTGAGGACTTCATTTCAAATAGAAACAATCAGATAACAAGGAAATTTATCCTTGATTTTTATTTAAGGAGCAGGGAATGGAAATATCAAATGGGAATAATCATGAATCTCCCAGCGTGATTCCAATTGCATCTTTCAAAAGAGAGCCTGACAAGTGATTAAGGTATGTAGTTTAGAAAATTTGTTTGGTTTTTTCTCAAAATTTACCTTCTATCTTGTGATTTCATCAATTTGTCATATAGTTGGGTAATTTTTGTTTCAGTTTTATTAAGGTGTAAGTGCTGATCTTTGTTAAACATGCAACAGTGGGCGGTAATCTCAGTTCATCTGCTTTATTCAAGCTATCGACATGGGAACGCAAGTCCAATAGATATTTCTCTTTTTGTCTCTTTTTGGTGCAATCAGTATTAACTTGCTCTTAAGCATAGCGTATTCATTTCTCTTAGAAATTAATATATTTATACCGATAATTGGTTCACCATATATGCCTATTATTTACGGGATATCTAACAGTCGGCTTGCACGGCGATGAATTATTTCACGAGATACTAGAACAATTTTATAAAACAAGAAGGCTAGAATAAGTTGGTTGAAACTAAGGTCTTGTTGATAATAGAATACTTCAGTTCAAAAATGTGTTTTGTTGATGGTTCAGTACATGAACATCAAATGCGAGATCTTTATTTGTTACATCTTAATTTGCTGAGATTCTTCTTGATTAGTCTCTGACTATTAATTTATCAATTGGAAATTAGTGACTCCAATGCTAACAATTATATACTTATCTCCTTTCTCCTGTCTCCTGTCAGATGGTTTGGATCCCCGTTGAGAAGAAGGGAAAGAAAGAAAAAACAACCAACGGACAAACCGCTAACAGTTGTGAGCTCAACTCTACAGCAGGAAGAAAATCCTATGTAAAGATAATCAAGTTTATGTTGAATTCCCAGTTTTCATGAGCAAAGCTGCTCCGTCTCTGTCAGAATAGTTGGGCACCCTAACATGCTGACGGAACTAGTCCAACCTAGTGCCATTTAGCTGGTAGATGCCCAGTCATTTGTTGCATATTGGCTTGTTGAGGGTAATTTACTGATTACTTCATAGAAACTTCATTGATCACTCTGTATAAGTTCATCAAACCAACTCTTACTTTGTGAAGATTGATGATACATTTTTCTCAACCTTTTATCAACTTTTTTTATTTATGTAACTATTTTTTATCTGCCAATCTATTCCCAACTCCTTCATCTGCAGAGGCTTCATCCAAAAAGACCACTTTCAAGTTGCACCTCACAAGACAACTTATTTCAGATGTTGGGAGTGACATTGTCATGAATTGCCAATAACTGAAATCTTGAAAATCTTTGCAGCCTTTTCGTGGATAATACTCCCACAAGGTAGAAAATTTATGAAATATTGGAAGTACTAACATACAAAGCTCTCTTTCCAAAATGGAAATTTTAACTAAAGAGAAAATCCGGAAGAGCTTAACTAGTTCTCAAGATAAGTTTCTGGATTACGTTCATTTCTCATAATAGATGCAAAAGCCTCTTAGATTCTGAACTTGTATTTGTTCTCCTTTTTTATTTTTATTTTTTAGTCATAGGCTTAAAGAGATGGCTAATTCAATAATACCAGAAAGTACTCTGCAGGATATTGCAAGTTAGGCATCAGTTTGGCAAGCGAGTCTAGTCTTGTTCAAGGTTGATTTGAACAAGAATCATAACCCTAGTTTGGGGAATTGTGAGCTGGGGCTTTAGCAAGCTATCATTTGAATGAATACCATGAACAAGAATAATTGGTTAGTACAGAAGTCAGAAAAAATTGGGGTTTTTTTTTCTTTCTAATTTTAAATATTAAACTTATGAACAGAATCGAATTTAATAATAAGAAGCATTTCAAATCAAATAAATGACCTTATATCGTAGACTCCTCTTCGTTTTCTCTCTTCAAACCCAACCTCTCATCATCTTCTCTAGAATCTTTCTCAACCTCTCCTCGTCTGAAGAATCTTTCTCATTACTGCCATCGCATTCCCCCTTGTCTACTCTTCCCTTTCTCTCCTTAAACCCAACCTCTCTTCCTCTTTAAAATTTTTCTATAGAATCTTTCTCATCACTACAACTAAAAAATGAAATCCAAATTCAAAAATTAATTAAAAAATTTATACTACTTCTTTTATATATAGAGAGTGAGATAAAGATTCAAAATTTTTATTAAATTTTTATTATTATAACTTTACTCCTTCCGTCTCTTTTTATTCGTCCATTTTAACTAAGATTTTTGTCTTAATTTATTTATCCCATTAACAAAATAAGATTATATTAATTGCTATTTTTTCACGAATACTCTCTTTAATACAGTGAGTACTTCTGTACGGGTAGGGGGAAATGAAAGCAAATTAAATATACGTACAACAAATAAAGTTTTGGAATTTGATTATTCCTTAATAAAGAGAGAGATTATTTAAAGATAAAATAGAAAATGTTAATTAATTAACTGAAAATTTTATTTTTCTTAAAATTAATGAATCGGTTAAAATTGACAGATAAAAGGAGAAGAAAGAAATAACAAATAGATAAATGGAAAAATCCTCTCTATCTTGGAAATGAAAAAAACTCTATGGGGGTAAAGCATTTTTACCTTTTTTTTTTTATCTCATATATTTATACGTGTGTCAATAAAAAAAGTATTATTCCCTCGGTCCCAAATTATCAGTTCACTTTCTAACTTAATTTTTATTCTAAATTATCTGTCCCTTTAAGAAATCAAGAATTAATATTTCAAATTTATCCCTATTTAATAATATTCTATTTCCCAAATATATTAAAATATATTCAAAAACTCATTTTACAAGTTTTAATATTTATACTCATCTCGTTAATTCCCAAGAAATATCAATAGCAACTTGGAGAGGGAATTAAATACTCATCTGTTATAAAATTAGGGTAGTGTTAGAATAAAATCTACACACTACACACTAAGAAAATTCTAACTATTCTTTGCACAAGAATTTCTCTTCAAACTTCTCTCTTTCTTTCTCTCACAATTCTTTCTCTAATCTTTCTTTCACTAATCTTTCTTTCACAAAATGATGGTGTATTACAAGCTTAGAGAATAGCTCTATTTATAGAGCTCTAATTAGTGAAATACATCATGGCATACATCATCTTCAACTAATCTCAATTAATGGTGTCTCCACTAAATGGTGGACATCCATAAAAATCTTCTAATAATTCACATAAATCCATAATTAGTGGAGCCTCCACTAATTAATGGAAATTCCAATAATTCATAACACTCCCCTTGGATGTCCATCCATTACATAAAGAATATGCCTCGTTAAAACCTTACTAGATAAAAACCCAAGTGGGAAAAAAATCTAGTGAAGGAAAAAGAGTACACTATTCTATATGTCCGTTTATTACTCCCCCGATGAGATGATTCATTTAAATCTTTAAACCGACGCATACCGATTTTATATCTCAACTTTTCAAATGTTGCAATCGGTAAAGTCTTCGTGAAAATATCTCGCGAGGTTATCACATGACCGAATTTGTAGCACATCAATTTCACATTTCTTCCGGAGTTCATGAGTAAAGAAGAATTTTGGTGAAATATGTTTTGTCCGATCTCCTTTAATATATCCTCCTCGTAATTGAGCTATGCAAGCTGCATTGTCTTCATAAAGAGGAGTTGGAATACCTTTGATTGATGATAATCCACAACCTGTCTCGGATATAATGAATCATGGATCTTAGCCATACACATTCTCGACTTGCTTCATGAATGGCTATAATTTCAGCATGATTTGAAGAAGTAGTCGCTATAGATTGTTTCGTAGAATGCCATGATATAGCAAGTATTTCCACATGTAAATATATAGCCCGTTTGAGAACGTGCTTTATGTGGATCAGATAAATAACCAACGATCTCGCATAACCTATCAATGTTGGACTGGTTTTATTTGAATAAAATAATCCGAGATCAATTGTACCTTGGAGATATCGAAGGACTTGTTTAATTCCATTCCAATGTCGTCGTGTTGGTGAAGAACTAAATCTTGCTAATAAATTGACAAAGAAAGTAATATCAGTGCCGTGTGTTATTAGCAAGATACATCAATGCACCAATTGCACCGAGATATGATACTTCAGGACCAAGGAGTTCTTCATCATTTTCTTGAGGTCGGAAAGGATCTTTATCCACATTTAATGATCTGGACGATCATTGGAATACTCAATGGATGTGCTTTGTCCATGTAAAATCTTTTAGCACTTTTGTCTGTATATGTTGATTGATGAATAAATGTTCCACTCTCCAAATGTTCAATTTGTAAATCAAGGCAAAATTTGGTTTTACCAAAATCCTTGATTTCGAATTCTCTTTTTAAATAATCAATTGTTTCTTGGAGCTCTTCAGAGTTCCAATAAGATTAATATCATCAACATATATAGCTAATATCACAAATTTAGAACCAGATTTCTTAATAAAAACGCATGGACATACCTGGTCATTTTTAAATCTCGCTTTCAATAAATATTCACTAAGACGTGTAAACCACATGCGCCTGCATTGCTTCAGGCCATATAATGATTTCGCAACTTGATGGAGTAATTTTCACGAGGATAATGTTTATATGCTTCGTGCATATGAAATCCTTCGGGATTTTCATGTAAACATCATTTTCTAAATTTCCATACAAGTAAGCAAAGTGACAACATCTAATAGGCGCATATCTATCTTTTCATGTACCGCCAAACCGATAAGATATCGGAGTGTAATAGCATCAACAACAGGAGAATAAGTTTCATCATAATCAATACCTGGTCTTTGTGAAAAACCTTGGGCTACTAATCGCGCTTTATATCGAACGATTTCACTCTTTTCATTGCGCTTTCGCACAAATATCCATTTGTAGCCAACAGGTTTTACACCTTCCGGTGTTCGGACTGCAGTCCGAAGACTTCACGTTTTGCCGCTGCATTTAACTCCGATTGAATCGCATCTTTCCATTGCAGCCAATCTTTTCTATGCCGACATTCATCAATCGATATTGGTTCAGGATCATCATTATCCCGTGTAACATCAAGAGATATATTGTATGCAAATATATTATCAATAACGAGTTCTATCCGATTCCAACTTCTACCGTAAGTGGTATAATTGATAGAAATTTCAGTGTTACTTTCATCAACTTCCGGTTCTTTGTCATCGGCTCTCTCTTGGTCTTTATCATTTTTTTCTTCAATATGATCTTCTGGATCATTTAATCCTCTTTTCTTTCGAGGATTTTTATCTTTAGAACCAAGAGGTCGGCCACGCTTCTGGCGTGTTTTTGACTCAGCAGCTATATGTATAATATTTTGTTCTGCTGGAACTTCAATTCGAATAGGAGCATTTATAGTTGGAATATGCGATTTTGTAACTCTTCTGGAGTCAACAAAAGCGTTTGGCATTTGATTTGCAATGCTTTGCAAATGAATTATCTTTTGAACTTCAAGTTCACATGCGCTTGTGCGCGGATCAAGATAATGTAATGATGTTGTCCAAGCGAGATCTTCTTTATGCTGTTTTGGTTCTCCCCCTAATTTAGGGAATAATGATTTCACAAGAGAATAAGAAAAGAAATATAAGAAAATGATGACAAGCAGAAAATACCAAGCAAAATATCTCTTTTTTTTTTCACTCTTCCCGGTACCGACTTTTCCTCTTCCTCTCTTGTCTTTTCTTCTCCTCCGACCCTCTACCTACCATCTACCTCTTCTTCTTCCTCATACGATATATATATATATATATATATGTATCGATATATATATCAGTTATCAGTCATTAGTAAACATCAAATACAAAAATCACAAAGCAGATATGGAGACTCGTAATTCATTTGAGACATGGTCAAATTTTGACTTAGTTTCTGCAGCAGATGTTGATGTATTTTCATTTCCAAACCAACCGCTTCTGCCTAATTCGAACACAGAAGATTTTGATATGTTTTCCTTTTCAAACCAACCGCTTCTGCCTAATTCGAACGCGAAGATTTTGATATGTTTTCCTTTCCATACCAACCGCTTCCTCCTAATTTCACGTGAAATACCTTTGAGGGCTTCCATTTGTTTTTAGTGTGCTTGATAATGAAATTAAACTCTCTTTTGGTTTGTTTTTTATGTAAATCAGTGGAAGTTTTGAACATACTGCTTTGGACCAAGTTGATCTGCCCCTACAAGAGACTGCTTTTGATACTGTTCCTCTTGATGCTATTCCTTTTAATGAGGATATGCTTGTGCATGATCCATTCTACTCTCTAATGGATTTTGAACAAAGCCGTAATATGATTCCAGTGTTATTATCCATTTAAACATGGATTTTGAATGGTATTACCTTTATCGATATTATTTTATTTTTCTAGGAGAAATAATGAGTGGTCTTGACAACGAAGTCGGAGTAAGTACTCATGAAATGCATAATATCGATTCAAGATATTATTGCAGACAAAATTCTTGGGGAGAAGAAGATGATTAAGAGGCAGAGAGAGAAGAAGGGCAATAACTCCCAGACACTATCAAGAGAAACAATTTCGCAAGATTTCTTACCTACCAATCAAGAGCGCAACCAAAGAACCGAATATTGGCATAACCCGTCTCAAGAAAAGATGTAGGGAGTTAGGAATTCGCCGATGGCCTCACAGAAATTGGTGAGCTTGGAGACCATAATCAAGAATGTCCAGTGTTCTCTCTCATACATACTTATTATTTGCAAGTATGAAACTATGAAAGATTTATAAGTAAATAACCGATGATATCACTTCGATTTACAGGATATGCAAAATAAAGAAGAAGGAGGACATATGGTCGAGAAGAAATTAAAAGAAGCCATTGCGATACTCGGAATGTGAAAAACAAGTTGGTAGAAGAAAGTCCTAATACGCAGCTTAGAGGACCAAACACGTAAATTGAGACAAGCATGCTTCAAGGCCAAATATAATAAGAAATATAATAAACTTAAGGAGATCATAAAATCTCAAGACTCATTTCGCAAGTAATTTTACGGCTAATTCTCGTCGTTAGTCTCGATGTCGGCTCAAAGGGGAAAGAAAAGGAGGAGGATGTCGAAAAAGAGGAGTCAAGTCCATAATTTCTAATTGTTTGTCGTCCTCTAATGTAAATATTGAAAAAGAACAATTACGAACCTTCATCTTACATTTGTCACTCAATTACAAAAGAGCAACTATAAGCATGTATCATCAAGTTCATATGAACACTAGTGATATGAATAAAAGATGTGATGCTTATTATTAATGGAAATATCTTTTTCCCTTATTATCTTTTCTGTTCCACTTCGGTGGCCAGTATTTCTCTTGTGATAAGGGAAATATCGAGTGTGTCCATGACCATAACCACGGCCACTGCCACAACTACAACTATAACGATGGCTTCACTTGGAGCCAACAGACATTCACTTCTGGGAGTGCTGTTGAGCCAGTTCATCTGGCTTCATGATTTCTCAATAATAACTCATGTTAAATTTGTCAATTTTGGATACCCTTTTTCTCGATATTGTTACTGTAGGACATGAAAAGTGGAGAATGTCTTCTCCAATATAACTTCATCAGTAACTTTTTCTCCGTAAAATTTTTAACTAAGATGTAGTTTTATACATCACGGAGTTCACGGTTTTACAATCTTGCAACTTCAGGTGCAACCATTCATACCGTGCAATGGGTAGTACGACCATCTTCAGTGGTCAAATCTTTCTTTTTATCCACATGACATATGGATCTCCTTTTTTTTAGCATTTAGATGCATTTTTGCATAACATAAATTTTTTTTTTCAGAAATATCAAGGGCTACAAATTCGAATTTAGCGAGATCAATAAATGCGTACCTGTCTTCTGGCTTTCATAACGGCAGAGACTCGTGCTGATAACGTGTTATAAAATTAGGGTAGTGTTAGAATAAAATCTACACACTACACACTAAGAAAATTCTAACTATTCTTTGCACAAGAATTTCTCTTCAAACTTCTCTCTTTCTTTCTCTCACAATTCTTTCTCTAATCTTTCTTTCACTAATCTTTCTTTCACAAAATGATGGTGTATTACAAGCTTAGAGAATAGCTCTATTTATAGAGCTCTAATTAGTGAAATACATCATGGCATACATCATCTTCAACTAATCTCAATTAATGGTGTCTCCACTAAATGGTGGACATCCATAAAAATCTTCTAATAATTCACATAAATCCATAATTAGTGGAGCCTCCACTAATTAATGGAAATTCCAATAATTCATAACATCATCAATATTTTAACCAATTTTCTAACAAGAATTAAATATTTAAGAGAGAGAAGTAATTTGAAATTATATCAAAATTTTGAAATTTGTGTAATTTTTAATATAAAGAGAAATACCTATCATTAAATTATAAGGGTAAAAATAGAAGAAAATATTTAATTAACTAAAAATTTTATTTTTCTTATTTTTTACGTAATTAATTAAAGTGAACAGATAATTTGAGACGAAAGAAATAGTATTTTTAAAATTCAATACTTTCCTCCCGCCAATTAAACTGGAGATCCGATTTTTCTTTACCACTTTTCTTTTTATTTTGCTTCACACTCTCTTTTATTTGCAAACCCCAGTAGTCAAATTTGTCTTACAAAATCCAAATCTTTATTGCGAGATTCTTTTATGATCTTCTCATATTAAAGTATTTTCTCAACCCAAACTAGATTTGAGCCCTTATTTGGAATTTTGTCTCCTACTCAATCGATATTTAAGGCCACAAATACGTTTAGAGTTTTTTTTTTTTTTTTAAATTACTGTTTAAGATAAAAGATGAAACCAAATTTTTTCGCGTAGGTGCTGGAGGATGGCAAAGGCCGTTGATACAGAAATATCTGTTAAATATATATTATATTTAATTTAATTTATAATATATATGTATAAATATAATCAACTATATTTATATATACACATATATTATTAAAAAATATTTTATTATTTAATATATATATATAGACGGATCGGGGATCATGCTATTCTCGTTCCTCATTAAGGGACCAAGGTGTAAAGTTTGGTTTTCTTTCCATTCTTGTCGGGGAATTTCCGGTTGCATCGAGCCGAGTCCTCGTTTAGGAGAAATTATCATCCTTACCATTAGCTACACACCTAATATAAGAGGGGGGGGAAATAAGCCAATGGATGATCGTCGGCCCCTTGGCACCCGGGGCGCCCGTGATTCCCCAAGGCATGGTGTGTGCTAGGAGTGCTATGCTGGGCTAGCAACAAGTTGGGATCAAGGTTAGTCGTAGGGAATCGAGATGGGACCGAAGAGCTGGGGCCGAAGCTGGCGGACCGAGCCGAGGCCTAGTGTTGCATGAGAAGGAGTTGGGCACGAAGGCTAGTGCCTAGGCTACAAGGCCAAACCAAGCAGGTGCGCGGGCTTGTGCTAAGGCCGCACGAGACGAGTGGGCATGAAGGTTGGTGCCCAAGCTACGGGGCCGAACTGAGTAGGTGCGCGGGCTGGTGCCAAGGCCACATGGACTAAACACGGGTTGGTGCCCAGTGGGCAGTTGGCACGACGGTTATGGGAGTTCCATGTAGTGGCCAAACATCCATAGGAAGCTTGCAAGACAATTGGCTCAATCCCTAATGGGCGGTTACCTCGGTTGCCTATTTGTAAACCTTTTGGGCATGTTGCCAGGGTTGTTGAGAGTTTTGGGAAAACGATGGGTATGTGGGTTTACTCATTGTAATAGCCATAGATGGGGAGTAGGTACAAGGCTCTGGTCTTGGCTTGTGTAATCATTCCTTGTAACATTCTTGATTAATAGTAAAGTAAGGTTGGGCTATTTGCTCGTAAACGTTGCGTCCCTTTACTTTCTGTGTGTTGCTTAATGAAACTAAGGATTAAAAACGAGACTAAGGTTGACTAACCGAGTGTGCTTGGTTAGGCCGTGCGTGTGGGCACTTGGACCCTGCATAACAGTTGGTATCATAGACAGGTTCGGCTCGTGGTAGTGCTAGTGCATGTTCTATGGCGACTGCCGCCAGTGGTAAGATGACTGATCGGGTGGTTGTGTTGGAGGATCACGTTGCAGCCATTTTCAAGGCCTTAGGAGGCCACGAACACGTGACGTCATTCTTGTTGTTGGCTGACTGACTAGAGCAAGTTGCAACCATTGCTAGTCGGCTGGAGGATGTGGAGTCTCGTGTGAAGTCTCTCGAAGATACATAGGTGTCTCGGTTGACAACCGTTTCAGATACGAGTACTGCTAAAATGGAGATTGCAGCCTTAAGACGTGGGTTCGACACTGTGCAAGAGGAACTCAACCTACTGAAGAGAGTCGTGGCTCAATCTGACGGGTCTGTGGATCGAGGTAAGTCCCGTGTTAAAGTTCCTAAACCTAAGTCATTTTCTGGTGCTCGCAGTGCCAAAGAGTTGGAGAACTTTATGTGGGATGTTGAACAGTACTTCCGTACAGCTCATGTTCCCGTTAGGGAACAAGTCTTCTTTGCTAGCATGTATTTGTTAGGTGATGTAAAGCTTTGGTGGCGAACTAGAGTCTCAAAGGAGTCTCTTCCGTCCATTGAAACGTGGGAAGCCTTCAAATGAGAGATAAAGGACCAGTTTCTTCCCACAAACACTTCTTGGGTGGCCCGTGAAGCGCTCAGGAAATTGAAGCATTCTGGCACCATTCAGGAGTATGTTAAGGAGTTCAGCTCGTTACTGTTGGATATTCGTGAGATGTCGGAGGAGGACAAGCTGTTTAATTTCTTGACTAAGTTACAGCCTTGGGCATAGGTTGAACTTCAAAGGCAGGGTGTCCAAACTTTGTTGCAAGCTATCACGGCTGCTGATTAGCTTGTGGATTACAAAACGGCCTTATGCCCTGATGACCGATGGAAATAGGGATGAAAAAAGAAGGATAAGAGGCGGAAGGATGGCAAATCCTTTGGAAAGAAGGAGAAGGTGATCAAAACATCAACTAGTGAGACTGTCTATGACAAAGATCGTCCCTCTGTAGGTAAGTCCAAGGGAGGTGGATGTTTCATCTATGGAGGACCTCATGTCATAAAGAACTATCTCAAGAGGGAAAAGCTTAGTGCACTTGTTCTGGAGGAAGAAAGTGATGGCAGGAAAGAGGAAGCCCCTCGGGTGAACCCTATATGTTTGCTGAACACCATCACTGTTGAAGATGATAAGCCCCCGGAACACTATTGGCTAATGTATGTGCACGTGTGGGTGAATGGAGTTCCAGCTTTAGCTATGTTGTATACTGGTGCAACCCATAATTTTGTGGCTGAACGGAAAATTGATTGGTTAAAGCTCAATTTGAAATGGAGTCCCAGTAGGATGAAAGCGGTGAATTCGGGTGCCATGCCTGTACGTGGAGCAACAAAGGTAACCTTTTCTATTAGCCCTTGGAGAGGTAATTGTAATATGATGGTCGTTCCCCTTGATGATTTTGATTTAATACTTGGTATTGAATTTATGCTAGAAAACAAAGTGTCTGTTTCTCCCTACCTAGGTGGATTTTCTATAGCGAAGGTCAGAGTCTAGGCTTCGTTAGTGCTGCATATGACTAGACCCCTTTCTTTGCAGAGAAAGGAGCTTTGTCGACCTTGTAGGTGAAGGCCGGTTTGAGAAGAGGGGACGAAACATATCTGGCTACTTTGGTGGAAGTGAAGCCAGACCAGACGCATGACGTCCCTGATCAGATTACTGATGTCTTGGAGGAGTTCAAGGATATTATGCTGGTAGAGTTGCCTAAGGAGCTCCCACCAAGTCGTCCTATGGACCATCGAATTGAATTGGTGCCTGGTTCTCGTCCACCAGCCCAAGCTCTTTACAGAATGTCCCCAGTAGAATTGGTTGAACTTAGTAAACAGTTGGATGAGTTGTTGGAATGTGGGTTAATGAAGCCATCGAAGGCCCCGTATGGTGCTCCTACCTTGTTCCAGAAGAAGCCTGATGGTTCTCTTCACTTCTATGTAGATTATCGTGCCCTAAACAAGATAACTATAAAAAATAAATATCCTATCCCTAATACGTTTGACTTGTTTGATAGGCTTGTTCATGACAAATACTACACAAAGATTGATCTTTGTTCTGGATATTGGCAAGTCCGGATAGCTGAGAGAGATGAGGCTAAGACAATGGTGGTCACACGATATGGTTCATTTGAATTTCTAGTTATGCCGTTTGGCTTAACGAATGGCCTAGCTATATTCTGTAATTTGATAAATGATGTACTGTATGATTTTCTAGATAAGTTTGTCGTTGTTTATCTAGATGATGTTGTAATCTACAGTGAGACTCTAGAGGACCATGTTGGTCATTTAGAACTTGTATTCTCTAGGCTTAGAGAGCATAAGTTGTATGTAAAGAATGAGAAGTGTGAATTCTGTATGTAGGAAATTACTTTTCTTAGTCATGTGATCAGTCAAGGGAAGGTACTGATGGATAAACGGAAGGTAGCTGCTATTGTGGATTGACAGGCTCCATCAAAGGCAACTGAGTTGCGGTCATTCCTTGGTTTAGCCAACTACCACCGTCGGTTTATCAAAGGCTATTCCAAGATCGTTGCTCCTTTAACTGACTTACTAAAGAAGGACCAATCGTGGGAATGGAGTGTGGACCAAGACGGTGCATTCCAATTGCTGAAGGAAGCCGTTTCTTTAGAACCGGTCCTTAGATTGCCTGATTTTTCCTTACCATTTGAATTGCATACAGATGCTTTTGACCGTGCTATTGCTGGTGTATTGGTACAAGAAAAACACCCGGTTGCTATTGAGAGTCAAAAGTTCAAAGATGCTGAATAGAGGTACAACACCCATGAGAAAGAGATGACGGCAGTCATTCATTTTCTCCAAATATGGAAACACTATCTGTTGGGATCTAAGTTCATTGTTGTGACCGACAATGTTGCAAACACTTACTTCAGGTCTCAGAAGAAGTTGACCCCAAAACAGGCACGTTGGCAAGAGTTTTTGGCAAAGTTTGATTTTGAGTGGGTACATCGACCAGGATGTGACAATGTTGTGGTAGACACCCTGAGTCGCAAAGTAGTGACTGAGTATGTTGCTGCCTTGAGTGTGTTGCTATCAGACTTCGTTGAGACAATTAAGACCCATGCCAAAGACGATATTAGGTACCAACGACTGTTGAAACAGGTGAATGATGGTCTGGTTTGTAGATACTAGGTTGAGGACGGACTACTGGTCGCTAAGAATTGTAGAGTGTATGTCCTCAGTGGTGGTGGACTAAGACGGCAGTTGCTGAAGGAAACGCATGATGCCCAGTGGGCTGGCCATCCAAGCATGGAACGGATCCGTGCTTCATTGTCCCGAAAATTTATCTGGCCAAAGATGGAGGAAGACATTGAAGCCTATGTGTGATCTTGTCTGATTTGTCAGCAAGACAAGGTTGAACGAAGGAAGGAAGCTGGCCTGTTGCAGCCCTTACCAATTCTAGATAGACCGTAGCAGTCTGTGTCTATGGATTTCATAACAGGTTTTTCTAAGGTTAACGAAATGACTAGCATTTTTGTTGTGGTTGATAGGTTTTCGAAGTATGGTGTCTTCGTCCCTGCCCCAGAACCTTGTTTAGCTAACGTAGTTGCTGAATTATTCTTGAAAAATATGGTGAAGTATTTTGGGATTCCAAAAGACATTGTCAGTAATCGGGACCCTAAGTTCACTGGACGTTTCTGGACTTCATTACTGAACATGCTTGGTTCTGAACTCAAGCTTTCTACTGCTACTCACCCACAAACTGACGACTAAACGAAAAGGATCAATGGCTTGTTAGAAGAATACTTGAGGTACTATGTGACGGCTAGTCAGAAGAATTGGGTAAATTTGCTGGACACAGCCCAATTCTGTTATAACCTTCATCAATCTTCTACCACAGGGAAGAGTCCTTTTGAGTTAGCTAACGGGCAGCAGCCCATGACGCCTCATGAGCTCACTGTGGAACATAGTATCAGTCGGTGTCCTGCTGCATATCAACTTGCTCGGGCCAAGCAGGAAATGATTGAGGAAGCTAAAGACAGCTTAGCTATAGCCCAGTCTTTCATGAAGATACATGCTAACTCCCACAGACGGGATGTGGAGTTCCAAGTTGGGGATTTCGTGATGTTGAAACTAACCCCACAGATTTGGAAGAAAATTAACAGTAAGGAAGTGCATCGTGGGTTGATTCCCAGATATGATGGTCCTTTTGAGGTACTGAAAGAGGTAAGACGGGTGGCCTACTGGCTTAAGCTCCCAGATTGGTTAAGAATACACTCAATGTTCCATGTGAGTTTTCTGAAGCCGTTCCATAAGGATGAGTTGGAGGCAGACCGATAATTGGTGAAACGAGCTCCTCCTACCATCAGAAAATAGTATGCAAATAACGTTGCCAAGGTTTTGGCTCATAAGACCCAGGCCCCCAGGACCCCAAATCAGAGGACAAATTACTTGGTTCAGTGGGGATATAATGTGTTAAACACTATGTGGGAAAGAGTTGAACACTTATGGCAATTTGAGGATAAGATTTGGGAATATTGGAATGCACTGAATCCTCCCTTGATGAGGGCGTCAAGCTCTCATGCGGGGGGAGGTCTATAAGGGGGGAACAAAAATGAGTCAACAGGTGACCGTTGACCCTTTGGTGCTCGTGACTCCCCGAGGCATAGCATGTGCTGGGAGCGCCGTGTTGGGATAGCAACGAGTTGGGATCAAGGCTAGTCGTGAAAAATCGAGACGAAACTGAGACGGGACCGAATAGTTGGGGCCGAAGGTTGGCGGACCGAGCTGAGGCCGAATGTTGCATGAGACGGAGTTGGGCACGAAGGTTGGTGCCTAGGCTACGGAACCGAACTGAGTAGGTGCGCAGGCTTGTGCTAAGGCTGCACGAGACAGAGTGGGCACGAAGGCTGGTGCCCAAGCTGCGAGGTCAAACCAAGCAGGTGCGCGGGCTAGTGCCAAGGCAGCACGGACGGAACACTGGCTAGTGCCCAGTGGGCAGTTGGCACGACGGTTATGGCAGTTCCATGTAGTGGCCAGACATTCATAGGAAATTTGCAAGACGATTGGCTCAGTCCCTAGTGGGCGGTTACCTCGGTTGCCTATTTGTAAACCTTTTGGGCATGTTGCCAGGGTTGTTGAGAGTTTTGGAAAAACGATGGGTATGTGGGTTTACTCATTGTAATAGCCATAGACGGGGAGTAGGTACAAGGCTTTGGTCTTGGCTTGTGTAATCGTTCCTTGTAACGTTCTTGATTAATAGTAAAGCAAGGTTGGACAATTTGCCTATAAACGTTGTGTTCCTTTACTTTCTGTGTGTTGCTTAATGAAACTAAGGACTAAAAACGAGACTAAGGCTGGCTAACCGAGTGTGCTTGGTTAGGCCGTGCGTGTGGGCACTTGGACCTTGCGTAACACCTAATATAGAATGACACTTGGCATGATTGAGTTTTTTTTAAAAAATAAATAAATAAATATGGGATATAATCCAAACCGTGTATCCTATCATAAAATTAGTAAATAATAAGAGACTAACATATTATATCAGTCCAAATCCATGCCACGGTGAATGTGTTAGCGGCATAAAGAGCAGAACAATAGGAATATCCTAATCCCCAATTCCGCCATGGATTAAAGTACCTTTGATCAAAGATGGAGACAAGTGTCATTCTTTTGAATTCTACCTTTTATTCCTTGATTTTTTTTTTTCAAAAATCATTATATATATATATATATATATATTAATTTATCCTCTCACACTAAATTTTTTATCTCATACCCACCTCTAAATTAGTTTGTTAAAGTATTCCCTTTAGGGTTCATTAAAACGAAATTTGAAAACAGTAAAATTTACTCAAAAACGAAAACTATAAATTTTATTGGATGATGCATTTGTCCAAATCAAACAAATCTTCTCATGTTGTTCTAAATCTAATTAAGCCTTCTGCTGCATATCAAAAGACCACTTAAGTGAAGTTTCAACCAACTTTTTTCAAGATTAATGACTCTGATATTGCAAGTCTCATAAGAAAATTCATGGATGATATAGAAAGAAACGAGTTAAAACCCTGGAAGTTGGAAACACTGAGACTTACAGTATACGATGCGTCCACATATGCTGTCTAATCTCATCGGCAAGAAGCTTATTGAGTCGATAAGATTACAAGCAATGAACAAAAATAGTTGCCATGGCTATCGGCAGTGCATCAAGCATTCTGAGAATTTTGTACTAATCCTTAGCTTTACTAACATTAACATCCTCTCAATCATAAGCTTCTTCCTGCAAATATAACTTAGTAGGAGTAGCCCTTGACGAACATTCCTTTCTTGGCTTCCTCTGATTCTCCTTCGGCGGTGTACTTGCCAAGCTGAGCAAGAGAGTTGGCCTGGGCCCTGATAAGCAAAGCATCCTGAGCTGCCTTCACGTTCTCGGGGCGGCCTCCCCATGTCTTCAAGCAGGTGTTCTGGAGAGCCCTGGCGTATGAGAATGAGACGTGCCATGGGTTGGGAGATTGGTTCATGGCATTCAAGTTTAAGGTAGCTTCAACTTCGGATTGCCCACCGGATAAGAACTGCAGAAACCGGATAATTTGATTAGATCAAAGAGCAATTGTGCAAATTGCTCAAAGTGAGTGTTTTAATAGATGACTTTTGATACTTGCCATGATTCCAGGGACAGCTGGGGGGATTCTCCTGTGGAGGAGGCTGAGAGTGTACTCAGCTACTTGCTGGGGAGTCGCCTTCTCCTTGCATTCAGCTCCAGGGGTAACCATGCTGGGCTTGAGAAGGATACCCTCGAACAGGACGTTGTTCTCAGCAAGGTAGTAGAAGACCTCAGCCCAAACTTTCTGGGCAACCTCGAAAGTCCTATCAATGCCATGGTCACCATCAAGCAAGATTTCAGGCTCCACAATTGGGACCAACCCGTTGTCCTATGAAGCAAAATAAAATTGATCAGTTTGAGTGTAATTCCAATTTATAAGTCTCAATCGAGGTGCACCATAATGGATGGCAACCCTTTCAATTGATATACTTACCTGAGAAATGGCAGCATAACGAGCCAAGCCCCAGGCAGCTTCCTTGACTGCCAGAGCCGATGGACCATTGGGAATGCTCACAACGGTACGCCTGATAAATAAATGCTGACAGATGTTATAAGCCAAATCAAGATTAATGATGTAAAATTAAGAGGAATTAGCAGAGAACACAGCCACATATTCTGACCATTTAGCAAAACGAGCTCCCTGTTGGTAGTAAGCAGCAGAGCGGGAAGCAAGACCATCAAGACCTTGGCACCACGACTCATCATTTGAACCAACCAGAGGGACCAAACCCTGTCTCAACCCACAACACATGATCAAATTGAATGTATTCGTTTGCTTACGGAAGTATGCATTCAGTTCTTGGAATTCTTTCTTCACATAAGATTTGCTTTATCACTTCTTACCTTGTCAACTTTGATACCGGGAACGATTTTCTGCTCGACGAGGACATCGACCATCTTCCTTCCATCAGTTGTGGATTGGTAGAGAGTCTCCTCAAAGAGGATAGCTCCAGAGATATATTCGCCAAGGCCAGGGGCTGTCACAAGGAGGGTACGGTAAGCTTGGCGGTTAGCCTCAGTGTTCTCAAGACCAATAGAAGCTAGACGCTTTCCACAGGTGGCGTTTGACTCGTCCATGGCCAAAATTCCACGCCCTGGAGATGCAACAGTTTTCTGAAACGACATAAAAAGGAGCCACATCAACAGAGATTCATTCATTACTACATCATTCTTACAGCTCATTGAAATGCACAACATAGCTGATAGCTAGACGCAAATGTCTCAAGCACATCTCGTCATGCACAATTTGCTTATGCATTACTGGCTCGATTTAATTCAGTTTATTTGAAGTGTTGCAAATGATATATATAGATTTTTTCTCCTTTTATATAATGTATAAACAGGCACATACCGCGGTCTTAACGAGTTCATCAGCATAGGAGGAAGCTCGGATGGTGAGAGAAGATGGAGCAATGGGGCGGCAGAGGACAACGGAGACAGAGGGCTGGCGGAGGGTCTGGCCCTTGACGAACTCAGACTTGTCAAGAACAGAGGATGACTTGAGAAGAGATGCTGAGGCCATTTTTAGGTTCTACTCTTAAGAATGTTTTGTGACCACTAGCAGCAGCAGCAGCAGTTGGGGAGCTTCACAATCTTATCTCCTTTCAAGCCCTGCCTCTCTTAGCCACACGCGTTCTATTTCACCAGTGTATTTATAATTGCCTAATGAATGATCCAAGATGTCTCATTTGAGGCTGTCATGCCTCCACCAATTGTAGGATGACATGTAGACAAGATAATTTGTCCACTTGGCAGATCGCAGAAGTGGTTGAAATATATAGTAGTATTCCCACCTTACATAAATTTTTTAAAAATATATATACATATATATATATATATGTACAAATTAGATATTTTCCTGCTTGTTGAGACTGTTTGTTGAGACCTGGGAGGAATAGACAAACACGGCATCACTCTCATCATAGAGACTCCAATGACCGTAGCGGAGAGATTCTACTAGAAAGCAAATATGAGGCCATGAATAATGATCTCACCTCTGTATTTCTTTAATTTGTCTGGTACTTTCCGATTGATTAATGGTCGTAATACAATTCCAAGAGATGGTGCGACGTTAGCTCTTCATGTCCGCCGTTGGAGGGTGACCAGTTCAGCGGGAGCTCAGTGACAAATTTATGCACAAAATGGGCAATACCAAAGTGTACAAAATTGCAGCAGCGTCAAACCTGAAGCTTAAGGTTTTGTGGTCAAGATCGACTCATGGGTTTTAGAATTTAGAGATGAAAGTCGAGGACAAATTAATCTACGCCGCTAAACCAATTACTTGACTGCATCCTCTGTGGTTCAGACATTCAGACTCCCGTTTTCTGGAGTGGACTTCGACAGAAAAATCGTCTCTTAGACAGAATTTGTGTTCAACTTGCACTTCCAAATGTTCAGATTTCAGGCTATCAACTCTCCTCTCCTCTAGAAGAAGAGAGGAGAAAACACTAGAAGGCCAACTACAGCTTGCAGCCAGCGACCTTATGATATGGTGCAGATGATTGGTACAGAGGCAGAGTTCCTAAATGCGCCACGCCAGTGGTTATTAGGATTTGTTAAGGTGTGACATAGTTATCGTTGAATAACAGGGTATGCATGCTTCTAAATACATTAGTGAGAATATGGATGGCACCACAATATGGTACCTGAATCGTTCACATATGGCATTAGTAACATAAAAATAACCTAGGCTTAGTTAGAGAACCAGCCCATTTCTTTCGCAATAAAAAAACATGTACACAGAAACCGGTCCAAATTTAAGAGTTGCTTATTGGCACTTCGCTATCGCTAAGGAAAATCCTACACAGGGAAACGATTCAAAGAGAGGTCTGACATTCCAGATACAATGTCATCAATGGCTATGTCTTTAAAACCTTTCAACAGTCCAGAATCATCAGAAACTGAAGGGGATGGCTCCAATGACCTTTGAGCAAGGGCTTTATTAAACTGATTAATAAACTCGTCATCCTCAGCTGAAAGGCCTAAATCCCAGACCTTGAAGATGTTCCTGGTTGATTGCTCCATCACGAAATCTGGAAAATCCACAGCCTTTTCAGTATCAGGGTCCCCAAAATTCTCAAGGTTCTCAATCCGAGCTGGAAGGAAAACATTTTCCAAGTTCATTTTGGACTGGAAATTATCAGTATGTTCATTGATCAAATTGTCTCCACTGTTGTTATCTGTTCCTTCAGTAATTGATGAATCGCCATCTGGTATCATACCCAGAATCTGTTGACTGGTAAGGGAAATCTCACTGAGAGATCCTTCTGGATGATTTTCTATCATAGCTGAAGGAAAGTTAGTTTCAGAACTGAGAGTATCGTTCAAGGCATCTCTGAAAGAATTCCAGGAATTCCAATCAATTAGAGATATGTCCGGGTCTTTGATCAAGCAAGAATCGACCCAAGCTATATCTTCTAGTGACATATCTTCAAGTGAAGGCACATCTGCAGTGCCCTGCTTAATTTCTGCAGGTTTGAAACTGACTGAAGGAATAGGATGTTCCGTTTCATCAGCAATAGCCATGGCTGTGAGAATGTAAACAAGAAAATGAAATCAACATTCAAATGCCCCTGAGTGCATAAATCAGAACGATCAAATTGGCACTACCATTTACAGACAGACCGATCTGCTTAAGATCATAACTATTCAGTGATTATATGGCAAATTCCATAAAGTTAAAAGCTGGTTGAAAAATCCTATGAGCTTCCCAAGGACAAGAAAGCAATAAAATTGACTTTGGAGGGAAAAAAGAAAAAGGTAAGCCTATTGTCAACTACAAGAAGATTCTAAGAAGCAGCAAACAATGCAGTCAGTCACATGTTGAAGAAAGAGAACAAGCTGTTTTTTAAGCCAATCCTGGCATGAGAGCTTAAGAAGATGAACATGAAATTACTAAACAGCTCAAAGAAGAGATTGCAAGAATTATTTCCATGTTTACTAACAAGGCATCTGCTGCAAGTTACCTTCAAGGAGACTGCTGGAACAAACACCGCCCCCCCCCCTCCCCCCGCACACCAAAAAAAAAAAAAAAAAAAGGAAAACAGATTGTGGTGGAACTGTTTTAGAAAAAACAAAGCTGCCTAAGGTATCATGGAAAAGATTGGTGAACAATACACAGCTCATAGACTGAGGAAACTTTTAGGGAAGTTTGTTTAAGCAGAAGCTGCAGTAATCAAGAGTTCCAAGAAGAAAAGTTCAGAAACCATTGTAATGTCTTTTAAAGAAAAAGATGCTCCAGGTAACATTTTGGGTGATTTATCAAGTCATCTACTACTTCCACCTATCCAATCAGCTCAATCAACTGCATTCTCTCATATCCAGCACAAAACTAGGTAATTTTGTCAAAAAATACAGTACATTTTACATTTAGAAATAGTAAGCCTGATACATATTTCAAACTTGAGTAAAATTACAATTGCAAGTCTCAATACCCGTGCACGAATTATCTTGTCCTCATCACATTTCATCCTCTTAAGAAAGAAAGAAGAGATTGAGTGTCAACATATCTTTATCAATCTCAATTAATATATTTTCTAAGCATTTAAAACTTTGGCATCAAAGCAGACAAATGACTCCCGAGTCATTACAAGGAAAAACAAGTTCACTTGAAATTAGTTTATATATTTACTCCTGTAACATAGACCCCTCCAGATTTTAAGCAGATTCACCCCCACCCCATCTGGCCAGCACCCCATGTAAGTGGCAACCCCCTCTCCCCCCCCCCGCCTCGCATCTTACCTCCAGCCTCAAACCGTAGCAGGCCTAGGGCCAAGGGAACACACACGGAGTACCTTAAAAATAGCTGATAGCATGTATCTTATAAACCACTGTAATAAACGTCTTAATTGTACATAATCTGTTTAGTTACCAAATGCATCTGCATCAAGACAACGTAGACTCAAAAGAACAATCCTGAGGCTGGGCCTTCCTAAAAAAGTTCCAGCATAGCAATTAGTGATCGCCTAACTCTCTCCTTAATCTGAGGCTCTCAGCAAGAGATCAATACTAAAAGAAATAGAACTTTGTTGATCACATCACGATCACCCCATATAGGCAATTAACCTATCTAACAATTTAAGATGATAAATTGGTTTCTTGGCACCCAAGATTGAAACGACAATCTCATCATATCAATTCATTTTGTCAAGATAGATGCATTTTGCGGAAATCATAGACTTAACAGATGTTTTCAAATTATGCTGCTAAATCAAGCAAAAGTCCAGTACCATTCTGAGACGGTAGCGTCAATAAGTGTAACACGGGAGGGTACGATAAGTGGGTCGCGTATGGCTGTACGCAATCTCAATTTACTTATCAAAAAACAGTGAGAATTGGTACTTGACCTCAATTTCTCTAGTACAAGAAAATTTCCCCCACTGTTCTAGATGGGTTTCAATCCATGTCTCCAGACAATACACTACACAGGAAAAACGTATAAATCTAGACGATTTCAACAGAAAACACAGAACAATGATATAACAAAAGCAGCAAGCTCCTTCTTCTCCTTCAGGAGTGATTTTCCAGTATGAATTAAACAGAAAAAAAGAAATACAACACTAGTCAATATCTGAAATACGCACGCATATTAATTGTTAAGTATAAAATAAAATAATAAAAAATTACCTATCGCTGCCACCCGCAGCGACTTCCCGGTGATAGAAACCATGAAGGGCGAATGTTCTTCGCCGGAGAAATTCTTTACTTGCTACAATGGAGAGAAACAGACGAGTTGCGTAGAATGGGTTTTGGAAACTGGTTAGGGATATTGCCTTTTCCTTCTCTCTTATTGTTTATTTGTTGGTTTTAAACTGTCGGGGCTGAAGACTTAAGGCGGGTATCAAAGGAAAGCCACGCAAACTCACGTTACCGGTGCCATTGCGCCTTCAGCGAGGTGTTGTGCGTGTTTTTTAATTAATAATAATAATTATTACTATTATTTAATTACATTCTTATTTAATTATAATTACACTTATAAATAGAAATTTAATATTATAAAGAAGTAATATTTAAAATGTAATTGGATTACTATTCAATCTAAATCAAAATTTTAATTTTTAAAAATTATCATTTGTTTTTTACAAAATATCATATCTTTTATTTTTAAATTCAACTAAATTCTTTCTAAAAGAATTGCAATCCAAATTTATACTTAAAATTGTAATAGAATATAAATAAATCCATATTATAATTTTCAAGTTTGAACTCGAGACATGATTCAATATTATTCGAGTTGATTCATTATTATTTAGCAAAGTTCATTTGAGTTAAAGTTTACAAAAATTCAATTAGTATTATTCGAGCTTGAATTATTCAAAGTTTATTTCATATATAATTTTATATAAATAATCATTCAAAATTTTTAAAAAAAGAAATCCAAATTCAAATAAATTTAAAATAAACATTATCAATATTAATTTTTTTAAATAATATATTATGATATATATATATATATATATATATATATAATTTTAATAATTGAATGAATTTTAGCATTTCACTTGAACTTGTTCAATTACCGCTTAATGAGTATTTTATAAGCGCTTAATTTACTTAAAAATTATAATACTAATAATTTTTAAATAATATCAGTATTATTATTTTTTGGTAACGTTAGAAATAAGATGCGAATTGAACATATAATTATATATATATATATATATTCTACTTTATTTTCTAGTCTAGACAATAAAGGTAAGATGGATAACAAACATAGATATACTACCAAAAAAAGACATAAATAATCCTGAGCCTTGGCCATGGTATGGAGAAAATACACTCCTTCATCGTTGTAAATCACGGCTTGCGTTCAACAATATTAAAAGTTATTCCTTTGATTGATTTATTTCTCCTATATCAAGATTCCCATTCAAATTAGTTATGACCAACCTTCACAATATGCTGATAAATTTGATAATGAAAATGGTCTATTTAGTAATTGTTATAATCGATATGGAAACTGTTAAATCATACATATTTAACTATCAATAACTTTCTTTATATATTTAACACTTTTTTAACAAATCTACCATAGTAATAAATTAAAAGAGGTCCAAAGTCAAAGTAAAAAAAAAAAAAAAAAGCAATTATTCAACGGGGGCATGGTGAGAAATTTTAGTATTTATGGGGGCTATGTGCAATTTTCCCCGTTGTTGACCACTTTGATTAAGGAGGAAGTCCCGAAGGCGAACCTCCCCCACCCAAGCGTCGAGGCCCCACGACCGGGTGGGATGTAAATTGGGATGTGCACCAGCGGTAGGTACCTGAAGGAGAGGACCTACGAGCAGACTCCCAGGTGGGAATCGAACCCGCGTTCTGTGGCCAACTCCATTACAGGACTTATCACCTCAAACCTTGCCAACTGACCTATGTCCCGGTCTCATCGCCACTGGGTGGACATCTTGTGACGAGTAGACACAAACAGCTGTCCTGTCAAAGCCTGCTCCTGCCACCCGGCACCCGTGCTGCGACCCGCCAGATTGAGTCACGAAGAGCAGTATGGGCATGGCATCCATAGCCAATGGCCGTAGAATGGCCTCCAAAGGAGGGGCGAATGACAGAAAAATTATATTTTACAATATTTATTATATAAAATAATTTTTTTTAATATATGTAATTTATGTATGTCGAATTTATATTAAAATTTTTTATAAATGAAAATGATCAAATCGCACAATACGGGCAAGAAAGGCCCATGGAGCCAAACGAATGAGGCACCTAAATATGGTTAGGTGAATTAATGCTAAAATTGCATCTAAATTGAGAGTTTTGCTGTGATTCGGGAAACCACCATCCACCTGCTACACCTACTTGTTTTTTTGGGGTTCAAATGACTCCATTGCACCCTCATCAATTAATAGACTCCATATTTGGTTGTGACAGTGACAACAATCAATGCCATCTAGGCTAACCAAATTTGGTCGTGGGATATATTTCTCACATGAATCATTCTTTCTCCCTTCTCATATGAATTTGTCACTTGCAAAAGGAAATAATACTTACTTTGTTTGCATCTAAAATATCTTATAAAAAACAAGATATTTAAATTTGACAAAAATAAGTATTAAAAATATGTTTAAACGCAAATTTAAGTATGTGTGTAATATTTGTTCATTAATAAATATTATGAATCTTTTAATATTTTTATCGATAAAAATTATAAATCTTTTAATACCTTATCTATTATACAAATGATATCAGATTAAAAGATTAAAGAGTATTATTTTATACAAAAGAATATCATTGATGTAGTGCAAAATCATTTGATTAAACTTTTTCACTTGAATTCCGGCAACATGCCACAACCGGGCTTTTACATTTGTGATTGTGACTAACCCAATGAGCTATTGTGACTTTCATTCTTCCTAAGGTAAAAAATTGAACCAGACAGAGCCTCTTCCCTCTTTGCTTGGCACAAGATGAGAGACTTTCTTTGACCCTAATTTTGTGTGATCCTCAATGGATTTATCTACAAATCGCAACCTATGCAAGTGCTAACTAGGGTTGGGGTTAGCAGTGAAGTATGCAAGTGCACCTACAAACGGTGCATTAATGTACGTTGTAGGCTCAGACTTCCTGAAATCAGCTCTATCATCGTCATAGGTATCATCTTCACCAGGACCCCCCACCACGGCCCCGACTAAGACGTTAGGGTTGGGGTTCGTCGAGTTGAAATAAACCGAACCCTCCTTGCAGGGAATGAACTGGGGATGGTCTTTAATGGAAGGCAGTGACGAGCCCCTGTGATGGATGCGCTGTGGATAGTAATTGCTGTAACCTACCATGTATGACATTCCTTTAGGATTATCCCCTAAAATGTAGTCAACCTGCCTCTTAGCTATTTGCCGGAGCATTGATGGACTAACACTAATGCTACCACAATTTACACTTTGGGATGATCTTTCCAAGTAATTGGCATAAACTAGCAAGAGGAAAGTGATCGTTGTTGAATGCTGTAAGTTGCTCCCTCCGGGCTTATATATGAGGCCTCCGGGAGTGTACTCTATGTGGGAGGAGGATGATTCCGGGATAAGTGTGCACATGAAGCTATCTGCTGATGCTTTATAAGATTGAAGAGTGTACATGCTCCCTTCTAAAACCTCCTGCCAAGATACCAATGTAAAACAGTGAGTTATCTCAAAAGAGAAACACTTTATGAATTGTAGTTTAGGAGTGAGACTCATAGTTCAAAAACACGAAGCTCATTGTCTTGGAGTACCTTAGAAATAAGCACATTTAGGCCGGCATGCTTATTGTCCCAACCAAATTCGTTAATATTGTCATCAGCGCCAAGTGTTTTGCCGTTGTTTTGTATGTAACTAAGGTAAGAATCACTCTGAGATGCCCTTCTTAACCATGCTGCTCCCCACAACAACTCATCCTGCCAATTCAATCATAGGAAAAAGGAATTTACAAGAATGCATACAAACATGGAAAGCATTAGGACGTGGACCAAATCATCCACATGGGAGGATTAACCAAATTCATGACTAGTTCTTCAGGTACCATGCATAATATGATCCGAATCATCGGAGAATTAGAGACGAGTAAAATAACGAGTTGTTTGCTAGAATTTAGTAGACATTTCTAGAACAAAGTGCACTTGAGGGGAGTTCTTACTTGATAGCCATCAAAATCACAGTAAAATGGGCACACTCCCTCCCTGATATTGGTGTTATCACTGTAAGCCCCTCTATAACCATCAGCAAAATCAAAAACACGGGTGGAAGCTCGCAGCAGTGTATCGGCATAACCAGGATCGGACGATCGGAATGCCATGGATGAGGCAGCCAGTGCTGCTGCTGTCTCCCCAGCAACATCAGAGGCCGGATTTGGAGCGTCAACAGTATAGACAGTTCTAGCAGTATCCATGTCCTCTGGTCTTTCCCAGCAGTTATGGTCATTAATTGGGTCTCCCACCTGTCGATTGAATTACATAATGTAATAGCAAAACTGAATCAACAAAATTTATTGACAATCAAGATTTCGATTTTCTTTTAATAATTATAACTGAAAATACAAGAAAGGCCCGTAAAACATTGTGGTCCAGTGTAACGCTTTTCCTTTCAATTAAGATTCAGAACACCTTTAGTATTGCTTTGCGTGCACTTCATATGAGGACCTCACATGCGTGGCAGAGCTCAAATTTGTAATCTAGTTAGCAGGTTGAAGAATCAATATCCACAAAACACTTATCATTTTCTTTGTAGAGCCTTGAGATCTGGTACTCAAGATTTCGGCTTGTCACGTGGCATTATCTATTCAAGTATGCAGAGTATGTTTCTCCAAAGCCTGCAGTCTCTCAGAGAACCAAGATTTTGCAAATAACTGTATACCATAACAGAGAAACTGAATAAAGATTCTGCTGAAATCTTTAGCCTTTTCTTTTCCTTTAATTCTAGGGGTTGGCAAGGCAATGAAATATACAAATCACTAAATTTCCAGTGGATCAATTAGAATTCTTGATTAACCAAAAGTGTTAACCCACACTTTCTTTGCACTCAAATCTTTTGAAAGAATCTTCCTTAGGGAAGCCACTGTCTTTGCATTTTACTACTAATCCTTTTACTACAATGAAGCCATTGCGTGTGTCTAGTCAAGTAAACAGGTAACGAGCTCCACACGATCTTAGAAGCATTAGATTTGGCTTCTTTACGATAGAGAAGATCGGTAGGTCCAGATGTCACTAAAAACCCCACGAGGAAACAAACTCACTAGAAGGCACGGACTTGGGTGAAGCCACTCATCCAAACACTTCCCACCCACTCGCATGGTCATGGGTTAGTTCGACTGCTCATTGAACTATCATCAGTACAATTATAACAACAACAAGCTTTACCGGCCACCGCCATCAATAAAATAACATAAAGAAAAATGCAACTGCACAATTACAAGTACCGCCGGCTGATTACCTGCACGAAAATGCGGTTGGGTTGAGACACAGTCTTGAGAAGATAATCGGTAGCCCATTTGATCGCAACCAAAGCATTCCTCAGCTCAGCGGGCGGCATATATTCACCAAATTCAATCACACTCCAAGCCAACATTGTGGTGGTGAAAGCCATCGGAAAACCAAACTTGATGTTGTCCCCAGCATCATAGTACCCGCCCGTCAAGTCTGTATTTACCATCCACCCATCTCCTAGTCCTGAATTTGCCCTCCAACCCATCCTTTGTTCTTGAGGCAAGAACCCAGAACGTTGTCCCTCGAAAAAGAGTATGGACTTTGACAATGCATCTCCATAGTCATGGTAGCTTGCTTGAGACAAATGCAATTCCAGGAGTGCAATTGTGCTGCAAACAATTTGGAGAAAATTTAAAGACCAGAACTTCATCTTCTCCTGGGGATTATTACTGTAACAACCAGACTTGGAGACTGATATAATGTTGGAGGGAGCTTTTATACACTCTCATATACATATACAAATCCAAAGAGCTACCCAAAGAAAGATGTGACTGTATGCATTTGCCACATTTGAGATATCACGGGACAAAAAGAAAGGGTGGGAAGAGGAAGCGAATTGGCGCCGACACGACTGGTAACGTCAGTTAAAAATCACATGCACCGAGAAAGGTGACTCCGCCATTACTTAACCATACATGGAGGAGGTTTTTGCTTTCTTTGTGGGTCCGTTTTGTATTTACTTTTGAACTGTTTTAACACTATGCTACCTTATGCTTCGCTTCTATTCTGCACTTTGTCAAGAATGTCATAAATATAATAGAAGAAAATTTGAGTAAAGTTCCCTATTTAACAGGTGCATAACTCATTTTTAACTGGTGAAAACCATCAGCTGGTAGTAGGATGGATAAGCACTCAAATTTGAACTTTAATATGAGAGTAAAATATATCAATTAGTTGGTTATATTATGGAATAGTAGTGACTGATTTATAATTTGTAAATAAATAAATTTGAAATTTATCATTTTATCCGTTGATGGAACTATAGTAATGTCCCTCTAAACTTATTATCATCCCAAACCAATGTAACATTCTATGTGGGTGTTAAACTCAACATTAGTCCTTTTACTTAGGGAAACAAATGGGGAAAAAACATCTAAAATTTATCTTTCTTTAGGGGAAAAAATGAAGAGGAAACAAAATTTTCGGAGGTTTAGTAAGATGGCAGGTGGAAGGAACAAACATATCCTATTTTTTCATCTAAACCATTTTATAGAAGAAGGTGTTGAAATTGTATAATTTGGTGGAGAGAAAATTTTGGTTAATGACGGGTTAGGTTAAAGTATGCAGCTTTTTGCTACAAGAGTCAACAATGTTTTATTAGTGTGTATATAAATATATAAATATATATATTTTTTTTGTATTGGGGTGCCCTCCTGTTGCTTCACAAGAATTTTAATAGTAAAAATTTGAGGGAAAGGAACAAAAAACCAACAATAATTCCATATATTATTTATGAGAGATAATCCTCAACTTGCACTGTCTCACTATTAGGCTCTCAAAAGAAGAGAAGGAACAAAATTGAAGTCAGAGACTCAGAGGAGACTGATTAGCACGCATGTTACCAAGCAATTCAATGTTTACTTGGTGACTCTATCAATTGCAACACAAGAATTCAATTCTTTGAATCAAAGTGGATGGAGAATTGAGTATCCTATTCTTTATTTGGTTAATATTTCCCTTTCCTTTTCATTCTAATATGCGTATTTCCCTAAAAAAGCAAGTACGTATTTTTAAGAGGTAATTTCGTTTAAAAATTATTTTTTAAAAAAATCAATACATCAGAGAAAAAAGATAAAATGTGAATCGAGTTTTACATTTGTAACATAACAAAAAGAATTAAAATATGAATTAAAGTTTATACCTAACATAATAAGAAATATCTGAAACTAACTGCTTGAGCACATTATAACAAACTAGAGGTAGTTGTCATTTCTCCCGTGGCTTTTGGTATCAATTCTTTGTATAGGGGTTTTACCATAGAGGAGAGGAGGACAAATAGCCGGCTCAATGCACACCTAATATTTTTGTGTTTTTCCAACTGACGGTTTGCTGGCAAGGGCTAGTGGGCGAAGGTGCATTTACAGGATGAAGGCTTTTTCAACCGTATTGGTTATTAGTTGGGCAGATTCTCTGACAATTAACCCCTTCGGCTTTTTCATAGGATAGACAGCCTTGTCTCTGTCATTGCTGGGGCACCTCACGATGCCGTTGCCACAGACAAACATCATTCCTTAGTTTGCCAAAGCTTTTCCTCTCTCAGGAGGCACCACTTACCGTCACCTCTGGTGTGCCCAGCCTTCCACCAATTTTGGCTAAGACAATAAGTTTTCTGCCTGGAAGAAATTAATGCTCTTGATTACCCACTCAATACCATCACTATTAAAAGCTTTCACCAACTCCCCCGGTGGCTTCGTTGTCTTCCATGCGAAAAAAGATGGACAGGAAGAACAATGTAATGGTTGCGGAGATAAACATCTTCCAGCCCGAACATTTTGATATGAATGCTCACTCAGAGCTTCTGAGTTTGTTCTACCCAACTATCAATCAATCAAACCATCCCGAAAAGTGGATACCTTTTTAAACAAGAACTTGAACGATGTCCTAAGCGACCAAAAATTTTCAGAAAATAAAGGATAGAAACAATACGTAGCCATAGAACAGTATACAACAAACCGAAAAACACGATGCACTTGATAGCATTAGTTTCTTCAAAGAACTCACCACAACCAGAAACCGATTGTTAAGGTCCTCTACTGCCCATTGCTGCCATCTAATTATTGTCTACAGCAAATATCAAGACTGTACTTAAATAAAAATTAGACTGAGATAAACTTGTTAAAACTTAATGAAATATTTTAAATATAAAATAAATATGAAACTCAATTATTAATAAAAGAGAAATATAATATATTGTCAATGTATAATAATTCTTAAAAACGGAAATTATTTAAATTATATTATTCTTAACTAAAATTTTGATTTGGATTGAGAAGAGTTGCTTATCAAATACAATACAAATGAAGGTTCAAAGTCCTGCAATATTGAATTATAGAATGCATATTGTCCTTGCTACTCACCTCCAGAACTTTCAAAATTATCAAAATCCACCCAAGGATAAACCCCACGCAGCACGGAGAAGACTTTAAACAGGAAAAAAAAAAAAACAGTTTTCATTTTTCCAGTAAGTAGGTCAAATAAAGACAGAAGTTAACAAACATCAGCAGTTAACCCCTCTACAATAACTAGTAGGTGGTGAACTCTGAATTTACAGCTAATACACTGCATGTAGTCTGCCCATACAGTTTAGAAACAAATTTCCCTAGGTATCCCAGAAAGAGCAACATTTTCCACCCAAGGTCCAAAATTGAGCTCATGTCATGGAAAGGAAACACAGAGAATGCCATCAAGCAAGAAGATTTGCAATCAACCACCAGTCTAAGTTGAAATTGCTCACACTGTGCCATCTTATGCCACAATAATGATATGTCATATTCTCAATCCAGATTTGCTCCAAACCAACGCAAATATTATCGTGCAAAATTTCAAAAAGCATCATGCAAGATACATAAAGTTTTACCTCCGACATCAATTATTTCAAACACTAAATCAAGCGAGAAACCATCAGTTCAATTGATACAATATCTGCTTAAAGAGCTCCATCCATCAATACCTCCTCGGAAAGCGGTCCAAAAACCTCCCAGATGGACACTCATATGCTAGGTGCCCTCTTCCTCCACAATTGTGACAGATCATCAAGGCCATGCAATCCCGACTCATGTGGCCTACCTGCTGGCAGTTCCGGCATACAATGTCCCTAAATCCACCACCACGAGCTCCACTACCCCTCTCATCAAGGATATTAGCTTTTGGGCAATCTCTAGCCACATGCCCAGATATGTTACATAAGTTGCAAACTGGATCATTCTGACAATCACGAGCTAGGTGGCCTGTCTTTCTACAATTCTTGCATGCCTTGTCATTTGTACAATCAGCAGCCATGTGCCCCTGCTTGAAGCAGTTATTACACAGCCTCAAGTCACCAGGTGGCAGAGGAGGGGCTGTGCAGTCTCTAGCACGGTGTCCTGCCTTACCACAGGTGTGGCAAATGCCTTCATTTGGGCAGTTTCCAGCCATGTGTCCAGGTTCTCGACAGTTCCAACATAGAGATTTTGTGGTACATTCTGATGCAATATGCCTGGTTCATTGCAAACACAAACATGAGAATGTATGGTTTCAGAATAACATGATCGATATGAGCATATGATAACAAAAAGAAAGTAAATTATCACAAGTATCGCATGTCCCATTCTTAAGACTTGAGACTAAATTCAGTTACCAGGTTCTTAAAACTTGTACTGCAGCAAATGCAATATCAAATTCTAGAAACAGTATCCTCAGGCACTTGGCACAGATCAATCCACATGTATATGCAGTCACTGTCTATTCACGTAAATGAAGCCATGTTGACATATCGCCAGAAAAATCAAACGGAGACATCTTAAATCAAATACCACAATTTATAGAGACAGCATGAACAACGTCCGTGGGAGACATTATCATAGGAGACTTAAAAGGTGAATAAGAGAGAGAACATCAATTAGGCGCATTGGGCCCATACTATTTCACCGAGATTAGTTAGGATACTTACCCAGGAAGACCACAATTGTGACATATGGCAACATTAGGGCATTCCCTCGCAAAATGACCAGGCCGTTTGCAATTCTTGCACAGACTGTTCTGACTGTGAAGGTCATCATAAAAAATTGTCATTCATCTTTAAAAGGAGGTAGGAACAGACTAAGGCCGAATGAAATGTTTCACGCTAACAGCAAAAGTCCTAGAACCAAAAGTAGACACATATAGGAAAAATAAGGGGAAAAAATGCAAATCAAATTCCTAGAAAAGCAGCATCTTTTCTTCTTCTCCTTTATCATTGACATTATTTGGACCAGGTAGTGAGATCAGAAGCATAAGAACCTTAATAGGAAGTTGAAACAGCACAAGAAAAATCATTTTGACCTTTAAGACATGAGACTAGCTATTAGAAGAGAAACAGAACAGGGGAAGAAAAGCACAAGACAAAGCACGGTTTTCAAAAAGAACCATAAACATTCATATAGTACACTGAACAGTATAAGACTTTGCTTCCTTAGATTCCCCAGATCCAGATTTCTATTTCATCTAGATCAGAATATGGAAACAACAAGAACCAAGTAAGAGAAATTAGTAACTTGTTAAGAACCTTACAACTTAATACGCAAATCTAATAATGGTCCAGTCCCTTTTGCAAGTAAAGTGTTTCTTCCCAAAATATACACGGAAATAAATCAAACAAGATATTATTGAAGATTTACAGGGACTACCTCTGAAACATCATAAGGATTTTCCCCTCCTGAATCACAAAACAATTTGATAATGTACAGATGTAACAAGCATCATATTCATATAGAAAGACTAGGGAACATGATCAACTGTCTTCTAAACTTTGCATACCAAACTTTGTACAATACTTAAGAGAAGACTCAATACATGTTAGCTGATGTTTATAAAAAGAAATATGAATGTTCATCTCAATCATTCAAATGTTCACGCGGGAGGATCTACCACAAAGAAATCATACACAGCTTCCATTCATTCCTTTTTCCAGTAGAACTCAAGCATCACTCTCCCCCCTCCAACCAACATTTACTCATACAAATTTGTAATGTAGAAAATTAAGCATTATATAAATGGTTAAAACTAGAAAACCTGAAACCCCGTCTTGAATCCCGTCTATATGGTGCATCACGATAAGAATATCTTTGTGTACGGATCTTGCGATCCAAGGGGCTCCTGCTTCTGCTCCTGCTTCGGCTTCTGCTATCTGAGCTCATTTTCAATTTTTACTCCAACTAAAACCAACCACTAACGACCTGCAGATACACCACCACCAGAGCTGATGCCTCCTCCCTGTCCACCATAACCACACACCCAAGTCCATATCAATGAATCCAAATAAAACCCTTACTTTACCCCTTTTAAACCAAATCCAACACTATTAAGCATACATTTCTCAACAAGTAAAGCCACCTTACATCAATTACACATCTGGGTAACTAGCACCAACAAAACACTATTTTCAGATAAACTGCCTTCAACAACATCCTTAGTATCGCAAACATCACTCCAAAAGGTAAAAGTTCTGGTGTATATCCTTAACTACTCGTACAAGAAAAGCTCTCGTAGCTCCAGCTTCGTCACATCAAATCCAACATGTAAGAGTCTCTAGAGCCCACACATTACTCCCAAGATTCTCCGTTTAACTTGAAAAGTATAAATTATTGGTCCAAAATATAAAATCAAAACACAAAGGGCAAAAATAAGCAACCCCACCCCCCACCCAAAAGGGGGGGGGGGGGGATTAAGCATTGCATATTACAGCACCGCTTCAAATGTGAAATATAATAGGCAGTCACTACTACCAGACAGATATCAAAACTTGCAGCAAATAGCCCCCAGAAACTGGATATTTTTAAAGCCTTATCAAGTTTATCATCAGAGGTGGATAAAGACTACCTACAGCAATCCTTCTAACCCTCCAAGACCACATACAAATTCACATCCCCTTCTGCCCACCCAAATCAACCACCCCACTCCCAAAAAACAAAAGAAAAATAATAATAATAATAAAACAAAAGAAGGCAATCAAGAAAATGGGAATCAAATAAGTCATTGTCCTTGACAAGAATTGTAATACTCGATCAAATAATACAAAACAAGCTAACCAAAAGAGATAAAGTAAAAATCCAAGAACCTCCGTGGCTAGCAGAAATACACATGACCCAAACATAAAAATGAAAATTAAGATTGCTGTTGATTGAAAAGCTGATGCGGGGATCAGAAGGAAACCTTGAAAAACAGAAAGATTACAGCATGTGTTCGAAATGTAATCCAGAGCAATATGCCATATTATTGGGTGAATATGGGATTTTTAATCAAAATTGAAATAAAACCCTAAAGCAGCACATAAAAAATAATAGAAAAGTACTGGAGAACTTATGCTGCCAGATAATGGAGCTAGATTCAGTCATGCTCAGACGCATAAAGAAGTAAGACAGCAAACTTCTCCAAGTAGAAAGCAGCTTTCAAACTATTTGGCAAGCTTTTCCCTCACAAATTGACAAAAAGCACAGATCCGTAAAAAAGCAAAACGCACAAAGGATAAGCAAAGAAGTGTGTGCTTACATTTAAAGGCCAAATACCAAGTCTCAAATTGAATGGCTAAATAATTCTAAGAAAAGCCCCAATTTGAAACACATAAGCTCTTCAAGCTCGAACTTGAACCATAGATTCAATCCCGTAAAATTGAAGCCCTAATTTCAATTTCCAGTCTTAAGAATTGGGAAAAAAATGTCAAAACAACAATTTTAAAAAGCCATAAATAGAAAATAAAACCAAATATTCCATAATAGACCATTTAAAATTACGAGCCTCGTGCATTAACCTAAACCTTACTCAACGAATCTAAACCGTGAAACAAAAACGCCAGTAGATTCAGAGGGAAAGAGAGATAGATACCCGCAGTGAAGGTGGATTGAGCGGCTAATCGTCGTCCTGATGCTCGAGTGGCCACAGAGATGAAGATGTGGAAAGGAGAGAAACTGCAGTGCGACGAGTGCTGTACTCCTAGATATGATTTGGATATTGGGGCACTCCTCGAACCTCTTGACTGCGCCCACAGGCTACAGCTGCGGAGCCTTTCCCATTTCAACTGCCCCTGCTTAAAAAAAAAAATTCTTTATCGGACAAGAAAAGCGGGCTCCGAACTTGTATTGAAGTCGTGTACGTATAGTGGCCGTACCACGTTTTAGATGCATGCCAGATTTCACGGGAAAGTCGTGGTTATGACAAAAACTTTTACTCCATTTTTGGTTTGCGAAGGGGATGGGGAGGCCGAGGTGGAGGAGGACGAGAGAGTTACAGTCATTTCCATTTATGTTAGGAGAAGTAATAATATTTATTTTTATTTTATTTAGTATAAAAGAAATAAGAGGTGAAAGGAAAAAAATGAGTAAAAAAATAATTAATTTAATTTAATATTTTATTATTTATTATTTATTTATTAAATTTTTTAATATTAAAAATAAAATTAATATTATCATTAGTTGTTCTCTATTTTATTTTCTCTCTCTTAATCTCAAATTGGGAGTGAAAGAAATGTTGAGGCAGAGGGAGAATAGCATTTACTCATAATTTATTTTCTCTCCACATTTACATCTAATCATTAGATAAGTACACTATTTATCTCTACATTTATTTCTCTTCCTCATTTACTTCTATAAAATAATCCAACCAAATATAACCTTACCCAAAACTAGTCATCCCACTCAATGTTTGGCAATTAAAATAATAGTTTTGATTTAGCTAATTTCTTAATTCAAATTATTTATGATTTCTTAATATCAATAAAGTATTTATTTTTTAAAATTTTCATCTTATTTTTACTAAAGTACTCATACTAAGAGGGTTTCAATTTTCAAGTTAATGTTACATTTCAAGTTTTAAATTTTATCAATAACAAGATGCTGTTTTTTTATTTTTAAATACATTTATTATTGATATATCCTCAATTCCAAACAATACAGAAAATAGCTAATGGTGTTTTAATTTTGAACAAATCAAAATAAAGTGTTTTTAATTCTTATTATCTTTGAATTTCATAAAATTCAAAATTATTAATCTATGTGAAATAAACTTAAACAATACATACAGTGGATTTGGAATTTAAAATAACTATTGTTTAATATTTTATAGAATAATTAAATAAATTATTAAAAACTATAAATGATAGGGTGAAAATATTATGTTATCATTTTTAAAATTAAAAAACTAATTAAACTGGTGATTTAATAAAATATTATAATAGAAAGGATAAAAATATGAGTGGAGAAGAGTAATAAATTATATATTTTATTAATTTTAAAGCAGCATTTTTTTTAATTTCAAACAAATTAAAATGATAGTTATTTTGAAATGGAAGAAAAAATTTAACAATAATACTTTAATTAACTCATATTTTTTTCTTTTTTTTAGAATAAAATCATAAATATTTACTGTAGCTATAACAGTATCAAATGACATTTGATTTTAAAATACAAATTTTATTAGTTAGAGAATAAATGGAAAATTTGATGGTTCTACACGGTAGGAATAAAATAATGAGTTTTGTTTTTAAGGTAGAATATGACACTTGTAAGTTTATTAACTGCTAAAGGGGACAAAAAACAAAAAATTACTTGGATAATTAACAAAGAGGAGAAACTCAAGTTAGACTCAAAAGTATGTTTAGGCCAGTGAGTCCTCACTTGAATTGTAAAAGACCAACTCTCTAAAATCTACACTATCATATAAGGAAGAAATAAAGGAATAGGCATATATACCCATGATGAGCATTAAATTGAAGATAATCTAGTTTGGCACATATTGATTTACTAATTTAGATCTAAATGTATATATTAAATGTGAAGAGGGGAGTGAATTGTTTATATTATTTTTTGAGTATTTTTTCTTTAAAAACCTTTTTAACTTTTCTGATAAATTGTGTAGATTTTAGAATTCTTCCACTTACATTTTTCAATGGTTGAGATTAATTTGGTCGTCGTGGGTAAAATAGTCATTGAACATTATTTAATATTATTTTTTAAAAAAGAATTGTGAAAATAATTCTTCTATTATAACTATTAGTATTATTAAAATTACAATTATTTATTAATACCCACATTAATAACTCGTGAAAAATAATGCTAAAAAAAAAACACCCAAAGCAATAACGTACCAATATCATGGAGGGCCTTTACCCCTTCCCCTTCCTTGCTCTTATAATTTTTTTTTTTTTTTAAAGGGCAAAACAGATCATGGAAGTTAATGTAGAAAAAAAAAATAGTGACCAGTCTGTTACAATCCCAGTAAATGAATAGTATAGATTTTAGAATTCTTTCACCTACAGTTTTCAATAATTGAAATTAATTTGGTCGTCATAGGTAAAATGGTTAAGATTATTTTTTTAAAAAGAATTGTGAAAAATAATTATTCTATTATAACTATTAGTATTATTAAAATTGCAATGATTTGTGCTATTATAACTATTAATAACCACATTAATAACTCGTGGACAATAATGCCAAAGGAAAAAAAAACACTCAAAGCAATAATGCATCAATGTCATGGAGAGCCTTTATCCCTTTCCCTTCCTTACTCTTATAATATTTTTTTTTAAAGCCAAAACAGATCATGGAAGTTAATATAGAAAAAAAAATTAGTGAACATGTTGTTACAATTCCAATAATAGCTTTGTTACTAAAACTTGACAACAAATAAGATTGATATGGAATAGGAAAATTGAAAAAAAAAAATCCAACACAAAAAATTTCAGACAAAAGATGAAAATAGTTGCAAAAATTTTTATATTATTAGTTTTGTCTAGTATATTGCTTGGAATTTGGCTTGCATTAGTATTATTTTAAATTTGATCTTATAATTTCTTTTTATACAATACTAGAGCATCCTTATGGAACAGGAAGAGCTCAAAGCTATTACGAAGCATTAAGAATGTACCAAGAAAACTCGGAAAAAATATGAATAAAAAAATACAAATTAGGAAATCTAATTATCCATAAATCTAAATGTATATTCTAAAGGTGAGGAGGGGATTGAATTGTTCATATTATTTTTGTAAGTAATTTTTTTTAAATCTTTTCAACTTCCCCAATGAATGGTGTAGATTTTAAAATTCTTCCACCTATACTTTTCAATTATTGAGATTAGTTTGGTCGTCGTGAATAATATAGTCATTGAACATATATAATATTATTAAGAATTATAAAAATTATTTATTTTATTATAACTATTAGTATTATTAAAATTACAGTTATTTATTATATTATTAACTATAAACAACTATATTAATAACTCATGAACAACAATGCAAAATAACCAGTTATATTAATATGACCATATTAACATATATATCAATGTTATGGAGAGACTCATCAATGAATTTGCTAAAACGCATAGAGAATTTGGAGAGTCTATAAAATTCAAATTCAATTACAAAAGTAATTAGAATACTAGTGACTTGCTATTGATGAAATGCCAAAAAATGTCAACGATTAGAGGAGACAAAATAAAAACAAGTACTACTACTACAATGGCATTTCATATATCATAATTGAATATATCTCACTATACTCTTTTGACCTAGCAGAGAAGTGAAGCTTGCATACAAGGTGCTAAAATACAAGCAGAGGTAATATTTTCAAGAAGAAGCATAATTTTGTAACAATATGCTTTCAAATACGTGGAAGTAGATGAAGGTAAAATATGGCAAAAATAAACACAGAAGCATACATAATATCAAAACAGAGGTAGCGAAATCTTTAAGAATTGTAATACCTCTACATTTGGATGACTTTATTGGCACCGAAGAAGATGTCTGGACCACTTCTTGCTAAATGCTTGAAGCCACTTGTTCTCCCAAAGACACCTTCAGTTGCACTCTTGCAAGCTGTTTGTTTTTTCTCATTCACACGAAACTTTTGAATTTCCGGAATATAGCCATTGTCTTAACCTCCACCGATGAAAGCTACAATCGGATAGAAATATGGCCTTGTTTCTTTTCGTTTTCACCCAGAGAGAGAGACCGAGAGAGTGAAAAACCAACCTTAGCTTTTCGTTTACACCTTGCCCACCAAACAATGCGGGATCCATACTTTATTTTTTTTTTTTTACCCTTGGTCTCATCCACTGGGCCTAATAAAATTATTTACTCTTGAGTTTGAACACCCATAAATAATAAGCATTAATTATTTATTTTCAAAATTTTATAAAATAGTCCAATAAATAATTAATAAGCCCAACTAGACCAATATAAAATATCAGACCTTTTATCTTGTTTATACCTAGGTTAATTTTCTAATTATTCAATTTGGGTATTGGATCCTAAATAATCAATTAATCAATTAAATTAGATAAAATATATACTCTCTATTGAATCTTTTATTTTATTCTAATCCAATAATAAATCAGACTACTTAAATAAAATAAAACTCATAATTATCAAGACCAATTCCTTAATCCAAATCTTTCAGGACTTAAGGGCTATTTTGGGGACTAAAAGACACATAGCATTGGCTACTAAAATGACAAAAATACCCCTGTAATATAAATAGTTGTATTCTGTATTTTAAATATTTCTTAATATCACCATAAAAAAATATTGACCCCAATGACAATGCTTTAACAAAGTCTCCGACCCACAGGTGTAATGACTAAAATACCCCTCTACGTATCGCCGTACATTTAGAGAGAAAGAGTGTATTAACACCTCTCTAGAAGACATTTACCATCCTTAGACCTCTAGTTCAATAATTCATGACTCCTGGAATATTTTCGCTTTCTAAAAGAGTCACCTTAAAGCAAACATCCAAATCATGTTCCCCAAGGCTCTAAATATTTAGATCATTCGAACAGTCATAAGGGGCGATATAGTGCAGAAACTATTTTGTACCAGTCTGTCTTAACTAACTAGTCACATATACCCAATATATAAATATATCGGCTCTATGAAAGAACCTCAACTACAACATATTAAAGTATATGCTTTCAGCTGTCAGTATTCGTGGACTCCTAAATGTAGAAAACATCCACGAATCCCTCCCGATAACCTAAGTAAACGATTAAGAAGATTTAAGGTTTAAGAATTACCTCTGGTTGGTGTAATCGAAATCCTTCGATTTTGATTACGTTGTTGTACGTTCAACCCGAACAATCACCAGACGTTGCAATATGCGAACGTCCTCTATCGGATAAACACCGCGAACTCACTCGATACCTGGGGAGTGCTAGCGCCTAGGGTTTGAAAGGTTTTTTTTCTCTTCTGGTAGAAAATGGCACGAATGTTCTCAACCGAAAAATTGGACTTTTGAAAAGACGGCTAGGGTTTTCTTAAAAACCCCCGAACCTCTTAGAGTCCAACCCTAATAATATCTTATCATATTCTAATTTAAATTCAAATTAAATTAAAACTGATATGATAAGATTCTATCATTATCTCGGTAATTTTAACTAATTAATTTACCGAGTCAGATTCTTATAATCTGGACATCATCCAGATACATCGAATGTGGACATATTTCCAGATTCATTGTATCTGGTAGATTTTCTAAGTTCGATTAACTTAGACATGTTTCCGCATTCATCTAATCCAGGTTACTGAGAAAATAACCTAACAAGTTCGTTTATTGTGTGACCATATAGGTTCATTTAACATCGACGAGTGTGCCTAAATCATATTTAAATGGCCCACAAGTTATAAGCGGTTTCTAGCAAAATATTATAACTATACAGGTTAAATGAAGATCGGTGATCTCTTTGAACCAAATCATAATTTTATATTTAGTCCTTTTGTCACACGATATTCAGATTAAGCATAAGGCACGGAGCATGTCATCCTTATTAAGCATAATCAATTATTTCTTGATTTCATAGTAGACTGTTCAAACAAATGATATCAATATCTTAGATTGATATATTTGAGCACGGCCATGCATTTTTAACAGTCTAACTTATCAAGGGACCCATGGATATCTCTCCCATAATTGAGAGGGATAAATTCCTTCACAATCAATCATATTCCTCTCCTTGATTTATTCTATATCCAACAGTAGTCTAATTTATTATCTGGTTAAAGACAACTTTAGACAATGTCAAAATATAGAATTTATCAAGTAGGAAACTATGATGAATTTAGGTCGAAGGGCTTTCAATATTATTATGGCTAGAAAGTACTTATGACATATTCCATGAAATACTTTCACAGTGGGTCATGTCCAATACAATGTTCTCTAACATTTATTTATGTCTTGACTCGATATCACAAATATCCATGGCCAGTAAAATATAGCCATCAAGTCACAAACATACTAATCTTAATTTATTATTATTCCAATAATAATAATCGATCAGGGACAGTTTTAGAATAGTCATTGTATTCATAGTAGGGTTTTACTATCAAGTCACGTACTTGATGACCACAAAACAAAACTCACTATTCATGGAAAGGAAAGTCGCGTATTATTATATAAAACATAATGACAATAGTATAAGTACAAATTGACTCTAGGGCATATCCCCAACATCAACTTCGTCAAACCACCAACTCATATTCAAACGGTAGAGTATTAGTTCACGTTGTAGCAGTAATAGTTTGAATTTCTTCTAAATAGTACTTTTAGAAACCATTATTATAGGTCATGTTTTACGTATTCGAAATACGCTCATACTATAAAGTGAGTGGACTACTCACTGGCTAAAGATAAGTCATTCCCATTTGGAATTCATAACACAATAACCTAAACATGATGAAATTCTCATTCTCATCAATCGGTTAAGAATAAACGTTTATGTGTTAAGTAACCCATGATCTATACCTTACTGTGAAAGACCACCATTCACATGGATCACTTACTTAAAAATAATGGGTCATTTCTAAACGTAAATCGTGCACAAATAAAATGTAAATTCAAAAATAAATTTTGAGAATAAATTTTTTTTATTAATAAAATCGATAATTATATCAAAAAACTAGTCTAGCAGGTATACTTTCCAACAATCTCCCACTTGACTATAAGATTAAGAAAGTTTATAAGTGCCCACCTCTATGGTGTCTAAGTGTTTCTTGAAGACTCTCTCAACCAAATGCTTAGTGAAGGGATCTACTAGGTTATTTTCCGAGGCTATCTGTTCCACTACGATTTTTCGTCTCTGAATGAAATCCCGGATCAGGTGGTACTTTCTCTCGATGTGCTTTCCCTTCTTGTGGTTCCTGGGTTCTTTGGATTGCGAAACTGTTCCAGAGTTGTCGTAATACACCACAATCGATCTGTCCATGTGTGGCACGACTCTAAGTTCTGAAAGGAACTTCCGGAGCCAGACTGCTTCCTTAGATGCCTTCGAAGCTGCCACATACTCAACTTCCATGGTTGAGTCAGCAATATAAGATTGTTTGATACTCCTCCACGAAACAACTCCTTCAAACAAGGTGAAGACATATCCATTAGTGGATTTTCTCTCATCCTTATCTGTCTGGAAGTTTGAGTCTGTGTATCCAGTAGGAACCAAATCATCAGCCCTGTAAACCAGCATATAATCTCTCGTACCTTTGAGCTACTTGAGAATATGTTTTACAACTTACCAATGAACCTCCTCAGGATTTGGCTGATATCTACTAACTAAGCTTACGGTAAAGCAGATATTTGGTCTAGTACACAACATGGCATACACGAGACTTCCCACAGCCGAAGCATAGGGAATTCCTACTCATTCTGTATTTTTCTTATTGGGACTTAGGACAGTCCTTTGAACAAAAGGACAACCTATATCTGCAAGGGATTAGAGCTCCCTTGTATGAGTCCATGCTGAACTTGGCCATCATCTTGTAAATGTATGTCGCTTGAGATAATCCTAACATACTTTACTTCCTATTTCTAAGAAGGTTAATTCTGATAATGTAACTGGCTTCTTCCAAGTCCTTCATACTGAATTGACTAGACAACCAAACCTTAGTAGATGACAATGTTCCTATATTATTCTCAATGAGTAGAATGTCATCCACATATAGGATAAGAAAAATCACATTTATCCATTCCAATTTTCTGTACACGCATGGTTCATCCTCATTTTGAATGAAACCTAAGACTTTACAGTCTCGTCAAAATGAATGTTCCATACTCTAGATGCCTCTTTAAGTCTATAAATGGGCATCTTAAGCTTGCAAACCATATGTTCCTGACCTTTAGCAATAAAATCTTCTGGTTCGGACATATAGATGTCTTTGTTAAGATGACTATTAAGAAATGTCGTCTTGACATCCATTTGCCATACCTCGTAGTTGAAATAACATGCAATGGTAAGGAGGATACGAATGAACTTAAGCATGGCTACCGGGGAAAAGGTTTCCTCATAATCGATTCCCTCTTTCTGAATATACCATTTCACTACAAGCCTAGCTTTGAAGGTTTTCACCTTCCTATCCGCTCCTCTCTTTCTCTTATATAGTTACACCCAATGGTTTTTATCCCTTCAAGTGAAGCTATAAGATCCTAAACCTGATTAAAGTATACAAACTCAATCTCAGCTTTTATTGCTTCATGCCATAAATTTGCATCGGTATCAGCAATAGCCTTCTTATATCTAGTTGGATCTTATTTTTAATGGTCAGAGACCAACTTGAAAGCCTCTCCAGTCCATCTTTCTAGAACCCTAGATACCCGTTCACTACAACTAGGCTCTGTTTGTACATGTTCTTGAGGCTGTGCCTTCTCTTGTTCTACAATCGGGTCTGAAGAAGTTGATTTCGAAGATAACTTCTCATTAAGTTCAAACCTTGTTGAACCTTTAATGGAAGTACTTTGATCATACTTCAAGTATCTAACATTAGTACTTACTAGTAGGGCTGTCAAAATGGGCTAATCCTATGGGCTAGGCCCGGCCCACAAGTAATATGGACTGGGGTGGGCAACATTTTTTCAGGCCTATATTTTAACCAGGCCTATTTGGGCTAGCCCACAAAGCCCATGGGTTGAGTGGGGCTGGGTCGGGCTTGGCCTATTGGCCAGCTCTTCTTCTTTTTTTTTTAAATTCTCAAATTCAAAAATTATAAAAGTTTCAAAAGTCAAAATCACATACTAATTATAGATGATGATTGTAATATATAATAACTTTTTTATTTTCTTTAACTAGTTTATAATTAGTAAGTATAATACTAATTATATTCTTCTTTCCTATTGTGATTTGTGATTATTAGATGAACAATACGACCTTAAAACAATTATGTTAAATATATCATCGTCAATAGTAGACTCAAATAAAATCATTGAAGAAATGTTAGATAATTGAAGAGTGTGCATATTTTTGGCAGAATGTCAGTTTGAGCAATACTTTTAGCCTTTCATAGTTTTTTTTATGAAATTGTGAAACAAATGTTGATTTTTAACTTTGATGTTTCTAAATTTGAACTTTTAAATTTGATTACTATATTTATATATTTGAGAGTTATGAATTTCATATGTGATTTGTGATGTTTAATTCTCGAATTTGTTAAAATTATAAATTTATGTAGAATTATGTGTGTAAAGTATAATAGATAAAATATGCTTAACTTATTATTTGATATTTATATTTTATTTTAATGTATAATTTGTTTCATTATATTTGTACTAGAGTTAGAATTAAAGAATGAAAAATATAAATATTGTATGAATTTTTAAAAAAAATATTATTTATATATATATGGCCCATAGGCTAAGAGGGGCTGGGCTGGGCTTAGGATTTTACAGCCCATCAAAAAAATGGGTTGGCCCGTCCCGGCCATATTTCTGCTAGCCCACATGGGCTGGGCCGGGCTGGCCCATTTTGACAGCTCTACTTACCAATACTTTTTGTTCCTTGAGATGATAAAAGTAACTTTCTTTTGTCATTTTTGGAAACCTAACAAATTAACATAATTCTGATCTTAGTTCTAGCTTGCCTCCCTTGATCAATACATAAGTTAGACAACTCCATATCTTGAGATGATTTAGACCTGGCTTACGCCCAATCTACATCTCATAGAGCATCCTAGGTACTGACTTAGAAAACATCAAGTTTAGAATGTATGCCGTTATTTCTAAGGTATATCACCAAAAAAAGTTCGGAAGAGTAACATGAGACATTATGCTTTAGACCATTTCCATCAATGTCCCATTCCTTCTCTTAGCTACTCCATTTTGTTGGGGCATGCCTGGCGCAGAGAGTTAAGATACTATCCCATGATATATCATGTAATCCTTGAATTCACCGAGGAGGTACTCTCCACCACGATTCGATCATAAGATTTTGATCAGTTTACCTGTCCGACGCTCCACTTCAGCATTAAACTCTTTGAACTTGTCAAAAGAGTTAGACTTGTGTCTCATCAGGTAGATATAACCAAATCTTGTACAATCATTCGTGAAAATGATGAAATACTCAAAACTCCCTTTAGTTGGTGTAGACAAAGGACCACACACATCAGTATGAACAATGCCTAATATCTCCTTGATTCTATAGTCTTTTGGGTGAATGACATTTTGGTCATTTTTCCTATAAGGCAGGATTCATATTGAGGCCAACTTTCCAATCTTAATGAGTCCAAGGGCCCATCATAGATTAACCTATGAATCCTGATTGAATTAATATGACCCAACTTTAGATGCCAAAGATATGAGTCATTAACATTGACCTTTCTCTTCTTACTTAAAGATTTAGATTGAGTGTTATTTATTTGATTGTTTGTAAGATTTAAAAAGAATGTGTTTCCATACATGTACCCTATATATAAAACTTATCAATTTCTACTGATAGTAATATCAAAATGGAAAGAAACAGAATATTCATGATTTATTAACTTTGCAACTGAAATCAAATTCTATCTAAAATTGGGTACATATAAAACATCCTTCAAAATAACTACTCTATTATAAAAAATATAAAAAAAAGATCTAACTCTCCCACTGCAATGGCCTATATTTGTACTCCATTTTCTACTCGTAGTCCATATTCGCCCTTCTGGAATTTTCTTATTTTCCTAAACTCTTGCAAGGAGTTACAAATATAATCAGTGGCTCCCGAATCAATAATCTAAGTGGAAGTTGATTCAACTATTGAAATTGACTCTAGATAGAGAATAATACATGTAGGGTTTTCTTGGCCTAAAGCTTTGGACACTCATTTTTCCAGTGTCCCTTCTGCCCGCACTTAAAGCACTTGCCCTTGGGCTTGTTGGGTTGGGCCGGTGCGTTTCCCTTCTTGTTCTTGAAGCCCTAGCAATCATAGCTTTGGACTGTAGCTTCATGACCTTCTTTGTCACCTAGAGCTCTTTCATTAACTCGGTTAAACTTATGTTTAACTTATTCATATTATAATTTAACTTGAACTTAGTAAAAGAGCCCGGAAGAGATTCGAGAACCATGTCCATTTGGCTCTCGGGGTCAATAACAGCCCCTAAGACTTTTGCTTCCTCGAAAGTAGTAATCATCTTGAGCATATGTTCTTTGATTGATGCTCCCTCAGCCATCTTAGTGTTGATGATCGTTCTAAGAGCCTCATGCCTTGTGAGCCGGCTCTTATCTGCAAACATCGTGACTAGTAATTGGCTAATGTCGTACGCAGTGTCCATGTGTTCATGTTTAGACTAGAGCACATTAGACATGCAGGCCAACATGTAGCAATGAGCTTGTGAAACCCTAACTAAAACCAACCCTAGAGTAAGGGGGTCGGGATGCATATCATATTTTTTTACATGCATAAATATATTTTTGAATGATTTTATGTGCTTTGGAATTGTGATTTATAGTCTAGAAGGCTTAATTGTGCTTATTGAGTAGGAAGGGCAAAATGATAAATTTGCTTGAAGTGGAAATAGGGAGATAGCTTAAGGATTAAATAGGAAGAATATTTAGGAGAGAAAATAAGAACAAGAGTTGTTGTGATTTGGTGGTTAGAGTTTTAGAATTAATCTCTAAGGTCTTAAGTTCAAATCCCATCATTTAAGTTTTAGTATGATTAATTTTATTTTTGTGAATGGTGGAATATTTTCAGCCTTGCATACCATAAGAAGAAGTAGGAGTGTTATCCTAGGGGAGACAAGAAGGGAATGTCTTAATGCTACTCTTGTGGCCTTTTTGTTCCCTAACTTATCTTAATTCTTCACCAATTAAGCTTGTTCAACTATCCAAATCCATATTTTAATTCCAAAAAATTTCAGTAAGGTTCTTGGATCTTAGAGTTTCAAAAATGCCTCTTTGAGGATAGAATTTTGACTGAAAATGGTGAATGAGTTAAGGAAGATTCCCAAGAGAATTAATCTCCATGGTTGAACCTTCAAACTCCACTCCATAAGTGTTCATCTTCTTCATGTAGCAGTTTGGAAATTTTTCAGCTTCTTGGTCAGTCCAACCTTCGAAAACTTCAGCCATTTTTCTCACTCGAATACTGCCAGAAAAATAGCCAATTTGTTCAGCTTGAAGACTGAAACCTTTGGCAAAAAATCGGACTGCACAAAGTTGTGCAAACCAGGAAAAAAATCCTGGACAATTTCGCAACTTAGCAGTCCAAAAACCAAGTTGTTTCTTCTAGCCTTCAAACCAGTAATTCGTCCCTGTCTTTCCTCCATAAAGAAGGCTGGAAACCAGCCTTAAAGGACCCTCCAATACCCCTTCAAACCTTCTACAAGTTGGCTGGAACATTGCATAAAAATTCCAGTAAACTATTCGAATGAACAACAAAAAATTCCAGCCTTACTCCCTCTTCAACCTTATCCGAAAAACCACTTCAACGTTCTGTGAAAATAACATTTGTCAGCCATGAATTGAACTTCATCACCCTCCTCAATTGATCTGCACAAAAGAGCACCATAGTCACTCCTTAAATCACTCATTCAATCACTACAATCAAGCCTTCAATTGGAATTCAAAATTTCAACAAATAACTCCATGAAAACTTCCATGAATCAAGCCTCAACCAACCAGAAATTTCCTTCACCATAACACTCAACATTTAGGCCACCCTATAGCTCATTCAAACCTCATTCATCTCAGTAAAACTTCAGCAAGTTCCAATCGGCCATAGCAGCTCCAAGAATCTCCATCAACTAAACCATTCTTATCATATCTTCTACCTTAATTCACTCCCTAAATTACTTCTTTTGAATTTCAAACAACCAACTTTTCCTCTTCTCCCTAATCTGAAAATTCAATCACCAGAATTCCTCTAACCATTCGACCAACGCCATTTAGCAAATTTCGTCCAGCCTTCTCTTCATCCTCTCCATTTCTCCAAGAACACCAAGAACACACACTACCATTCTCCAAGCCTAAGACCACCCTAAACACCTCCAATCTCTCCCAAAAACTCCAAATCACGTATACTCACCATTTAGAATCCATTTATGTATTTTATAACATCAAACACTAAAAACAAAATTCTGCTATCGAATAAAAAACTAGAATTTTTCTTGAAGATTCAAGAACTCTCTCAAGGTAACCATGAACGATTATGTTCATCTTCTTTCCTCTTCAATCTTTAATATAATATACTAATATTCTCTCTCTCTCTCTCTCTCTCTCTCGGCCGAAATGGTTGTTTCAACCATGGCCATTTTTTCTTCTTCCTTCTTGGTCGGATCAAGCCTTCCAAGCGTGGGTTCTCTTGAAACTTCATCAAGGTAGTCATCAATCGAGTATGTCTCTTTAACCCTCTCCTTAATTCTAAAATCATATCTCTTGGATGTTGTTAGAAAATGATGGAATATGATTGGAGATTGACTATGTGTTTAAATGAAGGAGTTGAGATTGGAACATGATGATGATTTGTCATGGTTGAGTTTTATGATGCTTTGTGGTTTGTTGCAGGCTCTTCATGTCGTGAGTTAGTATGAATGATTAAACATGATAGAAATTATATCAACTTTGGTGAATAGGATTTTATATTCTTATATTCTTGTTGAAACCATGAATATGATTATGCTTAGTGAAGTTTGAATCATGTGATGGTAGATATAGATTTAAACCTTTATTCATGAATTGAATGGTTTGTTGATTGGTATTAGAATTTATGTTTATGATTCTTGTTAGCTATAGGAAAAGTATGATCATGCCCTTGTTGATCCTAAACTATTTAAGTTAGTCGATTTTATTACATTAATAAAAAAAAATTAATACTATATTTTCTTCCAAAAATTTCGAAACCCCTAGGAAGCTTTGGAATTAGATTGTTAAATGAAATAGTGATATTTTAGCCAAATGAATGATATCTTTATTAAATATAATGTATATAAATATTTATATATAATAATAATATTAGATAAAGCCTTTTATATAAATAATCATAATAGATAAAATATTAATCTTATAAGTCATATATTCATAAATACTAGTAAAATTTATTTATTACCTTATGATCAAAATTAATAAAATTTACTAGTAATTTTATTTACTAATTATTTTCTATCTATTAATTATTAATTAAGAGATTAGTAATAATTTATTATTTTTAATAAAATCATCTAAGATTTAGGACCTTTCATCAAATAAACCTTAGTTTATTTATTAATAACAAAGATTTATATTTGAACTTATAACTTATTAGCAATTATTTTGCGATTCCTAGTTATTTTATTATCTAGTTAGATTTATTTTATAAAACCCTTTTATCATCTAGCCTTAAAGTTTGGGACATTAGGGTCATGCTTGTAGTAAATTGAATTAGGATTATTTATAGAAACGAATATGACTTGAGTTTAATTATGGTTTGTGTTTACCCCAGGCGGGGTTAGGTCAATTTTGGAAGATCTTTGAATTAGCTCAAGTAAAGGATCAGGTAAGTTCTTGCATAAAACTTATTTGCTATAAAAAGGTTACTATGGCAAGCCAAACGCGAAGTGTGTGAACACTCATTTTTGTAAAGGCAATTAAGAACTATTTCCTTTCTTGTTTCAGTCAAACAAATTATTTGAAAATCAACAAGTAGTTTTACTCAAACACCAATCTCTTTCTAAAACCAACTTTGACACGAACTTTAGAAACCCTTAATTGTTATTTCTAAATAAAGCAATGTTTTATCAGTTTTCTCCCAAGTGGGACAATCAAATGTTGAGTACTCAATAAGGGTAAGCTAGTAGTACTAGTTTCGAAGAGTAAGAGCGAGTCTTCTGGCAGGAGACCACCTCCAGAAGATGAACTCAACTTTGAAAAGCGACAGTACTATTTAGTCATGCCGGTCCGAGCTAGCAAGTTTCAGTCATGTGGACTGTATGTTCCGGAATGGACAACTGGTTTGTTTGAGTGTAGAAAATGAGGAGTATCTTACCCGATAGGCCGTACACCTACCTTTTGTCAGTCTGCACAAAGTGTGATATTCTAACCGTTATATGGTTATAGGGCCCAACGTGTGGTAACCCATTGCCGCCCATTTGAGTGGTTGTATTTATTGTGCACTTGTATGGTTTGAAAAGAGGAAAATGCCACTCTTTATTTTAACCTTATTTATTACTTACTAGCATTTTCTCTTATAAAATTTTTACAACTCGCATACATGAACTGTTTTACCTGAACACTCAAAGCACACACGGACTTACTGAGATTTTTATCTCATCACCCTTTTATGCCATGATTTCAGGTCGATTCTGCTATGGAGTTGAGTAGCTAGAAAGTTGTCTTCTTGAAGACTTTATGTTATTTATTCTATATGTTGCTTTGAGAGATGATAGTGTGCAATCTATTTTGGATTTGTTTTTTACTTATCGGAATGTAATAAGTTTTAATTTTAAAGTATTGTTTTTAGTTTCGCTTGTATGACCTAGTTATAAAGACCCCTTGTCATTTGGACGGGACGACATCCCCGGCCCTGTTGGACCTAGGTAGTGGGGTGTTACAGAGCTATCTCGTTGGCCTTTTTCTATATTTTTTCATCCTCTCGCTCTTCAGCGGTAGAACCCTCCCCGATAACAGGGTAGGTTTCATAGAGGACATACTTATACTCCTTAGCAGTGAGTATTATGTCCAAGTTCCCTTTTCAATCCACATAATTTGGACTTATTAGCTTATTCTCATGGAGAATAATGGTCAAAGGACTAAAAGAACCTCCACCAACTATTTCTGAAAAATAAAAAATAAAAGAAATCTCAATTTGTGAAAAAAACAAAAATAATTTGTGTCATTATCCTCATATTAAATATGATAATCATTAATCCTATCACCATTATCTTTAATATGGTTAATTTGGCTCTTAGAAAAATTGACATAGTTTCTTAGGAAGATTAATAGTTTCCTAAGCTAAGCGTATTGACCACCACAAATTAATTTTCCTTTTAGGTAATGATTTAGAAGATAATTCCATCGTGGGATGATCGTTTCTTCTCATTTCTTATAGACATTCCTCATACTATAACCTCCAACATGGGCTGACCGATCATAACATGTGTCTTAGGTTATTAATTACATCCATCCATTAATTCTAGATCTTTGTGGTATCTCTATTCTATACATGTTCACTCTCAGGGTGGCGTGAAGGAACTCACGATTTCTAATGAGGATCGTGATGGAAGCCGTGGGGCCGTTGGAATCCCTCTCCCACTTAGTCTTTTAAAACAAGAATTTTTAAAGAAAATATATTTTTCAAAAAATCTCATTAAGTATCTCTTAACTCTTTGTAAAATATCCAAATTCATAAATCTCTATATCAAGGTAAAAATCCTTTAAGAGATTTTCTATGAATTTATTTTACACAGTTAAGAACTTAATGATTTCTAAAAATTTTCTTTTAAACTTTTTAGAGACTTTGGTCTCAAGTTTAATTTGACAAAAATAATTTTCTAGTGCAAAAATAAAAGAAAAATGGCTTTCCATTTTAACTTACAAAAATATTTAAATCCTAAATATTTTCCATGTCAAGTATTAAATCCTTTGAGAAAATATCCATGGATTAATTTTTGTCCAAGTTAAAAATAACTATATTTTTTTAATTTGAAAAATATTTTTTTTGTTATAAATTTCCCAAAGACTTTGGTCTTTGAGAAAACGCGTACATAGGATACAAAAAGAAATAAGCATGCTAGAAAACAGTAAATGTTTTCATATTTTTTTATTCTTTTAACCTAAGTGTCCAAATAATAGAATTAAACACATTATTAATTAATGGTCTTATTTAATCCTAAATTTCCTTTATTATTATTTTTCATGCAAAATATTCAAAGAATATTAACTATTGCAATAAAAATAACTTTGCCTGGTATTGGACAGGAAAAAAAAACCATTATTTTTCTCGCTGGTCCAGTGCACCCACCTCACTGGATAGCTGGTTGATCGAGACCCGCCAGACTTGGATCACCCACGACCCGCTCGCGAAGCTGCCCTGTGACCCGCTGCAATTGCAATTCGCAATTTGCAAATTGTAATCACAATTTGCGAGGAAGTCAGTAGTAGGAAACCTTCCTCGCGCGCGCCATGGAGCCGAGGCCAACTTGAACCCGGCTGCGGCTCCAAGCCGCGACTGGCTTAGACGGCTCAACTCCTCTCACAGAATGCAGGCAGCTCGACTTCTCGGCTCGGCTCGTTGAGCCGATAAACAATGTCATCTTCTTCAGCTTTTCCTGAGTTTCTTTTCTTCGTTTTTTTCGTTTCTTCTTCTGGTTCTTTTGTCCAGACAGCTCACAAATAACGAAAACAAGCACTTAACAAGTGCCTATGCCCTTAAAAATATTGGGCTTACACGAAATCTATGAAAGCAAAAAAAAAAAAAAAACAGGTGTTCCTATACTTCTACTCGCAAAGCTTACAAACAAGACTATCCCAAATCAGAAACGCGAAAGTTCATAAAAAACATCCAAAATAAATTTTTTTTTTTTTATTTTAGTTAAGTTTAGCATGCTTCCTATATTTGCCAAACCATGCTTTGATACCAGTTGAAGGTAAAATATGGCAAACATAAACACAGAAGCATGCATAATATCAAAATAGATGCAACGAAAGCTTTAAGAATTATAATACCTCTGCGTTTGAATGATCTTATTGGTATTGTAACACCCCACCTTTTTACTTTCGGTTGGTTATTACCTGTAATAGGATGAGAATTTATATCAACGGACAGAACAAAAGTTGATCGGTGTATTGAGACGAACACTTTGGAGAAATAAAATTTTATCGGAACCTGGATGTAATTATTGGATTTATTTTACCCGAACTCTAAATTTTTGGAAGGCTATTAAGATTAAAAGAATAAGAATTTTAGGATACTTTAGAAAGAGAAATTAATCAGTGTAATGAGGTGCACGTTTTGGTGCGAATTATGCTACCCGGGGTATCGGGGGCATTTTCGTCATTTTGACCGCACTCGCAACTTTGACCTCAAATTTGACCAATTAGAGAGAGAATTGAATAATTTAAGTGTTACCAATGGATTCAGTTGAATTTTTGGAGTTGGGTAGTGAAATAAAATATTTTTCATTACGGACCCGATTTTGGTCATTTATGAAGAAAATGAAAAATTACGGTTGGAAATGGGACGTGTGGCTTCTTATAATTGGTGGATGAAAATAAGTGTCGTTTAGTGATTGGTTAATGAGGCCAAGTGTTTCTATTTGATTGGTTGTGATAAAAAAAAAGGAAGAAGAAATAAAGAAGAATGACCCACAAGAAATAAATAAGAATGGCCCACAAGCATGAAAATTTTGACCAAGTTGGACCACCTTTTGACTTCATTTGACCAAGCTTAATTAAGCTAATCTTGATTTGAGTAAGTTAATCAAGGTTGATTATGCATGGCCATGCAAGATTAGAAAATATCTATAATGTTCTAAGAGTTTCTACCTTTTTCTATAAATTTCTTTAAGGTTCTAGAGTACTCTAAAGTTTTCCATAAGTTTCTACAAGTGATGAGTCATCACCTAAAGCTTTCTAGAAATTGTGGTTAATCATTCCATGTGTACCAATTACATTTCAAAACTTCCTACTCAAGAGTCCTATATAAGCCATGACAAAAGCATGTGATGTAAGGCATTACATAAGCAAAGCTTCCTATACAAGCCTTCTAACATCTATAAAAAGGCCATGAAGGCCAACTAAAATGGCTTTAGATAGCCAGAATTTCGGAGCAAACAAGAGAGAAAAGGGAGAAGAGAAAAGAAAAGGAAATAGAGAAGAAAGAGAGGGAGAAACCGGAAATAGAGAGGAGAGAAAGAGAGAGATAAAAGCAAGAAGATGCTTGGACTGTCCAGCCTCCAAATGCAGCAAAGAAAAGGTAAAGATCTACCCTACCTGAAGTAAAGTTATTATATAAAGCATGGAGATCATTTTGGTATATATATTGTGAGAAGTTTATGTGTGATAGTTAGGTGAAGTTGTATGAAAGCTGTCCTTGTGTGCAGAAAATTCTGGAAGGTTTTATGTTCAGTAAATATGTAATGTTTTTGGATTTGAATGAAGCAGGCATATATCTTTGTAGCTAAGGATCATAGAGACATTTTAGAACAAGTTTGACGTTAATCGGATTTACGGATCAAAAGTTATGGTGAAAATAGTAAAAGGTGCCAAATCAGTGACGGGATTTTTACTACTAGAACTTGGTGTGCAAAACTGAACAAAATGGACAATAGAATTGGTACTCCATGAATTGGAACTAGTAAAGGAATGTCTTAAGGATATTTTACAATTGGTTTGACATCATTTGGATTTGTGGATTAAAAGTTATGGGCAAAACAAGTTAGGGTGTCAAACTGGAAAATTGCAAAATGTTAAGGAAAGAATGAATAGTGAAACTAAGTCAAAACTACTGAGGCTATTTTTGCCCAGTACGGTGATGCTGGAACCAGAAACCTAAAAACGGCCTATACTGAATTAAATTTAAGAGTCTCACGGTCATTTTGGTATATCATGGAGCCAAATCGGAGTTGTAAATTAAAAGTTATGTGCAAAATAAAATAGTGTGTCAAACTAGTGAAATTCCAGAAAAGTAGTCCGAAAATGAATGGACTTAAGAGTGATTAATTATGTGATTTTGGACAAAACAATTAGGGAAACATGAAGTGAATCCCTTGTTTATGAAGTGAGGAAGGATGTGGAAAAAGGAAAATGAAAGAATTAATCAAACGATGGAAAAACGATGCGAACGAATGTTGAACATTTTTCTTAAGCATCGGCTAACCGTCGGCCCCAACGGCTAAACGACGGTTGAACGTCAGCTAACTGTCGGGCACGTCGGCTACCCGACGGCTATTTTTTGGCCAAACACCAATTGACCCGAAAACAATGTTTGGTGTAGGTTTAGCGACAAACAGCTAACGAAATGTCAAAAACGGTAGGAACGGAGGTTAGACAGTCGTGAACGGAATGAGAGGCTTAGGACACGAGGTGAGTCACATTGATTTCTAAACCTTTTTAAAGGCTAATGTGCTTTGATTTTCTATGAAATGCTATGTCTTATGCCATTTTGGAAATCCTCGAATATGTTTAAGGTTTACATGAGCAACATTTGCTTTTATGTTATTTCGGACTCGAATAAATTTCATATTCAGCTTGGAAACCTTCCTAGATTATAAAAACACGAATTTGTGAATTTAGTCATTTTCGGATTAAATATTTGGAATTTCTGAAAAATGGTAAATTTTGGAATCGGGTATTTGGAGAATAATCCAAGTATCCTTATTGGAATATTTTATGAAAACTCTTGGAACTCGGGTATTCGGTAAATGACCGAAATATCCTTATTGAAAATTTTGTGAATATTTTTCAAATCGGGTAAGGGTAAAATGACCCAGATACCCTCAAAAAGTCTTTTGGAACCTGGTATGGGTAAGATGACCCGAATGTCCTTGGAAAATGACTTTTGTGATTGAGTACGGGAAAAATAACCCAATTACTCTTGGAAATACGTTTTGATGTATGAGTAAAACCTTTTATTTGGTTTCAACATGATTTTGGAAAATATTGTTTTGGCCCCAAAATGTTTTGATTGAACATCCTGCGGGATCAGATAATCCTCTGGCCTGATCAGTCAAATGGGGTTGGTATTGTTGCGTTGAGTACTCAACAGAGACTTTGATCTTTGTACTAGCCCATGTTAGAGATAGACGACCCCAAGTAACTTGATCAATTTTGGGGATTGTCTTACTCCAAACAGGGTGACAGGACATTGTGACAAGTCGTCCCTGGCTAGTCGTTGTGAGCCCGGCAATTGCCTGTTGATTATGATTGGTGGGTTGTTCACATGAGACCAAGCGGGGACACTTGGTGTGTTCAACCCCTTGCCACCTCGATGGTGATTGACGTCAGGATTGGGACCCCTGGCTTATGGTGGCAAGTAAAAGATTCCTAAGTGCATAGTAAGGAACATTGGTACGCTGCTCACCCTTCCGCCATGACACGGGTGACGTGCTGTAAGGCGCAGTCCCTTGCACAAGAGACCGTGTAGCCGAATGCGATGTTCTTTGAACTTTGCATGCGGGTCGCACTTCTAAATAGGGAAGAACCCGCATTTATTGAATTGGGGGCCGTGTGTTTGAAAATTACTATTTTTCGAACGTATATGATAAAATGACCTGAATTTATCAATTATTGCTATTTTTCCTGTTGTATAATTTACTTCAGCAAAGATTTTGAAAATCAACCCTCTTTTAAGGGAAACACTGGCATACACACGGATTCACTGGGTGATTTTTCACTCACACGTGTCTTTTTTCTTACTTTTTTTGTAGGATCCGGAATTGGAAGAACCTACGGATAGAGGACGATACCACAGTGATAGCAGAATAGGTCCGGATGTCTCCTCTTTGGACCTTATATACTCTGTTGATTATTCGTTATAAAGACCCCTTTGTCTGGGTATCTGGACGGGGCAACACCCAATATTGGTATGCTTCCGCTGTTATCTTTAGTAGGGGTGTTACAAGTACCGAAGAAGATGTCAGGACCACTTCTTGCTGAATACTCGAAGTCACTGGTTCTCCCAAAGACACCTCCGATTGCACTTTTGCAAGCCGTCTGCTTCTTCTCATTCACACGAAACTTTTGAATTTTCGAAATATGACCACTGACTTAACCACCGCAAGTGAAAGCTACAATCGGATAGAAATATGGCCTTGTTTCTTTTCGTTTTCACCCACAGAGAGAGACCGAGAAAGTGAAAAACTAACCTTAACTTTTCATTTACACCTTACCCATCAAATAATGCGGGATCCATACCTTGCTGTTTTTTTTTTACCCTTGGTCTTATCCATTAGGCCTAATAAGATTATTTACTTTTGGGTTTGAATACCCATAAATAATAAGCCTCAATTATTTATTTTCGGAGTTTCATAAAATAGCCCAATAAATAATTTACAAGTCCAAATAAACCAATATAAAATATCAGACATTTTATCTAGTTTACATCAAAGTTAATTTTCTAATTATTCAATTTAGGCCTTGAGCCCTGAATAATTAATTAACCAATTAAACTAGGTAAAATATATACTCTTTCTTAGGACTTTTATTTTATTATAGTCTAATAATAAATCAGACTATTTAAATAAAATAAAATCCATAATTACCAATACTAATTCCTTAACCCAAATCTATCAAGACTTAAGGGCTATTCCGGGGACCAAAAGACACATTGCCTTGGCTACTAAAATGACCAACATACCTCTGCAATATAAATAGTTGTATTTTGCATTTTAAATATTTTCTAATATCACCATAAGGAAATATTGACTCACTGGACAATGCTACGTTAGTAAAGTCTCCGACCTACAGGTATAATGACTAAAATACTCCTCTATGCATTGCCATACATTTAGAGAGGAATAGTGGACTAACGCCTCTCTAAAAGACATCTACCATCCTTAAACCTCTAGTCCAATGATCCACGACTCCTGGAATGTTTTCATTTTTCAAGAGAGTCGCCCTAAAGTAAACATCCAAATAATGTTCCCCAGGACTTTGGATATTTAGATCATTCGAACAGTCACAAGGGGCGATATAGCGCAGAAACTATTTTGTACCAATCTGTCTTAACTAACTAGTTATATATACCCAACATACAAGTATATCGACTCTCCGAAAGAACCGCAACTACAGCATATCAAAGTATATGCTTTCAACTTCGTCAAACTACTAACTCATACTCAAGCGGTAAAGTATTAGTTCATGCTGTAGCAGTAATAATCTGTGTTTCTTCTAAATAGTACTTTTAGAAACCACTATTACAGGTCCTGTTCTACGTATTTGAAATACGCTCATACTATGAAGTGAGTGGACTATTCACTGGCTAAAGGTAAGCCATTCCCATTTGAAATTCATAACATAATAATCTTAACATGATGAGATTCTCATTTTCATCAATCGGTTAAAAACAAACGTTTATGTGTTAAGTAACCTGTGATACATACCTTACTGTGAAAGACTACCATTCACATGGATCACTTACTTAATCATAATGGATCATTTTCAAATGTAAATCTTGCACAAATAAAATGTAAATTCACAAACAAATTTTGAGAATAAATTTTTTTATTAATAAAATCGATAATTATATCAGAAAACTAGTCTAGAGGGCATATTTTCCAACATTAGCTGCTTCCATGATAAGTGAGTATGATTTGTCGTGAAACATATGCCCCAATATGCTTTGTATATACCGATACTAAGTTGTGCCCATTTGATATTCGATTTGTTTTCTTTTCTTTTTATTTTTAGTAAATTACCAGAGGTTTTTTGCACATTGTGATCTGTGTTAGTGAATTCTTGGTGTAGCAAAATTATGAATTCCATGTTTAGTGAAAGTTCTCATTGAGAATGTTTATCTTCTAATGTATTTTCCATTTATTCTTTCTTTCCTTTCTTATCTTTTAGTCAACGAAATTGGAGAGCCAAATGATCAAGAAACAAAACTGATAATACAACATTAAAAATCCAATATTAAAAAAATCGATGAAAAAAGAAATATTTGTGCATTGTGACTTTTTAGAGGAAAAATCAATGGCTAACGCTTGAAATTTTGAAATTCAAAATACTACCCCAGTCTTCTCAAATGATTTGTCCATTTCTTGTGGATAAATAATTGTGGTTCTTAAAATGCTTAATTTGCTATTTAGAATAATTCTTAAACTTAAGTAAACACACTCTCGTGAATTCTGAATAGAGTGCCAATTTTAATGGCTCTTGTCATAAGATTAATAACAAGGATACATAAGGAATTAGGAAAAGAATGCAAGAGGAAACAAGAAAGATAATCAAGTTGCAAAAGGTATAAGGAAGTTGATGCTAATAGTATCTTGAACGTTAAGGAAGAATACAAGAGAATTGAAAAATTAGAAAAAATTACTATCACTAGCAACAAGAGCCACTTGAGTTAGGGGAATATTAAACAAATAACAATGACAAGCTTGTTGAAGAACCAGATCAATGACAAGGTAAAGATAAAGTAAGATGAAAATGAGAACATTGAGACTTCTACAAATGAGACATTTGAGTAGGTATAAGAATATAACTATTACTCTTTATTTTTTATATTCATTATTCAAAAATGTTGTTGTGTATATAATGAGAAATAATATAGATATAATATAAAATTTTTATTCTTACTGAATTGGGTAATTCTATTAATATAAAATTTTCAATTAATACAACGGGCACAATTTGTGGAGTTACCAACTAGTTGAACAACTATCTTAACTAAAAAAATATAAATGTAATAATATCATTCACTAAAGGGTTTTCTTCTTCTTTTTCTTCTTTTTTTATGAGATATCAGAGATAATATTTATGGAATTGTTTGGATTTCAAAATTTCAATGGAATTTTTACTAATGTTTATGAAAATTAAAATAACAATAAATTTAAAAGTCTTATTTTAGCATGATTTTTAGGTAAAAAAAAGCACAATTTACAAAATCAAGTACTACAAATAAAGAAGGGCCTTGCCACCTTTTCACTCATAGTATGCTTATCTTATATAATTGATATTTCTTACACAAAAATAATTTGTCAAATTTATGACGCAAAAGAAACAATTATGTTTGATTGAGGTAAAAAGAGGGAGGAGGAAATGTAAATGTGAATGTAAATAAGAGATTTGGGTATTGGTTAAGAAGGAAAGATAAAGATAAGTCAATTATAAAGGGTGAGCTTTCCTTCTACATCAAAAAAATAATCTATCCAAATTAGAATGGCTTGGTATATAAATAAAAATAATATTTATTATTTAATTTCTTTTTACTCCAACTAAACAAAACATAAATAAAATATATTTACTTCTTATAAAGAAAGTAAAAGTTCCCCTTCCTCTCCTCTTCCTCTATTGTGAAAAAAACACAAGATGAAGAGCAAGGTTTCTTAAAAAAAAAACCTTTTAAAAAATAATGAATTATAATCCACATATTTATGAAACGATTAATGTCAACTATTCTTTCTTTTTTTAATTATGACCCAATATGATTTTGATATCTGAATTTTAAAAATAGCCAATTATATCAGTAACGGTTGGTTAATGGTGTTTTCTTAAAACATATTTTTTAAATAATAACAAACTTTGTATATTATTAAAGAGCCAATATTTTGTTAAGGTAAATTGTCAAAGTTAGTCCCTGAACTTTTTATTTTTTATAACATTAATCCCTCTTCTTTATTTTCAATTTATTAGGTCCTCAAATGTAGTCCTTCCGGTCAATTTCTGGCCAGTCAACGGTCGGTCAAAAAAGTCAACTCCAACTTTAATTTTTTTGAAGGGTAATATGGTTATTTTATTGTACACAGCTGAAAAATAAATAAAAACAATGACAAATCATCAAAGTTAGTCCCTGAACTTTTTATTTTTGTAACATTGGTCCCTCTTCTTTATTTTCAACTTATTAGGTCCCTTATCTATTATTTTTTAAAACATTGGTTCCTCTTCTTCTTTTTTTTTTTTTGGGGCAAATGTAGTCATTCTGATCAATTTTGGGCCAGTCAACGGTCGGTCAAAAAAGTCAACTCTTAACTTTGATTTTTTTTCAAGGTTAATTTGGTCATTTTACTGACACAAAACTTTTTAAGTGTTAAAATGGCAACCCATTTATTTTTTTCCGGCCTTTCATTATCAATTGGTTTTTCTTCATATTCAGTTGCTATTATGTCATTAAGTTCCTCAGAATCTTCCATATCCTCATATTCAGTTGCTATTATGCCAAATTATGACCAAATTGAGAAGTATTTTTCGCTACCTCCGAGTCTTCACCAAATCCAGACTCCATTTCATTCTCATGGCCAGAAGAATTCTGATACTGCAAAGGCCCATTTGAATCATCTAAAGTTTTGGTTAGAGAAGCCTCTAAAGCTTCCAGCTTTGCAAAATCAACTCGAAGCTAGGATTGCCTTCTTCTTCCGGTGATGGGTTTGCGGTGATGGTTCCCGAAAAGGTGAAAATGACTGATAATCATCGTCGCTTTCCATCGGCGCTTGAATGAACAAGTAAGTTCAAGGTCTCTAAAGCAGAGTATAGTAATGGATCTGAATCAAGATGGCGATTTATCCAATGATTTCTTACTTTTTGTGTTGTTATGCTGAGACATTCTCTTGACTATTCATATTTTTCTGTATCATGTGCGTTGCTATGGAGCCGACCCAGCTACAACTTGTATAAATTCTTTCTACTTGTTTTTAGGTAAATTGTCAAATTTAGTCCCTAAACTTTTTATTTTTTGTAACATTAGTCTATCTTTTTTATTTTCAACTTATTAGGTCCCCTATCTATTTTTTTTTTTGAAAACATTGGTCCCTCTCCTTTTTTGGGGCAAATGTAGTCCTTTTGATCAACCAGTCAACGGTCAGTTAAAAAAGTCAACTATACAGTAAAATGACCAAATTGCCCTAAAAAAAAAAAAGCAAGGTTGAAGTTGACTTTTTTGACTGATTGTTGACTACCCAGAAATTGATTAGAAGGACTATATTTGCCAAAAAAAGAAGAAGAGGGACCAATGTTTAAAAAAAATAGATAGAGGACCTAATAAGTTAAAAAAAAAAAGACCAATGTTACAAAAATAAAAAGTTCAGGGATTAAATTTGACAATTTGCCTTTTATTTATACATAGCTTTGTTGGGTATATTTTAGTTAGGAGATTTTACGTAGGGGTGGCAATATTAAATACGACACGCCAACAAGATGCGGTTATAGCGGGTTAGGGTTGGAATTTCACGGGTTCAGGTTGAAACAGGTCGACCCATTTAACTTTAAACGTGTACAGGTCATAAACGGGTTCAACCCGTTTCAACTCGTGAACCCGTTTAATTTTTTTTAATATTTATATTTAATACTTTTTGTAATACACTACAAATTTTACTATAGAAAATTAGATAATTTATTTTTTACATGAATTAATTGAATTAAATTTTATTATATGAATTAATTAAATTATTTTTGTATCTATTTTGTTTAATTATATGAGACCTCTTAAAGAAAATAAATGATGTTAATGTAGTTATTTACTTGATATATAGTAAATGAATCATTCTTAATTAATTATTATTTAGTATCTATAATAATAATATTATTACGAGTTGATAAACAACGACCTTACGCGAGTCTAAAGGAAAAAGTTAGACCTTTAGGAAATAACGTATGTAATATGCCTACATGCCAAATTGAATATACTCATGTCAACTCGTTTTATAACATGAACACGACACGAAAATAAATGGGTTGACACAATACGACACGTTTATTAATCGGATCGTGTTCGGATTGACCTGTCGAGTGTAATTATCTCAAATTGACACGACCCGTCAATCCGAATACGACACGATTGTCACCCCTAATTTACGACAACTGCAACCAAAAAACGTGCAGTGGTTAGTGGGCGTAAAATCATGCTCTGCCCATGGGCTTCTTGCAGCTGAGCAGCCCAATAGATCCGTGGAGTCGCGTCATATCACCCAACTGAATCCAATAAAGGAAGCCCGCGGCCCATCGATACCCACACTACGACTCCGATATGTCCCCGTCTCCCCTCTTGCAGCTCCTCACCCAAAACCCCCGTTTCTATACACTGCTGCGTTTACAAAAATCAGAACTTGCACTCTCATCCCCTTTCGGTTGCTCCTAAATTACAAATCATATGCCATAGCTATATATGTATATGTATATATAAATAATATATACAGGAACCTAGGGTTAGGGTTTTGAATTGTTTCCCATGGCTATGGGAGACGAAGGAGATACGTTATCTTCTGCGAATTTTAATAAACCCTCGCCTGTCAGTGAAGAGGTGAAAAAATTGAATTCCGAGGATCCTAAGAACACTGTGGAACAATGTGAATTTATTCATAAAGCTGTCAACTCAAATGAGTCACCTTTTGATTCGAAAGAGAACGCGGCGGTGGCTCTCACGGACAAATTTGAGTCTCAGGTTGTGACAGAGACCGGTTCTAAGAGTGGAGGAATTATTGGGACAGAGGGCATCGATCGGGAGGTGGTAGCTGATGAAGCCGCGGTTCTGGAAACCAGAATGGAAGAGGAGGCGATGGTAGGTGGAGAGCGACTGTTATCGGAAAAGGGTGATTTGCATGTTGGATTGGTGCCGGAGGACGGTGCATCCCAGTCAAAAATAAAGGTGCTGCTTGAAAGAAGTGTGCGCGAGGTAATTGATTCTAAAAGTAGCGGTGAGCCTGGGGTGGCTGCACATGAACCGGGTGCTGAAATGGAGATGCAAACGAGCAGTGGAGGAACGTCCGTTTCTTGTGTCGGTGATCACCAGCATGCTGGTGTTGAGATGGTGGTGGCCTCTGAAGGTGTCACAGCAGTGACGGACAAGGACATAGTGGACCAACAAGTTGCGCCAACTGTAGGTGGCGGAGAGAAAAATGTGTCTGACATGGATACTTCTCAACTGGCTAGTTCTGAATCAACTGAGGCGAAGGGTGATGAGGTAGTAGTTACTTATGCCCTCGGGTCTGGATCGGTGTTGGCTGAGAGAGAGAATTCTCAGAGTGAGGTAAATACTCTTCTGTTAATTAGGGAGGAATCAGTCACTGATGAGGGAGTTGGAAAGGAAGCCGTGGTGACACAGGAATCTTCTGCAATAGTGAAGGGAACAGAGACAGCAGGGTCGGATGTTGGTAATGTGGATAAATCCGCCTCTAACTTGGATAATACCTGGATTGGTGGAGTGGAGTCTGTTGAAGGCAAAGAGTTAATGACAGAAGAGCTGCCAGAGACTAAGGTGGATACCGAGACAGTTGTGGAGGTGGCTAAGGTCCCTGAAGTTGAACATGATAATACCCGTTCAGAAGTTTCTCAATTGGTTGGTACTGAGGCACTGATAGTAGGCATACAAGAGAAGGAAAAAGACAGTAGGACTGCTGAGGAGGAACTCCTATTAGACTATCCCAAAATGGACGAGGTATCTATGAATTTGGAGTCAAGTAATAGGCAGTTTGATGGGGTTGCAGCTAAAAGCGAGGAAAATAGGATAATGTTGGGGCCAGAGGAAATTCCAACTGTGGATACTAAAGCTGAGATGGAGATTACTGGGGGTAATGATGGTGAATCTGTTCCTAAGTCGGATGATTCACATGTTCTGCTGCAAGATGAGGATGATGAAGAAATGGTTGCTGAGGAGGGGACTGCTACTGAAATGGAAACTGAAACAGATGCTGGGGATTCCAGCAAACCTGTTGGAGGGAAACGGAAGAGAGGGAAGAATTCTAAGATTCCAGGAAATTCTAAGATTACTTCAAGGGCAGGGAAGATCATGGAGGAAGATGTTTGTTTCATTTGCTTTGATGGTGGTGACCTTGTCCTTTGTGATCGACGGTAAGGTGGATTTTGAAGTTGGATTCTGTTGACAACAGCACCCATATGTAAATAGAAGAGTACATGTGCTTAATCTTGATTTGCAAGGTTTTTATACCACCTTATCACCCTGCTGTCGGTAATTTAATGTAGTTTTTGGTTTTTAATAGGGGTTGCCCTAAGGCATATCATCCTTCTTGTGTCAATCGAGACGATGCATTTTTCCGGGCTAAAGGTCGCTGGAATTGTGGTAAGTTTATGTCTCTTTCTCTTCAGATATGCAACTATCCTGTTTAATAGTCTGCTTTCCAGACAGATAACATTAGCTTTTAAAGACATCAGACTATCTCTTTTAATTGTGGACTTTCCAAAGATGTCCAGTTACAATTATCTAATGCAGATGAGACATTCTTGGATGTAATATCTGATATTTGTTAGAAATGCACGTATTTTTAGATGTTCTCAGATTGATAAATCCATTTTATATTTTTGTTGCTTGGGTGACATGGCTTTGAGGGATAGGGTAACACAGTAAGTGCCATTTGGGAATTTCTGCTGCCATAATAAGATCAAGTTTTGTAATTCTTCTATCTTTTTTGTTTTGAGTAGTTATGTTCAAATTGTGATACTGTTTCGCCCTTCTTTTACTAATGAAATTCATATTACACTTAGTTCTTAGTAGGGAAGAAGGTCAAGTAGCATGCACTACAAAAATTAGTATAGTTTGTTTTTTGAAATATTCAGAATTAATTTTCTCCTGCAATTAGAAGATGAAAAGTTTTTCTTATTCTCGATTATTAGGCACCCTGGAATTTGTGTGGAAGATGAAAAGTCATCATGAAGTTGTAAATCAAATACCTGTAGAGATATAAAAGATATGGAATCCACTCAACATCTCTGCAACTTGCTGTTATGAAAAGGGCAAAAGGTTCCGAGTGCCCCAAACTTAAAGTAATTTTGATCTTTTCCCTCCAACTATAAAACATGTAATTTTAGCTTTTGAACTATCAAAATGTATCAAATGTTGACCTTCCGTCTACCTTTTGCATTAAAGACTATTGGAATGAGGTATTTTAGCCAATTTAAGTTCTTTTTCCAATTTTCCATTCTTTTTTTTTTTTTTTCTCAAACCATATGAAAGGAAGAGAAGGAGAGAGGAAAAAGTTATTGGTACCCATTTGAAAATAGGTAAAGTGAAATGGGTTTTGAAAATGGGCCAAAGGGTAACAGACTGAAATTGACTAAAATATACTCATTTCAAGGGCAAATATTATATGTTTTAGAGTGGAGGGCAAAAATAAAATTTTTTGAAAGTTTAGGAGCACCGGGAACCTTTTCCCCTTATGAAAATTTTATCTTCATTGTTTTGAGATGTGTGTGTGTGGCATCATATGTTTCTCTATAAATATGATTGATTTATTTGAATGATTATGTGGGACTCTCCGTATCTTGTTGTGTTGACATGCATATTTAGGCATGGGAAGGTGTTGTAGGTTTAAGTCGGCATGGTGTAAGTAAAATGAAATTCTATTTACAAATACAAGAAGTTAAAGCACAGAATTTTTTTTTTGGGGGGGGGTGTTGGTTGGGGGTGTTAATGCTGTGGGTACGTTGAAGGCTTTGCCATAGAAGACTCATGGTTCATGAGTGATTATGGAGGTTAATGAATCCTAGAATCCTGAAGTAAAAGCTACTCAAATGCATTACGCCTAAGGAGATAAAATGCTAAATTCCTACTTCAACTCATGCTTTTCTGTACACACACACTCTCTCTCTCTCACACACACACACACACACATATGAAACATGATTTGAATATGGGGGAACCATCAACTGTATTATGAGAACCCAAGAATATGATGTTCATCACAGTTTGTTTATTTATTTTTTTCCTCCCCATATTCTAGCCTTCTTTACCTGGATGTTTTTCCCTCAATGAAGTATGTTGATGGAATATGGGCACTAAAAAAAAGAACACTTTACCAAGTTACACTAAACAAATAAATACGTCTTATGAAAAGTTTGCTTAGGTTTATGTGTAGGTGTGTGTATGCTACAGATTGGGATACTTGCTTGTCAATCTTTAGCGCTTCAATGCATCATATCTTCTACCAATGCATAAATTGCTCGTTATATTTTAATAATAGAAAGGAAAATGGATTTTCCTAAGTCCATTTCAATTCAAAATTTCACTTTAATTAAAAAAAAATATATTATTTTATGTATTTTCGTTTCCCGAGAATTATCATATACTCACAACATATCGTATTCTCTATCTTTAACATCACGTTGGGCCCTACTTGACCCCACACATGTAATAATTTTTATTATATTCAAACAATTCATCTCAATCAAATCGGTGTCTAATTGGACCCTAGGCTTTGTGTAGCATGGATGAATCAAGTCTTAGATAAAAATATGGGAAAAATTCATTTTGCCATCCGAAATTATGGCCAATTGCTGTGTACATATATCGTATGGCTGGGTATGTATATATATCAAGTCATTCAACTTGGCAAAGATGGCAAATCGAGAGAGATTAGGAGTTTGGTATCAATTGGAGAACTAGTGCTATTTGGATAGCAATTGGGGGAATTGGCCATAATTTCAGTTGGCATTTCGGTTTCTCAGCTTTTGGTAAAATTGAGTTCTAAATCATCTCATGTGTTGTTTTGTTTTTCCTGTTATTGTTTGATCCTTTGCTTTACCACTGAGGTGTGACAATGTTTATGTCCTTTTCTTTTGTTTTAACTTTTCTCTTATCAGGTCAGTTCAAGTATAAAAATATTTCATTGCTGTTGGCCTTTCTTGTTGTGTGAGATATTTACAAATCCATTAAATGTGTTAGACCTCTTTATTTAAGCGTTTTGTTTTAATTGTACTACAGGTTGGCATCTTTGTAGCATCTGTGAGAAGAATGCCCATTACATGTGTTATACATGTCCATATTCCTTGTGCAAGGGATGCACCAAAAAAGCTGTCATCTTATGCATTCGAGGAAACAAGGGCTTTTGTGAGAGCTGCATCACAACAGTCAAGCAAATCGAGAACAGTGACCTTAGTCACAAGGATGTATGTTCTTTTATGAGTGCACTCGCGCCTCTCTATCTTTTATTTTACATTTATTATGGGTGTATTTGGATTGAAGTTATTTTTTTCGAGTGGGAAGGAATTTGAACTTTGAAAAAGGACATGTGGGGCCAAGGAGAGAGAATGTTATGTTTTGTGAATAAATGACAATTCTCAGGAATTCTAAATCATTTGAGTTGACTTTGTTTTATTATTTATTGTTTTTATTTTTGGGTACAATGAAGAAATTTTTTCTTTTTGGACTTGGAAATCCAATCCAAATGGACTCCAGATTTCAGTCCTTATGTCTTGATTGATATTCTTGGGGCTTAGAATAAGTTGTGGTAACCCTTAAATGTGATAATCAAGTGGAGTAGCTTATCTTCAATCACATGTCCTTGCCAGTTTCTAATTCTTTAGCATTTTTTGTATCATCCTCCATTGCTGATATCATAACTCAAGAAAATTGTGTTATAAAACTCATTTGGACGGCCTTTGCTTGTGAAATTTGGATCTTGTAACTTAAATTCTAAGTGGGCCAAAAAATAAGAAAATGTATTTGCTGTTTTCTGTTCTCAAAATCTTTTTCAATAACTCTTCTCTTCCCTCTCCTCTCTTCTCCATTCCTCATTGTTCATTCTCCTTCGGAGATGCGCACCACTTTGTCTTCTCTTCTCTTTTACTGCACTACTCCAGCACTGCCGCTGTCCCCTCCTCTCTTCTGTCCCTCATTCTCTGCTATCTGCATCTCGTGGGTCCCACCTCCTGTGATGTTGCTGCCACCAATACCTTATTCCATCTGCTCTCCTTCTTTTGCCCGCAGCCTGCCACCTTGCCGTTCCCATTTTTGCTCACTCACAACCACATATCACAGTGAAATTCTCTCCTGCCGTATCGTCTCTCTCATGACTACCCCTCTCCTCACGAGGGTCTCTCCTTCCCAACTTCAAACTGGCTTTCATCTCCTTTTCACTGCCTGATCTCTGGCTCCATCCTGCCATCCATCCTGCCAATTGAAGTCTTCTCCTTCCCACATATGCCACCCATCAATTGTTATGAGTTTCCTTTTCTCATAGAGAGATGTGTTTTCATTTTAGTAAATACCAGGGGTACAATCTGAAAAGTGATAATCAATAGGTGTTCAAAAACTATTTCTTCTGAAAAGGAGGTTGGCAGGATAAATCTATGGGAAAATTTTTGTTGGGTTGCATCAGTTGATTGGGGGCAAAACCTCATCTCCTAAATGGATATTGTGGATGTTAATTTTGAGTGATTGTTCTTCGGTTGTGTTTTGAGTGAGTGATTTGGGGACAGTTTTTGTGGTATTGAAATGGTTGCAGTCTTGGAAGGTATTGGTCATTGTTTTTTGGTCAAAAAGGTTATATGATAAAATCAGAATCAAAAGCAATCCAAATGGGATTTGAGGTTGAAAAGAAAATCTAAAAATGTTTTCAGAAATTAACTTCTACAAAATGAGAACATTGATGAGAACCACTGATGTTGGTATAAGCTTTTTGATGTCTTTTTTCCCCGTTAATGTACTTATTATTTTGTAGTTCTCCATACTGACTTGTATCATATTTTGATTCATTCAACTTGGAGCATTGCTTTTGTCTTGTGATATTTTTAGATACATCCTTGAGTAATGTTTGGCCTCTCGGTCATCAATCATGATGCATTTTGTTTAATTTTTTCTCAACACCTAGCGGATCTAATATACCAGCTGTGAACTTTTTTGCAGTAAAACTTTTTAAGTCCTCTGGTAAATTCAACCATAGGGTTTTTATTGGTTTGTACATGGAAAATTATTATGCAGTGTTTTGGGCTTTTTAGAACTTTTAGAAAGAAAAAAAAAAAAATCTTTTAGAGGAATTCAAGTAGTCAGGTAGGTTTTGTTAGGAAAAAATTATTGCTTGGATGGTACCATCCTTAGGGGCATTTCTATAATTGTCTTTTTTTTTTTTTTTCCTTCTCTAAATCATATTACTGTCTGTTGATTGTTCTTTTTATCTGCCTGATGCAGGGGCAGATAGATTTTGATGACAAGAGTAGCTGGGAGTTTCTGTTCAAAGATTACTATATAGATTTGAAATCGAAATTATCTCTATCTTCAGTTGAGATTGCTGAGGCTAAGAATCCCTGGAAAGGTTCTGGCATATTGGCGTGTAAAGAAGATTCACCTGAGGCTGCAGTAGGTGCCAGCAATGGTGTTGGTTCTGGTTCAGAGAATTCTACTGAGAATCCAGAAGAAAGTAAACCCAAAAAAAGGAAGTCCAAGAAACGACTGAGATCCCTTGTTAAGGAAAAGGACTCTGTTACTGTGGCTGCATCAGTTGTTGGTGAAGGCATTTCTATTTCTGCACCTGGCAATGCTGAATGGGCATCAAAAGAACTTCTAGAATTTGTTCTGCACATGAAAAATGGTGATAAATCTGTTTTGTCTCAGTTTGATGTACAGGCTCTTCTGCTTGAATATATCAAAAGAAACAAGCTTCGTGACCCTCGAAAGAAAAGTCAAATTATTTGTGATTCAAGACTAGAAAATCTTTTTGGAAAGCCACGCGTTGGTCATTTTGAAATGTTAAAACTGCTTGAATCGCACTTTCTCGTAAAAGAGGATTCTCATGTTGATGATGTTCAGGGTAACACTGTTGATACTGAAGTCAACCAGTTGGAAGCCAATGAGAATGCCGATGCCCCAACAAAGGAGATTAAAGATAGAAAGCGTAAAATACGTAAAAAGGGCTACAGTAGGGGATCTCAGTCTGATCGTTATGACTATGCAGCAGTAGATATGCATAACATTAGTTTAATTTATCTGCGTCGGAAGTTGATGGAGGATCTTCTTGAGGATGTCGATGAGTTTAAAAACAAAGTAGTTGGTACCTTTGTGAGAATAAGGATTTCTGGTAACACGCAAAAGCAAGACCTTTATAGGCTAGTACAAGTTATAGGTATTTACTCTTAGCCTGTCCCTTAACTTTTAATTTGATTTCTCTTTTGAAAGGTTCAAGAATATAACATTAAAAGAAAAAACAAAATCCTGAGAGACCTCTCTTTCCCTCTGAAAGAATATTGATTTTGAATGTAGGTACAAGTAAAGCGGCTGAGCCATATAAAGTTGGCAAGAGGACAACAGATATGATGCTGGAAATCTTAAATTTAAACAAAACAGAGGTTGTGTCAATTGATACAATCTCTAATCAAGACTTCACTGAGGTAAGGTGAAGTATATAGATTCATTCATTCATGAGTGTCCCAGTGCTAACTGATTCCTCCCTTCCCCATCCACCACTCCCATTCCATTGGAAGAAAACAAGAAAGTGTGCTTTTGGAGCGGCTTGGCAATAAATATGGCTTAATCTCCTGTAGGTTGAAAACTACCGCATTTCTGTGGCTCACTAGGAAAGGAGGTGAATGATTCAGAAATACCAATCAACATGAGATTATATTTGAGCTATGCTGGCCCACTGTTTGGGTTATTAGCTCTTGAATTTTTGCTGTAACAACTATGCTATTAAGATGAATGGAAGTTGCATTGCTGGTTGTAACTTGCTCAGTTTCAAAGAACTTTTCCAAAAATTATTTAAAAAAAAAAAGCAAAGTCAAACAGCCAAGTTATTATTTCTGTGCAAAGTACCAGCTTGTTACTTTCTTTCCATTTCAGTTTATTTGCTTGTATCAATCTCCCAAGATGAGTTTGCTGATAATGGTGCATATATTCTCACTTAGATGTTATTTTGCTATTTTGTTCAAAACTCATTGACATGGTCCAACATCTCCTATCCCCCATGCCCCATGGAAAAAAGTATTAATTTCTAATAAATCATTGGTATATTGCTGATTTTTCAGGAGGAATGCAAGCGTTTGCGGCAGAGCATAAAATGTGGACTGCTCAATAGGATGACTGTGGTAATTGTAGACGTGGTCTTGCTTTCTTATTTGGTTTGAAAAATGTTCTTCTTCTGGATAACCCTTGGTTCTTTGCAGGGTGACATTCTTGACAAGGCCATGGAAGTGCAGGCAGCAAGAGTGAATGATGTAAGTACATTTACGGTACTGCTCTTTAGTACATTTGCTTTCATTACAAATAGGATGAGTGAAAAGGCCCTCCAAATATGAGATTAATTTTCAATTTCCTTTTGTAATAATGGTTGGGTAACTGAATTGTGCTAAAGGTGTGCACGTGTTACCGATACTATGGTATGCTAATGCTGATCAAAACGTTAGCTTGCTTTTGCTTGATGATTCTAGTTACTTGCTTAGCTGGGGACACAGCAATAAAAAGAGCTTTTGTCAAGTTCTATTCTAGCTGCAACTTTTACCTCTTTATTGCATGTTTTTTGCTCCATTTTTGGGGGTTTTGTTTGCCTCCTAGGAATATCTGGTAATTCGAAATTTGGGAAATGCTTGCTGCTTTAGCTAGAGAATTTAGCTTTTCTCCATGAATGAGACGTAATATTGTGTGGCCTTCAATTTTTTCCAAAAGAGTCAGCATATAGGGATGAATTTCTATTGAATTTATAAATGATAGGAAGGTCTTATGGAGGAAACATATAATGCCCCATTTATCTCTCAAAGACAGTTGAGAATTCTATTCTGCATCTTTTAGGCGATGAGGGAAAACGCAGATCCTTTTTGTTTGTTGTATTTACACTAATCTTTCCTTTGAGAATGTATCTCAAATTGTTGAGATTGGAGGGGATTATTCTGCTGTACTCTGGCACTTTCATTACTTTCATTCATTACTGAATGAAAGTTTATGGTTTTTAAAATTTCAGTGTCAAATATTTAAAGCCCTTCTACCCCCCCCCCGGTCCCCCAAAAAACCAAAACCACCCACAAAAAAAAAAAGGCGTATGTTTTTTGGGGTAGAATTATCGTGTCATTCATATGAACTTGTATTTATGTACTATCATGTATTTTATTTTGCTTGGGGACCTCGATGGTTATTACAGCCACAAACCAAAATCTTGTATAGTTGCAGGAATCTAGTTCTACCTGATTGGTCATGGAACCAACTTTATCTTACTTATCATGGAAATCAAAAGGCCTGTATAATGAGGATACACTACTTTATTACACAAATTTTTGGCATGCTTTCAATTATGTGCAGGGTGTCTAGAGGATGTCAGGACACTAATCACCTTTCCTTTTGAGAAGCATATATTTGGTGATACGATTTCATATTTTTCAAATTGGGTATTTCAAAAAACTAAGAGTGAGTATGAAAGTTTGAGTTTCATAATTGGCATATGAATTTCTGCTCCAGTCTCTGCACTTCTTGTGTTGGTGTTGACTCAATGATTTGGTTTGATGCTTGCTATGTGATACAGAAAAGATTGAATAGTTATTTCCTGTAGGTCGTGATTGTTTTTAAAATTTTACATGAACTTTTTGTGGTTCATTCCTGCATTTAAGATATGGTGCAAGTAAAATTGATTTTGCTTTCTATAACCATTGAAATCTCCATAATTTTGGATTGCAGTGGCTGGAATCAGAAACCCTACGGCTTAGTCATCTTCGCGATCGGGCCAGTGATATGGGGCGTAGAAAAGAATATCCTTTGTTTCTGCAAGATTTGAATATATTTTATCGGAAATTTGAATGTCAGTTTGTTTGTGAATTTTCTAGTTATGAAAGGTAAAATGTTTTGCTCTTTCTGTTATCCATTTGAAATTGTTGGTTCTAATTGATTACTCGCCCATCTCCCTTCTTTGTATAGCATCAGAGTGTTTAACAGCCACATAAATCATTGCTTCAGTTAGATATCTATGTGCTTTGAGGTGGAGAATTGCTTTGTTCTTGTAATGGCCTCATCATTTTGCTTGAGGTGGCCATTTGTTCAAGATTTCCAATATTGTTGCAGCATTTAAGTTTCATACGGTACTTCACCCTTTAGATGGAGAAGGACCTCAGTCTTCTGTTTTTGAGTATAAATGCATTTGTCTGTAATTGCTCAACATTGCGTGTTTGGTTAGTATCTATGCTACTTAAAACAGAAGTTTGTAAATTTTGAGGAACACTGCATTTGCGATTCAGTGTGACTGCTTTCTCTTTCCGTTGCAGGAATAGATTTAATCATTTTTAAGACGTAAAGTCCTGTGGTCTCCATCCAATTGTTCTATAATGTATGATGCTCCAACATTTTGGAGTATAACTAATAGAGAGGGGAAAGGGACTTATATATTGATGTCGGAGTGGTTGAAACAATTTACCTGGTAATTGGTCCAAGTAGATTTTAAGCAGAAAACCATCTTGTTTCTTGTGCATTTAATTGTAGATTCTTATTCTTGAGACAAAACTCTTACCCTCTACGTTGGTGTCAACTTCGGTGGAATTTCTATTGGTCAAATTTTTGGGGAATGTTGATCAGGATCTGTAATGTTCTTGGAGGCAAGGCTGAACCTAAGTGCATTTCTAATTGGTTTTCCGCTTGTAAATGCTGTATTAGTTGAGGCTTTTCATTATGTAATGGTGATAGTTGATTTGAAGTGACACTGTAACTGTTTAGTGGCATGGATGGTTTGTGTGATTTGATGATTATTATCTATTTCAAGCAAAATTGTTGGATATTTATGTTTATAGGGGGGGTAAAAATTGCATGTAAACCTTGACTAATTTTACGCTTAGAGAATGTGTGGAGAAGTTAGAGATTCTGAAGACACCTGAGGAGCGTTTGCGTAGACTAGAGGAAGTTCCACAAATACATGCAGATCCTAACATGGATCCGAGTCACGAGTCTGACGAGGATGACAGCGAAACTGATGATAATAGACGAGGTCCTTTTAATTTTCTTGTCATTTTCATGCTCTACTTTATTTCTTTTGTAGTTTGAGGAATTTGGACCGTTAAAGATCCCTTCTTGCATGCAGAAGTTTTCATGAGATCCAGGAGTTCTGGATTTAGCAGGAGAGGCAGGGCACCAATGTCTCCAGGCAGTGATTTTTCTTCTAAAGATTCTTGGAATGCAGGAAAAACTTCAAGTAAGAATTGGGAACTAGAAACAAATTTTTCTACCAAAAATTTATTGAACAGTGTTGAAGATGCCATTCACAGTGATGAGATAGTGAAGGAGAATCTAAGGAATCAAGGAATAGAGAGAGAGACACTAGAATTGGATAATTTGGTGAAGTTCGGCACATCATCTAAGGCTGATAAAGTTGGATGGACTAACCAATCTGTGGTAAGATCTGAATCAGCTTCTGCTGATGTTATGGTGAACTCATCAGCATCTATCTCTGGTAAGGAAGTGCTTTCTGTGGTTGGCTCGGTGAATTCATCATCTTCTCTCTCAGCTAAAAAAGCTGACACTGCCGTGAAGATCAATGAGACCCATAAAATATGGCATTACAAGGATCCATCTGGTAAAGTACAAGGCCCGTTTTCTATGGTACAGTTACGAAAATGGAGCAACACTGGCTATTTTCCTGCAGATTTGAAGATTTGGAGAACTTCTGAGAAGCAAGATGAGTCTATACTTTTGACTGATGCAGTAGCAGGAAGATTCCAGAGGGAGGTACCTAGAGGTGATGGTGTAATTTCAATGTCGGGTACCCTACAAAGTGCTCGTGTTTTGACCGGACATTCTGGGAAGATTTCTGAGATATCCCTGCAGTTGCAGCAGGGTAGAGAAGGTCAGTTGGGAGAAAAATCAAATATTGACCACAATCCAGGTGCTAAGACTCTGCACCTGGGGATATCAAAGGCTCCTGCAGTTGAGGTTCCTAAACTTTCTGCAGAAAAGTGGACACCGACTGATTTGATGAATCTTCCCTCGCCTACCCCAAGACATGGTAATGCTAGTGGGAATGGTGAAGGGGTTCCCGTAATAAGTGCAACTTCTTATCCTGGTGGTATGTCAGTTAGTGCAGCTTTTCCAGAGCAGGGGAATCCTTCTACTGAGCAGTTGACAAGTGGTTCACAGATTGCTCAGGCAGCAAGCACTGAAAATACTGGTATAGGGTCTGGGATGCCTTTGCAGATATCCTCTTGACTACGTCTGGGGAACCACATACTGTAGAGAAGCACGGCCATATGCCTCAAGATAATTCTGGCATTACAATTCAACCTGTTAACATTCAGAACCCCCGCATTGAAACTCATGGTTGGGGTGGACCTCCTACTCAAAATGTAGAAACAAATCCTTCTGTTCCTATGCCTGGGCAACCCCAAGCTTACAGTCCTTGGGGCGCTGTTTCATCTGCAATTCAAAATCCTGCTGGCAGTTTTCCAGATTCAGGTGCATCAGCTTTGCCTCAACCAGAGTTTTGGAGACCTCCAGCTCAGGGCAATCAACCTAATATGCAGCCTGGTGGGGGACCTAATCTTGCCTGGGGGGCAGGGCTGGTGGAGAACAACTCTTCAACTCCAGCTTTGAGACCTGAAAATCCAAATGCAGGTTGGACCACAATGCAAGGAACTCCAAATGTAGGGTGGGCTGGACCAGTTTCAGGAGCTACAAATATGAACTGGGGAGCTACTGTTCAAGGGCCAGCTCCTGGGAATGCAAATTCTGGTTGGAGTACGGCTCCTGTCAATTTGGGAACTACAATTCAAGGGCCAATGCCAGGTAACGTGAATCCTGGTTGGGTTGCACCAGCAGGGAACCCTGGAGTTCAGGGATTGGGACCTGGAGCTGCAAACTCAGGTTGGGTTGCTCCAGCTGGGAACATGGGATCTGGTGTTGTGCCAGTGCCTGGGAATGGGTGGACTCTGCCACCTGGAAATCCAGGAGCTCCTGTTCAAGCGCCACCTTCTGGGAACCCAAGTCATGGTTGGGGGGCAACAGCTGGGAATCAGGGATTATTTGGGAGTGAACAACACCAAAGTGGAGGTAAATTCTCAGGTCAAAGGGACAAGGGCTCTTGGAGTGGAGATTCCGGATTTGGAGGTGGCAGGCCCTGGAGCGGTCAGCCATCGTTTGGAAATGGCGGATCAGGAGGTCCTTTTAGACACCTTCCTAAGCGACAGATATTATGCCCATACAATCAAAATGGCCGGTGTAAAAAAGGGGCTGCCTGTGATTATCTGCATGCCTGATGAGCAGCTAATTTTTATAGCATGCAATAGATGATTTTGTACAGTAAATTTAATTTTAGAATTTCACTCTAATCGTAGGCCATTTTGGTAATTCCCTAGTTAGAACTTGTGCAGTTTTCATAAACCTTTTTCAGTAGATGCAATTTTGATGCAGCATACGTTGGTGTTTCTTCTCTGTGTGCTATTCTTGAAAGAGGGGCTGCTCGTCAGGGTGGCCCTCTCTATTTTATCGAAATTTATTATATAGTTTCTAGGAATTTAATCTATAATTAAGGTTTCAATCGTTCGAAGATTGGAATTAAACTTAGAATAAACATATGAATGTTCGCAGTATTGAAATTTACTTTAAAAAAATAAATGCATTTTTAATTTAAATTCTTATAATTAAGCTAATTAATTTGAAAAATGTGATTAATTTAACTATCATTTTAAGGTATGTGAATGCGATTAATATATGGGTTTTATTATTCATTTGTTTAATTAACAAAAGTAAGGTGATGGTTTGAACATGATTATGTTTTTTTTTTAAAAATGGTTTTTAAGATAATATTATTTTTTCTTTAAAAAGTGTGTAGTTAAATAGATTAAAAAATTGAGTGTTAAGTTAAAATACAACAGTTTCTTAAAGAATTCTTTTTACATCATTATTTTTTTTCTTGATTTATAAGGTGGCAGTTTCAAGACGTTCAAACCAACCCTTCTTTTTTTTTTTTTATTTATATACATCAAAAGAAAAGAATGTTGATCAAATTTCAAGACCTTTCAATTGATATTGCACCACTCGAAGTACCTCTAAGTTTTAGGCCTTATCTTTTAACATCATTCTAAAAATTTTCCTTTTTGATCCTACTTATAAGCTTGTATCCTCTTTATAGATAATATTCCTTCCATTCACCAAATATATATATATATATATATATATATATATATATATATATACATATATTACTTTATAATGTTCAAAAATATATTTATTTTAAAAACAAAAATAAATTTCTTTTAAACTTTACCATCAACATCATCTATTTAAGGAATATAAATTTTATTAAATTCTGGATCTATTATTAGATTTTTTATTAATAAAAATAAAGTAATAATTTATCTATAATTAAATTTTTAAACAATTTTTATTTCAAATAAAATGAAATATTTAAATATAAATGAGGCAGTAATTAAAAAAAATAAAGTACATATCCTACGTAACTTTCCTTTGTAAAAAAATGGCGGTAAAAAGAAAATGGTGTAACTGCCTAATGTAACCTCGATAAGTTGGTATCTAAAGAATTGACAACTGAAGCAATGCGCAGCAGATTTCCATCACGTCTGCGAATCTGCGATTGTGAGAGGAAACAAAAAGTGAAATTCTCGAGAGAACACACAGTGAGAGAGAATATTGGAGAAGACGGTGAAGAAGACACTGGAGACGACAACTTGTAGTATAGAGGACTCGGGAAAAGAAAGATGATCAAAATGTTACAGCTGATGGTAAAGAACCCGTCAGAGGAAAATCCAAAGGCTGTCTCTTTTTCGTCCTGATCCTTCAACAAGGTCCTCCCTCCCTCTTTTTCTTATTTTCTCTCTTTTTTGTGGGTTTTTTTTAAATGAAAATTAATAAATTTGGAAAAAATTAACTCAATTCCCCTCCTGTGTCCAATTCTTGGTGATTTGGGTGTCGTTGAAGACCTCTTTCTTTCTGCTGTTTCCTTGCTTTTGTCTGGAGTGAACTTTTGTGCATTTGGAAACTCAATCTTGCATATGGGTCCGACAAAAAATGGGTGGAACCGTAGAAGTGGATATTTGAAAGGGAAGTTGATGGTAATGATGAGATAGAATTGTAACTTTCCAATAGCGTGTGTGGATTTTGTCTTGCAATAATTGTTTGCTTAGACCTTTTGAGGCGTTGTTGCAATAGCTGGTTATTGATCTTCGTTGGAGGGTAAAATTTGATTGACTGACATTGCAAACGGGTTGTTATTGAATTGGAAAAAGATTTAAAGCTAACTCTCATTTGTCAGTCATATTGGCAATGCACAATATTGCTGTATGTAAGTGATAAAGTTCATTCAGAAGTTTTTCTTAGAGTTATTCGTACAGACTTCAGGTGGAACTAAAATTGATGGCAATGATATTTTCTGTACCTAATCGTTATTTGCTGTCCTTATTTTGTGATGGTGGGCTATTGCACCTTACTATTTGTAGCTACCAATAGCTGATTATCTGGCACGGTATCTGTTGCCCCAAAAATGCATCGCCAGCACTATTATTCTAGTATCTCTGTCCTATGGTGTTCCTTCTATTTGAGCTTTGTTGAAAAGCTCTTTTAAGTAGAATCCAATGTGTGTACCATTCTCAACTACGGTCTTGAAAGATAAAAGGGGAAAAAAAATTAGCTTTTCATATCCTTCCACACCAATTCTTAATGATAAAGTTTACCTGTTTAAGTTGATGCGTAACTAAATGCAGAAGTTCTGTCATATAAATATACGATCAGTTATAAGAAACTAAACCATTTTTATTGTCCATCCCAGTGCCTGACTATCAGTGAGTTCTTAGTCAAAGGTTTTAAAAAAGAATCAAACTTTGACCATTTCAGTTATACATATCTTGGCCTCTGCGCATCTTGAGAAAAACATCTGTTCAACCAAACCAGAAAAACAACCATGTGCTGGTATCGAGGTATCATTTTCCTCACATATATGTGTGTGTGTTCATATATATATATATAAATTTTACTAAGAACCTGCCGTTGGGATGGAAACAATAGCTGGAAAAGGCTGCTATTACCCCATAGGCTGAGGAGCAAAAGGAGGAATCTGCCCAAGAAGGGGCTCACATTTGATTAGCCAATTGGTGAGTCAATAGCTTACTAAGGCGATGATATAGTGTGTGTGTGTGTTAATTTTACCATAGTTTTGTTTATTTAGTGTATTTGAGGTTTCTTCTAATATTTGAAAGTTTATCCTGAATTCCTTTTTTTTTTTTTCCTTTTTCCTTTGGGACAGGGTTTCTAGGGTACCATGTGCTTGTGAATATGAAGTTTCTTTTTAAGTTGAGTTTGCTTGCATGAAATGCATTAATTCTATTAATAAAAGTTGCCTGTGTCATTCTGGAATTCAAAATGTCCCCATCATAATTAAAGAACTTAGGCTAGTTGGTGCAAGTTAAGTCTGGCAGTCATTTATTTTTCCTTCTATTTTCTTGAACTGCTTCATGTTTAAAATAAGAGACTGTTATCTCAGTTGTTTTCTGTTTTTTAGTTGTCTCCAGCTTTCTTTTGAGTATCCTAAGAATCTGCCTTTACTATTTCTTGTTGGCATAAGCTCTTAAGTGATGCAAATAGCATTTTGTTACAGATTTTACATGGTAAAATGACTTCCCTGATGGAGTTCCTGCTTATTTCCACAGAGGAAAAGGTCATCCTACTAAGTTCTTAGTTGCTCTTGTTTTATCTCATTTTTGTCTGCTTGATGCAGTTGATGAATAAAATCTTTCTTTCTTTGGAAGGTTTTCTGATGCTAAGGTCTCATATACCTATTACCTGATTGAGCTTGAATCAGAGAATAGGTATTGCCATATAGAAGATGTTAATTTATTTAATGACATCAGTAATACAAGAACGTAGTTGGCATTCTTGGGAACAAATTTGGGAAAGGTCAAGCTGGAGTTGATGTTTGGCCGCATGTTTTGCTAGCGTGCTTGTGAATATTGGGTCAATGAGGTTAAAATTTTGCTACTCACAAGATTAGTACATAGGCTACCAAATTTTTTGCTTCTATGGATGCGCATATAAGTTCCTTCGCAGACTGTACTTTTGCTGAGAAAATGCCGCATGAAGGATGTTCTGAATCATCATGATGAAGATATTGGTGAACTCATGATCTGGATAATGCTGGAAGTTTGAAGTAACAGGCGAATCTCATTTCCATATTATTTAATTTATTGTATTGTTATTAATTTGGGTTATTTATATCTCTGTCATGACCAATCTTAGTGCAAGAAGATAGGCATTCTTCCCCTCAGGCAAGTTAGCAAATCTACGAACTATCTAAATTTTATGTGCTTCAAAATGATTTCACAAGGAACTCTAAATGAAGACATGGTCTGATTTTGCAAAAATACAGGTTTGCAAGGAAGACAGGAGTTGTTACCTTAGGCTTTAAATGAAGACAGTCTAAAATACAGGTTTTGCAGGAATGCAGGAGTTGTTGCCTATTAGAGTAAGTAATCACATAAAGGGAAAGATGGATAATGCTTTGGACCCTTACAGAAGTTGGTCAAAATGAAAAATATGGTTTTCAACTGTAAAACAGTGCAGGAAAGCACCTTTATGGCAATCTGGATACTCTGTGTTGCGGCTGATGAAACTTTTCTGCATTCTTGACACCCTTTGAAGTATGTTTTGTTTATTGAAATGGGAGGGCGCAGATTCCCATCCTAGAATCTCAGAAATGCCATCCATTGTCCTACTTTTGTTCCAGTTGGATCTTGTAAAGCTTTCTCAATAATACGACGGTTTAGTACATCTGTGTTCCTGTTAATTTGTTGATATTGTCTACTATTCATTCCTATTTTGATGGATCTTAACATACAGTCATAGTTGTAGCTGAGCCAATTCTTTGTGGGTGAATACCCCATTTTACTTCAAGTTGTTTTGATTGTTATCTTTTGTATTAATATAGAATATTCAAATATAAAATGAGAAATTCAACTCAGGATGGAGAATGGAGTGATACTACTTAATCAGAATAATGTACAAAAATAAAAGTCAAATGACAAAATTAAATAAATATGAATCAATACAAAAGGATCAATTTCTTTTTACTTAAAATTTAAATTTTATTTTATTTGAACAATACAAATATTAAATGAAAAATATTGAAAATAGCCAACGATATTATGTTAGAATAGAGAAATTATTTTCTGAAAAATAAATTGAAATAATATTTATTATTATTTATTATTTTTAACAATTGCATAGTATTACAAGAAAAGTTTTTAGTTTATAATACTGTAAGTTTGAAAAAGGGCCCTTTAGGATTTTGCCACCAGTATCACTGCCGACCTTTAAGTAATTTTCGGAAAGCACATTTCTTTTCCCACGTTTTCAACAATCTATTTTCCACTATTGTCTAGCATCAACGCTGACCCCTCGGGACTTTTCGAAAAACACATTCTTTTTCCCACGCTTCTTTTGAAATCTTGGAAACCCTTAATGGCTGAAAACCGATCATCTATCTTTAGCTATTATCCAGATAGAGTATCAACCGAGTTAGGAAATGGAAGAGTAACATCCTTTCCTTGGTACTCCTACTGTCGGTCGTGGTGGAGATTATTCTTGCTCTGCTTTTCCCATTTTCCAAATGTGGTGCATGTGTCTACATTGTGACTAATATCATCAAACTCATTGCAATGTGTGTGTGTGTGTTTTCAATGAGTAGGGTCCCTTGAATTTGGGGGAAAAATTCACTTTGTTTGCTACGGTGCTCATAATGGTAGTAAAACTGGTTCTAGCATTCACCCATCATGAGACTACTTAATCAGAGTAATGTAAAATATAAAGTCAAATGACAAAATTAAATAAATATGAATCAATTTAAAAGGACATATTTATTTTTACTCAAAATTCAAATTTTAGTTTATTTGAACAATACAAATATTAAATGAAAAATATTGAAAATAGTCAATGATGTTTTGTTAGTATAGAGAAATTACTTTTTGTAAAATGAATTGATATAACATATTTTTTTACATTTTTAATTTTTTTTAATAATTGTATAGCACTTCAAGAAAAGTTTTTAGTTCATAGTACTAGAAGTTTGAAAAAAAACACCTTTTAGGGTTTTGCCACCAGCATCAGTATTTTTCGAAAGGCATAGTCATTTTCCCACGCAAGATGGAGAGTAACACCCTTATTCTGGTACTCCTAGTGTTGATCGTGGCAGAAAATATTCTTACTTTGCCCTTCCCATTTTTCCAAATGTCGTGTCTGTGCCTACATTGTAACGTTTGCGACTGATATCATCAAACTCATTGTAGTGTGTGTTTTCAAGGAGGAGGGACCCTTGATTATGAGGGAAAAACTCACTTTATTAACCACAGTGCTCATAATGGTAGTAAAATGGGTTCTACCATTCACCCATTATAATATTTCATCTATTTCAAAATATTTATTCATGAAACCCTTTGCACACAGATTAAGGATGTTGAAAATAATACTACAATTTAGATAAAGGCCTTATTCTATCCATATTAAAAATGCAACAACTATTGATTAGTAAAAATTCCCAAGAAGTAAGAAGAAAAAAGAGTTTTGGGAAGTTATGTAGTTGATTTAGAATAAATAAAAGTAAAATGGGAAGAAACTATTCATCAGTTCTAGAAATATGTACATGAATATCTATTTTGAAACAAAACAAAAAAGCTTTATGAACATCTATTTTGAAACGGAAGGAGTACTACTTAATCAGAACAATGTCCACAAATAAAATCAAATGACAAAATTAAATAAATATGAATCAATACCAAATGATCAATTTCTTTTTACTTAAAATTCAATTTTTTTTATTTGAACAATACAAACATTAAATGAAAAATATTAAAAATAGCCAATGATATTATGTTAGCGTAGAGAAATTACTTTTTGAAAAATGAATTGATATAACGTATTTTTTATTTTTTTAACAATTGCATAGCACTTCAAAAAAAAAAAAAAAAAAACGTTCATAGTACTGTAAGTTTGAAAAAATGCCCTTTAGGGTTTTGCCACCAGCATCAAATGTAAAACCCCACCCTGAGCTACCCTTAAAAATAGGGGAAAGGCATGCATTGCATTATTTTTATACTTATGTGTTTAATTTGTGTGTCTTGTTATGCATGGGTTGTAATTTTTTATCTTGTGTAGAACTAGATACTTTATCAATTTGCTTACAACTTAAATGTGAGAAGGGTTTAAGTTTGAAACTAGAAGAAATAAGTTTTGGTGTGTTTAAAGGAACACAAGAACATTGTGGTGTAATGGTTAGGATGCTAAACTTCTAGACTAGCAATTGAGGCTTGAATTCCATATTTTGAATAAATCTACAATTATCATATTTTTCTATCCTTCTTGGCTGGCACTGCACTCCCTAGCTGTCATTTTTCTTTTTTTGTGAAGGGGAATATCTAATCAAGGGATTTGATCTTACTCTTTACTCTTTCAAAATATTCTTATTCTATTTACTTGAGCTTTCCATATCTCACCTCCTTCTATATAGCAGCCGGACATAACCTCTCCTAATCTCTTTGATTGGATACTAATTCTAGCAATTAGGAGTGATGAGAATTATCTCTTTCCAAGCTGGAATTTTCTTTCCTTTTCTACATAGAATTTGAAAATTGAAATTCCTAAAAATAATATTCTCATTGAAAAATTAGCCGATTCAGTTTCTTATCTTTTATGTTTTAGATGTTTAAGTCTCTCTTACTTTTTTTTTAAAACTTTTTAGGTCCCCTAAAATTATTATTTTTGTACAATTTTGGTCCTTTTTTTAAGATTCTGCTAGTCAAACCATCATTTAACTAACGGAACCCTAATAAAAGGATTAAAATAGCACAAAAATAATAGTTAGGGGACTTAACAAGTTGAAAAAAAAAGAAAAAATATCAAAATCATCAAAAATAAAAGTTAAAAGACTGAATCGGCTTATTTTCTAAGCATTCTTGTAAAGTATATATAAGTTTCACAAATTAATAATCTAATTGTTAGTTTTTCTATAAAAGTTAAAAAAGTAAATATATAAAATTTTAATCACACCAAATATAATTTGTCATTTTATCATGTTACATTGTGATGTTTGCTTAATTTAAAATATGTGACTATTAAATTAATAATATATCTATTCATTTAACTTGTATCGTATGAAAGACTTAAAAAAAAAGAAAATTATTAATAAAATGAATATACTAACTATTCTATTGGATCAATTAAAAGCAAAATTAGAACATCAATGATGCAAATTAATTAAATTTTGGAAATATTCCTTGATTAAATTACTTTTTTTTATTTTTCATCAAATAATAATTTTTTCTTAAGACACTATTCCAAAATTTCTCCTAAATTTGAGATATATTTGCGTTGAATTCTTTTATTAATTTTTTCTTTTAATTTTTCATTAAATAATAAATTTTCTTAAAGAATCTATTCCCAATTCCATTCAAAGTTGGGAATAATTCATTTATTAAAATTTTTAATTTTTTTATTAACTAACCGTTTTTAATTTGGAATAGATTTCTCTACAAGAATTTGCATGACAATTCCATCCCAAAAGTTTAAACAAATTTTTTATTTTTTATTAAATAATATACTTTAAAGAATTTGTTCCAAATTTAATTAAATTTGGAATAGATTTACAACAAATACTTTTATTACTTTATTTTTTTAAAAATAAAAATTTAAGAATTCATCTTAAATCCATCCGAAATCCTTCTAAATTTGGAGGTAGATTTTTTAATTGCTTTATTATTTAAAGAAAAATTAGTCGATTTGTCATCTGATTAACGAAACCCTAATAGAAGGACCAAAACGACACACAGATAATATTTAGAGGACCTAAAAAGTTGAAAAAAAAGAAAAGGGATCTAAACTTCCAAAGCATAAAAGTTAATAAATTGAATCGACTAATTTTCCTATTCTCATTCCTTTTTGTTTGAAAGCTCACCATATTTGCTCCTTTTGTATATCTTGTTTTCTTTGATAAACAAACCTACCATTTTTCCTTTTTACTCAATATGGTAGCCGACCATACCATTTTTCACACCCACAATTGTGCATTAATCTAGTAAGGAGATTCATTCCTTACCTTATAACTAGCCTTTCCTTTTTTCCCTCTTTATAATTTGAATTTCAAATTCCATAGATTGCTCCATCAATCTATTACCTAAGTTAGGCTAGATTGGAGCTATTTAACTTCTAAATTTTGGCCAACCATATCTCTCTTTTCCTTCTTTGGCCTAACCAGATTTAGGGGAGTAACCAAATAGAAGGAAAGCTTCCAATTTCATTTAAAATAAGCAACATTTGTTTAATACATTCATTATTCAAGTAAGAGAAGTTACCATTTATTCTTTATTCAAAATTAAAACACACATCAACCTCTTTCCTTCCATGATGCACAAAATCCACCTAAAGCCTCAAAGAGTTTCGGTCACTTCTATTCTAACATTTAGAGGTGTTCATTATTCGGTTTGAATCAAAAAACCAAATCGAACTAGTTCCAATTTCAGTTTTCGATTTGATTTTAATGAAATTCGAGTTAGTTCCATTCAGTTTTAGAGTTTATATAAAAATTTGGTTTGATTTTTTATTTTCTAAAATAAAAAATTGAAAAATTGAATTATATTTTTAAAATTTTAAATATATAATTAATATTAAAATATTGTTAATAATTATTTATTTTAATAAATTATGATTTAAAAAAAATCAATTCGATTTCAATTATTTCGGTTTGGTTTTGTCCAAAATTGAGTTTAAGATCTCAATTTTTGTAATTTACATCCATGATTATAACTTTTTACTAAAATATTTGACCCAAAATTTTCAAATGTCTGGACTTTAATTTATATTACATTTTATATTAGATTTGAATTGTAATTTATGTTGAACTTTACTTGTTTGGGCTTAAATTTATATTAGATTAATAGATCTACTAAAGGAGACATTCAGATTCAATTTAGAACCGAACCGAACCGAAATTATTTCGTTTCGATTTTATCAAATTTTTAAAATTTCGGTTTTGATTTGATTTTGATAAAAAATAAAAATAAAAATCGAATTTAAAAACCAAAAACCGAACGAACGCCCTTACTAGCATTCTCACAACCAAAACACACACTTAACACCAAGAAGGACTTCCAGCCTTTTACATGTATCAAGAAGTAAACATACACCAAAATCATTTTTGGCTCCTCTCCACTCACCATTTGAACAAATGTTTGCACACATTTTTCCCTATCACTCTCGGCCTCTCTTCTCCTCTCTTATCATTTCAACTGAAACACCAAGTGCCACAAAGCTCTTAGCTCCTTCTTCTCTTCCCTCACCATTCTAGCCAAGAAAACAACAACACTAAAGGCCTTGGCCTCCGTTTTCCCTATTTGTGCACACACCAACTGACACACTATCTTCTTCTCCTTTCCCCTCTCAAAACGAGACAGCCTTTCAAGGTCTCATTAGCTCTCGACCTCTACTCTATTCGAGACAAGGTAAACTCTATTTCCCTTTCCCCATCACTCTTGGATTCATCTATATCTCTTTCTCTTCTTCTTTCTAGGCAAACCGACACATGCTTAGTCTCAGTTTTCTCTTCCTCTTTTGATCATCATGGTTTGTTCATGATAAGGTTAGATGTGTGCTACATCTTTTGCAAGTAGAAACCTTTGGACTCCTTAAGGCCGGACCAAGATCACACTCTTCTTCAAGTAATCTCGATGCTTCTCTTTTTGAATCCTTTGGTTATTTTAGATGCTTGGTACACTCAGTTGTTTATAGTTAATACATAAGATAAGTATGTTGAGGGCATAGTATGGTTATGTCATTTTGCTTTCATGTCAAATGTGGTCATGCCAAAGGGATTTGTTTCATCATTAGATTGTTGTCGATATCTAAAAAAGTTAGATCTAAGAAGCATATTTTGATATTGCCATATTTTATGTCAAGAGTATATAAGTAAGGCCCGATTTGATTGAGTTCTCTATACCTGCTTGGTGGTTGATTGCATTTAGGTTTGTCTTTACTCTTATGCACTCTAATGATTTGGTATGATGGTGATATGTGTGCAAGTTGTGACTATGTGAGTCAGTAATAAGTTGTTGATTTCATAGGAGATGAGTATGCTAGACTTTGTATGCCATGCTTGGATAATTGTGATATTGAGGGAAACTAATTGCTTAATGTGTGTATTTCCTGTGTTTTGACTTAATGCTTAAGAATTAAACTTGTATTATGTGACTTGTGGATTAATGAGTACAATATTGGTCATATATTGATAAGGTATGGAGATTGGGGATCGTAGCATAGAAGAATGTATTAAATGGGAAGAATAGTACGATTTGGAATATTATGTCTGACTGTACTTGTTAGAGATTGAGTGTTGTAATTTTTCTGGTAGCATGATGTGCTGAACTAGTTAAATAGAATCTAAGTGGATATTCCTTTTTGTACATCTTATTAGACGGAGTTAGGACTCAAGACCTATCTACTTAGTAGCTTGATTATCAAGCATAACCAATTAGGTAATTAGTCATTGCATCTTATGAAACCTCTTCTGCTAGAGAAACTTTGTAAAACCTTACATAAGATATACTTTGTTATATAATGCTCAAATTTTGCAAATTCCATACTACATTGAATGTTTTAATGCGTACTATTTTGGGAATACTTTGAAGGAAATAACTTTGCATCAAAGATTTACATCTATTACTTGTCATACAATTTATGAACTCTACTCTAAAGCTTTTGAGTATCGGTTTACACAAACATTGTTGCACGGATTTAAATGTTAAGTTCTATAATAATGGTTTTAAATGAGAACTGTTATTTAACTATAGAAATACAATGAGTTGATTATGCAGATTTTTGGAATTGTTCCTAAACAGGGATATGGAAAACGTTAAGTACTTAATAAGGGTAAGCTATTGGTACTAGTCTTTGAAGGATTGAGTAATTTTTCGGTAGGAGGCGCACCTCTTGAAGATGAGCTCTTTCTGGATGAAGCGACAGTACAGTGAGTCAGGTCAGTCCACCTAATACCCAATTCCAAGTGGGACTGTTCTCTAGAGTTGGACGACCGATATATTTGGGTGAATAGAGGAGCACCTCACCCAGTAGGCCGATTACCCATTGATATTGTGATGTAGGGTGTCATAGTATCCTGTCATGATGTAAGGTTTTATGATAAACTAAATTGGATTATGATGTAGGGTTTCATAATCCACCCATATGTTTTCAAATTGAAGAGTGGTTCATTTTACTAGAAAGTTATTTCTTTGATTGTTTTTGTAGCAATGGTATGATTGACTCAACTAATTGAAAACCACTTAATGACTTTGAAATTGTTATAAAAGGACATTCATTCTTTTCCACTCATTTTATTCAAACTTGCATCATGAATGTTTTTTAAAATATCAAGAGCACACACAAGACTTATTGGGAAATTTTTCTCACACAATTTCTATCATATTTTCAGGAGGATCCAGTCTAGACAAGGTTGCAAGTTCTTAGAGTTTTTAAGATTTAGATTCATTATATTTATTCATTTCATGTTAAGGATGTTGTTTATCTCTTTTATCCTTTGGATTTTGTATAAGTATTGTGAATTTTGCAATAAATTTTAATTATTCCCTTGAGATTTATTTGTACTTAGTTAAAAAGACCCCTAGTCCTCAAGATGGAGTGACATGTTGGGGATATGTCCTAGAGTCATTTTGTACTTATACAATTGTCATTATGTTTTATATAATAATATGAGGCTTTCCTTTCCATGAATAGTGAGTTTTGTTTTGTTGGTCATCAAGTACGTGACTTGATAGTAAAACCCTACAATGAATACAATGACTATTCTAAAGCTGTCCCTGATCGATTATTATTATTGGAATAATAATAAATTAAGATTAGTATGTTTGTGACTTGATGGCTATGTTTTACTGGCCATGGATATTTGTGATATCGAGTCAAGACATAAATAAATGTTAGAGAACATTGTATTGGACATGACCCACTGTGAGAGTACTTTATGGAATATGTCATAAGTACTTTCTAGCCATAATAATATTGAAAGTCCTTCGACCTAAATTCATCATAGTTTCTTACTTGATAAATTCTATATTTTGACATTGTCTAAAGTTGTCTTTAACCGAGATAATAAATTAGACTACTGTTGGATATAGAATAAATCAATGAGAGGAATATGATTGATTGTGAAGGAATTTGTCCCTCTCAGTTATGGGAGAGATATCCATGGGCCCCTTGATAAGTTAGATTGTTAAAAATGCATGGCCGTGCTCAAATATATCAATCTAAGATATTGATATCATTTGTTTGAACAGTCTACTATGAAATCAAGAAATAATTGATTAAGCTTAATAAGGATGACATGCTCCGTGCCTTATGCTTAATCTGGATATCGTGTGACAAAAGGACTAAATATAAAATTATGGTTTGGTTCAAAGAGATCACCGATCTTTATTTAACCTGAATAGTTATAATGTTTTGCTAGAAACCGCTTATAACTTGTGGGCCATTTAAATATGATTTAGGCACATCGCCAGATGTTAAATGAACCTATAAGGTCACAAAATAAGCGAACTTGTTAGGTTATTTTTCTCGGTGACCAAGTTCGATGAATCCGGATGATATCCAGATTATAAGAATCTGACTCGGTAAAATAATTAGTTAAATTACCGAGATAATGGCAGAATCTTATCATATCAGTTTTAATTTAATTTGAATTTAAATTAGAATATGATAAGATATTATTAGGGTTGGACTCTAAGAGGTTCGAGGGTTTTTAAGAAAACCCTAGCCGTCTTTTCAATAGTCCAATTTTTTCCGGTTGAGAACGTTCGTGCCATTCTCTACCAGAAAAAAAAAAAAACCTCTCAAACCCTAGGCGCTAGCACTCCCCGGGTATCGAGTGAGTTCGCGGTGTGTATCCGATAGAGGACGTTCGCATACTGCAGCGTCTGGTGATTGTTCGGGTTGAACGTACAACGACGCAACTGGAATCGAAGGATTTCGATTACAAGCAACCAGAGGTAATTCTTAAAGCTTAGATCTTCTTAATCGTTTACTTGGGTCCTCGGGAGGGATTCGTAGATGTTTTCCGCGTTTAGGAGTCCACGAATCCTAACACGACATCCCCAACCCTTTTTGGGGTTAGCTAGTAGTGGGGTGTTACATCAGTATTTTTGGTACTCCTACCATTGATCGTGGCAGAGAATATTCTTGCTTTGCCCGTACCATTTTCCAAATTTGGTGCCTACATTGTGGCATTTGCGACTGATATCATTAAGGTCATTAAAATTTGCATGTTCAAAAAGGTGGGTTCCTTGAATATGAGGACAAAAGATTCACTTTATTTGCTACGGTACTCATAATGGTAGTAAAATTAGTACTAGCATTCACCCATCATGATACTGCTTAATCAGAACAATGTACAAATATAAAGTCAAATGATAAAATTAAATAAATTCTAATGTATGCAAAATGTGTAAAACCCTACCCTAATATGCCTGGGAGTATGCATTTCATCATTTGCATGTTGATATAATTGAACTTGATCCTATAAATCTTACATGTCTTGGGTACAAATTAATTGCGTATCAATTTTACCAAGTTGCTACACTGAGCTTGCATGCATTACTTGAGTGCTTGCTAGCTTATTTTGTTATTTAATTTTGCTATAGAAAGAACTTAGGAAAAAGGACTTTGATGCATAGGAATTTTGTTGTCAGTTTATGACATAGAAGTAGTAGTGGTTTATTGGTAAGGATGATGGGATTTTATTGATAGGTTGAGGGATCCATGGCTAATTCTTACTGGACATCCTTTCTTTTTCTTTTTTCTACCTTCTCTATTAGTCATCTTGGCCGGCCAGCTTGATGTAGCCGCCTTACCACGTTCAAAGAACACCATTCCATGATTTAGGGAATAATCTACCTAAGGGAATTTATTTCCAAATTTATCTTACCTTTCAACAAAATCCTATTTCCTTATTTTTCCCAAATTTTCATATTTTATGTACTCTATTTTAACAACTACATTATTTTCATTTCCTTTTGTACCAAGAACAATATTCTTAGATTGAGGGGAGAATTTCCTTTCCTTTTTATGTGCCTAGCCGTCACCTACCATGTGAATTGGGAAGGATAATTCTCCAAATAAATTAAAATCCTTGATTCCTTAATTCTTCCAAAATTCTATATTTCATGTGCTTCATTTTGGTAGCTATATTATATTTGGTCCCCATTTTGCTCAAGAATAATTCACCAAATAATTTGAGATCTTTATTTCCTTTTTCATTCCAAAACTCAAATTTGAATTCTTTCCTTATGTGTTTGAGATAGCTGGCCAAGACATAATTTTTTTCCATATTTCTTTATTCAAATTTTGGTAACAAGAATTGTGTTTTAGAAATTCTACCAAAGCTAAAAGTATTCCTTACCCTTTTTGGATTTCAAAATTAAGGGATTTTAGGGGAATACGTAGTCTCTTTTCTTATTACCTAATTCATTCACCATGATTAATTTATTCTTCTCATAATCTTCTGCCATTCAAATTTTGAATCATGAAATTTGTCCATTTCCTTGCTTCTCAGTTAGTCTGATTACAAGCCTTATTCTCGGCTATTAACTCACCATGAACAGCCTTGCATTTTTCCATGTATTAGCCAGCTAGGGTTGGAAAGGAGTATGGGAAAGGAAAATTATCTTGGCTGTGCAAACAAGAAAATCTACCTTCCTTTCCTTCCCAAATTTTGGACCAAAGTTCCAGCAATGGTAGCTGGGATTTTTGCACGCCATAATCAGTTTATCACTCCCTAATCCTCTTAATCAATCACAAATCATTTAGCAATTGAATTGGTAAGGAATTATTCTTCCCAACTAGACGGTCCATTCCAAATTTATAGTAACAAAGCTTTGCATCTTGTACTAGACAAAAATTTGGTAAAAAAATAGGAAAGGAAACCTCCTTTCGTTTAGAAATTAAATTATCTACCTTCCTTTTTCTAGCTATAGAAATTACCATCCAGCTTTTCCTTCTCAATTTCCAACACTTTTTATTCTTCTTCTTTCCTTCTTTTCTACATGGAACACACACAACTTACCCAGCAAATATCGGCTACTCCTTTCTTCAAGCACAAACCGAACAGTTTGCCCTTAGCACACATGAAACAACATCAGCCAAGGCAAACTCTACAAGCTAATTTAGTCACACCAAGCCCATCAAAACTAAAAGACATTCTATACAAAACTAAATCCTTTTTCCCCTTCTCATTCCCTCAAAACCGAAGCAACTAGCATGCTCACACCATCAAGGCCATTCGGCTACTTGAATTACAACAAGACCAAAGCAACATCATTCTTTTTCTCCCTCTCTTCTAGCAACCGAAATAGTCCTTCTTGCACCAAGAAATAGCCAACACCTTACTCCTCACCCTCTTGGATTATTTTCCGTAATTCTCTCCACAAACTAAGAACCTACCTCCATTATTCCATCAATCACTCGTTCTCAAGCTTTTTAAAGCTGTACCATATGCACATACTAGACTTACTGAGAACTCCTTTCTCACACCATTTTCTCTATCATATTTCATGAAATACTAGACATGAAGTGGGAAACTATTAGACAAGTGCTATTCGAGTTTTCATTGCACTTTTTTTTTTGGGGTCATTGAGGAGATGTTTGTCCTCTAGATATTGTTTTATTTAAGTGATGGATTTTGTTTCTAAACAGTTTAAGTTTGCTTCCGAGACTTTGTAATAAGTTTTGATATAATGTATTTTAAATTAAGTTTAATACCTTTTTTGCTTTTCCCAGTTATAAAGGCCTCTACTCTTAAGAATGGGGTAACATCTCCGATTCTTTTCGAGTCACATAGTAGTGAGGTGTTACAAAATGATCAATTTCTTTTTACTTAAAATTTAAATTTTATTTTATTTGAACAATAGAAACATATTGAAAATAGCCAATGATGTTACGTTAGTATAGAAAATTACTTATTGAAAAATGAATTGATATAACATATATTTTTTATTTTTTATTTTTTAACAATTGTATGGCACTTCAACAAAAGTTTTTAGTTCATAGTACTGTAAGTTCAAAAAAGGGCCATTTAGGGTTTTGCCACCAACATCAATATTTTTTTAAAAACACATTCCCATACTTCTTTTGAAATACCTAAACCTTTAAGGGCTAAAAACTGACCATCAATCTTCCAGTGGTTTTACACAACAATGAATGAGAATTTCAACCGAGTTAGGGACAAAGGACGAAAAAGTAACAACCTTTTCCTGGTACTCCTACTGTTGATAGTGGCTAAGATTATTGTTACTCTGTCCCTTCCATTTTGTAAATGTGGTGCCTGTGTCTATATTGTGGCCTTTGTGACTGATAACATCAAGCTCATCACAGTGTGTGTGTGTGTGTGTGTGTGTGTGTGTGTGTGTGTGTGTGTGTGTGTGTGTGTGTGTGTGTTTAAGGAGGAGGGCACCTTTAATATGCGGGAAAAAAATTCACTTTATCTATCACGGTACTCTTAATAGTAGTAAAACTAACACTAGCATTCACCTATTATGATGCTACTTAATCAGAATAATGTATAAAAATAAAAGTCAAATGACAAAATCAAATCAATATGAATCACTACAAACGGATCAATTTCTTTTTACTTAAAATTCAAATTTTATTTTATTTGAACAATACAAACATTAAATGAAAAATATTGAAAATAGACAACGACGTTATATTACTATAAAAAAATTACATTTTAAAAGATGAAGTCATATAACATATTTTTTATTTGATTATTTTTTTTAACAATTGCATAACACTTCAAGAAAAGTTTTTCGTTCATAGTACCATAATTTAAAAAAAAGACCCTTTAGAGTTTTGCCATTATCAAGAGTATTTATAAAAAAATACATTATTTTCCAGGCTTCCTGCAAAATACTTAAACCCTGAAGGGCTAAAAACCAACCGTCTATCTTTCGGTGGTTATGCACAACATTGAAAGAGAGATTTAACCGAATCAGGGACAAAGGATGGAAGAGTAACATCCTTTTCCTGGCACTCTTACAGTGGATCGTAGCATAGATTATTCTTCCTCTACCCCTTCCATTTTCCAAATGTAGCGTGCCTGGGTCTACATTGTGACATTTGCGACGAATATAATCAAGCTCATTGCGGCCTTGTCTTCAAGCATGTGGGACCCTTGAATATGAAATAAAAATTCACTTTATTAACCATGGTGCTCATAATGGTAGTAAAACAGGTTCTAGCATTCACCCATCATAATGCTACCTAATCAGAATAATGTGCAAAAATAAAGTTAAATGACAAATTTAAATAAATATGAATCACTACAAACATATCAATTTCTTTTTACTTAAAATTCATTTTTTTTATTCAAACAATACATGCATTAAATGAAAAATATTAAAAATAGCCAACGATGTTATGTTAGTATAGAGAAATTTTCCTTTGAAAATAGTCAACATTTTTATATATTTTTTTAACAATTGCCTAGCACTACAAGATTCTTAGTTTATAATACTATGCATTTGAAAAATGGACCTTTAGCATTTTGCAACCAGTATCAGTATTTTTTAGAAAGCATATTCCTTTCCCATGCTTCCTTTGAAATACTTGAACCCTTAAGGCTGAAAACCGACCATCTATCTTCCAGTGGTTCTGCACAACAGGTAAAAGAGTTTCAACCGAGTCAGGGATCAAGGATAGATGAGTAGCATCCATTTCCTAGTACTCCTAATGTTGATCATAGTGGAAAATATTCTTGCTCTACCCTTCCCATTTTCTAAATATGATGCCTGTACCTACATTGTGGCGTTTTGAAAAATGGACCTTTAGTGTTTTGCAACCAGTATTAGTATTTTTTAGAAAGCACATTCATTTTCCCATGCTTTCTTTAAAATACTTGAACCCTTAAGGCTGAAGACCAACCGTCTATCTTCTAGTAGTTCTGCACAACAGTGTAAAAGAGTTTCAACTGAGTCAGGGATCAAGGATGGATGAGTAGCATCCATTTCTTGGTACTCCTACTATTGATCATAGCGGAAAATATTATTACTCTGCCCTTCCCATTTTCTAAATGTGGCGCCTGTACCTACATTGTGGTGTTTTAAGGAGGGGTCCTTTTAATACACGAGAAAATTTTCACTTTATTTGTCACGGTACTTCTAATAGTAGTAAAATTGGTACTAGCATTCACCCATTATGATACTACTTAATTAGAGTAATGAACAAAAATAAAAGTCAAATGACAAAATTAAATAAAAATGAATCAACATAAGAGGATAAATTTCTTTTTACTTAAAAGTCAAATTTTATTTTATTTGAACAATTCAAACATTAAATAAAAAATTTGATACAGAGAAACTACTTTGAAAAGTGAATTAATATAACATATTTTAAAATTTTCTTAACAGTTGCTTGGCTCTTCAAGACAAGTTTTTACTTTATAGTACCATGAGTTTGAAAAGGGTCCCTTTAGGGTTTTACCACCAGTATCAGCATCAACCTCTCAATATTTTTTGGAAAGCATATTTCTTTTCTTGCGCTTCTTTTGAAATATTTGAACCCTTAAGGGTTGAAAACCGGCCGTCTTTCTTCCAGTGGTTCTACACGATAGCAAAAGAGTATTTCAATCGAGTTAGAGACAAAGGATGAAAGTGCAACATCCTTTTCCTAGTACTTCTAGTGTTGATTACGGCAGAGATTATTCTTACTCCGCCCCTCCCATTTTTGGAATAGTGGTGCCTGTGTCTCCATTGTGGTATTTGTGACTAATATCATCAAGCTCATTGCAAAGTGTGTGTTCAAGAAGGAGGGTCCTTTAAATATGAGGTAAAATTTTACTTTATTTGCCACGGTGTTCATAATGGTTGTAAAATTGGTACTATCATTCACCCATTATGATGCTATTCAATTAGAACACTATACAAAAATAAAAGCCAAATGACATAATTAAATAAATTTGAATCAATACAAAAGCATCAATTTCTTTTTATTCAAAATTCAAATTGAATTTTATTCGTATAATACAAACACTAAATGAAAAATAATAAAAATAGCCAACGATATTATATTAGTATAGAGAAATTACTTTTCGAGAAATGAATTGATATAACGTATTTTTTGTATCTATATATATTTTAACAATTATATTGCATCTTAGAAAAAAAAATTTAGTTCATAGTACCGTAAGTTTGAAACAGGGCTTTTTAGGGTTTTGCCACTAGCATCAACACCTATCTCTTCGTATTTTTTGAAAAACACATTCCTTTTCTCATGCTTCCTTCGAAATACTTGAACCTTTAAGGGTTAAAAACTAACCATCTATCTTCTGGCGGTTTTGTACAACAGTTGAAGAAAATTTCAACCGAGTTAGGGACAAATGATGGAAGATTTGTAGGAACGGAAAAACAAAGGAACATGCACGCGACAAAATAAGACATAGAAAACGAGAACACGGCACATCGGAAGGTTAAAACTAATACCTTTACGTGTTTTTGTTTAGTTTGGCTGAAAAGATGAGGCACCAACCACGGGAGCAGCTACCTATCTCGACGACGATTCCGGCGAGAAACCAGCGATCCGTCGGCTTTTTCTTGGCATGTATGCGAATCTTTTCACTTCTTAGAATATTCCTCCACCTATCTATGTTGGTAAAACAACCTAGGCGAGGATGGTCTTTTTTGATCATTTGCTATTAGTTGGCAAAGACAAGAAGATGGGAAAAAAAAGAAAAAGAGCAAAACGTGAGAGAGAGAGAGAGAACAGAGACCAACTTTGGGTTTTTTTTCCCCCTCATTTTATCATGTGTTATATTTTTTCTCTACACAATGACTCCTATTCACATCCTAGATAACTCAACCCCGATGTTTTAATATTTCAAAAGGTTATCAACAGAAGAGGTTTAAGTAATCCACAACTCTTCTGTACCGTGAATAATAAAAATCTTTTAGTCTAAACTATTAGACCAAAATAATTTATTATTTTTTCTTGGGCCTAATGAGCCCATAAATAATAACCATTAATTATTTATTTTCTGTGCCTATTAATATAACCCAATAAATAATTAGTGAGTTTAAATGAATTAAAATAATTATTAAGTCTTTTATTAACTAGTTTAAGTCCAGATTAATTTTTTTAATTATTCAATATGAGTTTAGGCCCTAAATAATTAATTAACTAATCAAACTAGATAATAAATTTAATTTTTCTCATTTTTTTATTTTATTCTAATCTAAAAATAAATTAGATTTCCTGAATAAAATAAAATCCTTTTTTCATTGTGACTATTTCCTCGACCTAAAATAAGGACTTGCGAGCTATTCTGATAACCAACAAAACACATCGCTTTGGCTATTAAAATGACCAAAATACCCTTACTATATAAATAATTATATTTTACATTTTAAACATTTCCTAATATCATCATAAAGAAATATTGACTACAAAGACAATGCTTTGTTAGCTATATTTTCGACTTACAGGTGAAATGACTAAAATACCCTTCTACACATCGCCGTTCATTTAGAGAGGAAATAATGTACTAACACCTCTCTAAGCGACATTTACTATCCTTAGGCTTCTAGTCCAATGATCCACGACTTCTTGGAATATTCCAACTTTCTAAGGGAGCTACCCTAAATCCAATATCCAAGTCATGTTCTCCAGAGTTCTAGATAATTAGATCATTTGGATAACCATAAGGGGTGATATAGTGTAGACACCATCTTATACAAATTTGTCTTGACTAATTAGTCACATATATACCCAACATACAAGTATATTGGTTCTTCTCAAGACCCTCAATTATAATATATCAAAACATACAGTTTGAGCTTCGTCAGACTACCAACTTATATTCAAGTTGTAGAGTATAAGTCCATGCTATAGCAGTAGTAGTCTGAGTTTCTATCATATAGTACTTTTAAAAACCACTATTACAGGTCTTGTTCTATGTATTCGAAATACGTTTGTGTTATGAAATGAGTAGACTACTCATTAGCTAAAGGTAAGTCATTTCCTATTTAGAATTCATAACATAATAACCTTGCCATGATAAGATTTTCATTCTCATCATTCGGTTAAGAATAATAGTTTATGTGTTAAGTATCCTATGGTTCATGCCTTACTGTAAAAGATCACTATTCACATGAACCATTTACTTAAACACAATGATTTTTTTTTTTAATAAAATCATGCACAAATATAAAGAAAATTTCACAAACAAATTCTGAAAAAAATAGTTTTATTAATACAAGTAAAAAAATACATCAGAAACCTAGTCTAAGAGGGCATACATTCTAAAAATCTCCCACTTGCACTCTAAGACTAAGTAAGTCCATAGATGCCCACCCCAATGGTATCTAAGTGTTTTCTAAAGACTCTCTCTGCCAAAGGCTTGGTGAAAGAATCCGCTAAATTATTCTCCGAGACAATCTATTCCACCACGACTTTTTGTCTCTAGATGAAATCCCAGATCAGGTGATACTTTCTCTCTATGTGCTTCCTCTTTTTGTGGTTTCCCTGGTTCTTTAAATTGTGAGACTGCATCAGTGTTGTCACAATACATCACAATTGGTTTGTCCATGTATGGCACGACTCCAAGTTTCAAAAGGAACTTTCGAAGCCAAACTACTTCCTTGGATGCCTCCGAAGCTGCCATATACTCAATTTCCATGGTTGAGTCAGCAATACAAGATTGCTTGATACTCCTCTATGAAATGGCTCCTCTAGACAAGGTAAAGACATATCCACTAGTAGATTTTCCCTCATCCTTATCTGCCTGGAAGTCTGAGTCCATGTATCTTGTAGGAACCAAGTCATCAACCCTGTAAACCAGCATATAATCTCTCGTACCTTTAAGATACTTAAAAATATGTTTTACAGCCTGCCAATAAACTTCCCCGGGGTTTGACTGATATCTGCTGACTAAGCTTACGACAAAGCAAATATCTGACCTAGCACACAGTATGACATACATGAGACTTTCCACAGATGAAGTATATGGAATCCTACTCATCCTATCTTTTTCTTCTTGAGACTTTAGATAGTCTTTTGAAGAAAAAGACAATCCATGTCTGCAAGGGATTAATGCTTCCTTGCATGAGTTCATGCTGTATTTGGCCAATATCTTGTTAATGTATATAGCTTGAGATAAACCTAACATTCTCTACTTCTTATTTCTAAAAAGTTTTATTCCAAGAATATAACTGGCTTCACCCAAGTCCTTCATACTAATTGACTCAATAGCCAAATCTTAGTAGATGACAGTGTCCCTATATCATTTCCAATCAATAGAATGTCATCCATATATAGGACAAGAAAAATCATATTTATGCCTTCCAGTTTCCTATACACACATGGTTCATCCTCGTTTTGAATGAAATTGTAAAACTTTACAGTCTTATCGAAACAAATGTTCCATGCTCTAGATGCTTGTTTAAGTCCATAAATGAATTTCTTAAGTTTACAAATCATATGTGTAACACTTCACTACCTACGTACCTAAATAGGCGGAATGTTACCCCGTCCAAAGGACTATGGGTCTTTATAACGAGGTACAAAAGGAATAAAAATAACTAAATAAAATTATGCAATAATCTTATTGCAACAAAAGTTAAAATTTATACAAGTCTGAGAATCTAAAACTAACAATCATCTATTGAAAGAAATATAAAGTAGAAATAAATAAACTGAAGGTCATTTCTTATCTCTTCAACTTTCTCAATAAAAGTACTCACCTGAAAACATGATGTAAAATAGTATGAACTTGGCATCCCAGTAAATCCTATGTGTGCGAATGTCATATATAAACATTTCGTGCAATAAATTCATGAATTAACCAACTCATAGATCACATATACCCATGAAAATTGTTTAAGTTATCAAATATCATATAAAATGTTATGACATACGTGACTTTCCCTATATAATAAAGGTGGTTTTAAACGGGATATTACAATATGTTCTTGGCCTTTAGCAATAAAGCCTTCTGGTTGGGACATATAGATGTCTTCACTATGATGGCCATTTAAAAATGCCATCTTGACATCTATTTGTCATATTTCGTAGTCATAATGACATGCGATGGCAAGGAGGACACGAATGAACTTAAGTATGGCAATCAGGGAAAATGTTTCCTCATAGTCGATCCCTTCTTTTTGAGTATACTCTTTCGCCACAAGCCTAATTTTGAAGGTTTCCACCTTCCCATCCGCTCCCCTCTTCCTCTTGTAAACCCACTTACACCCAATGAATTTTATTCTTTCAGGTGAAGCTACAAGATCCCAAATTTGATTGAAGTACATAGACTCAATCTCAATTTTCATTGCTTCATGCCATAGGTCTACATCAGCATCAGTAATAGTCTCCTTGTATCTAGTAAGATCTTGTTCCTGATGGTCGGAGACTAGGTCAAAAGCCTCTCCAATCCATCTTTCTGGAACTCTAAATATCCTCTCACTACGACGAGACTCCAATTGTATAGGCTCCTGAGGCTATACATTTTCTTGTTCTATAATCGGGTTAAAGAAATTGATTCAGAAAATAACTTCTCTTCGAATTCTAACATTGTTGAACCTTTAGTGGATGTACTTTATTCATCCTCTAAGTATCTAACATTAGTATTCACGAGTACTTTCTACTTTTTGGGATGATAAAAATAACATCTCTTTGTACATTTTGGATACCTTACAAAATAGTATAATTATGATCTTGGTTCTAATTTATCTTCCTTAATCAGTACATAAGCTAAATAACCCCATATCTTGAGATGATTTAGACTTGGCTTATACCCAGACCACATCTCATAGAGAGTCCTAAGTGTTGACTTGGAAGCCACTAAGTTCAGAATATATACCGCTGTTTCTAGGGCATATTCCAAAAAAGATACTGGAAGAGTAGCATGAGACATCATACTTCTGACCATTTCATCAATGTCCTATTCTTTGGCTCAGCTACTCCATTCTACTAGGGTGTCCCCAGCGCAAAGAGTTAGGATACTATCCCATGATGTACCATGTAGTCCTTGAATTCACCAAGGAGGTATTCTTCACCACGATCCGATCGTAAGGTTTTGTTTAGCTTACCTGTTCAATGCTCCATTTCAGCCTTAAACTCTTTGAACTTGTCAAAAGAGTCAGACTTACATTTCATCAGATAAACGTAACCATACCTTGTACAATCATCTGTGAAAGTGATAAATAACTCAAACACCCCTCTTGCTGGCGTAGATAAAGGACCACACACATCAGTGTGACACAAGACTCAATACTTCTTTGGCTCTATCCGCTTTTTGGGTAAAGGACCTTTTGGTCATTTTTTCTATAAGACAGGATTCACACTGAGGCCAACTTTTCAATCTAAATGAGTCTAAAGGCCCATCATGGATTAACCTCTGAATCTTGGTTGAGTTAATGTGACCCAACCTTAGATGCCAAAAATATGAGTAATTGATATTGGTCTTTCTCTTCCTATTTAAGGGTTTTGATTGAGCGTTATTCAATTGATTATTAATAGGATTAATGAAGAATATATGTTTATACATGTACCCAATACATATAACTTCTCCATTTCTACTGATAGTAATACCAGAATGGAAAGAAATAAAATATCCTTAATTTATTAGTTTTGTAACTGAAACCAAATTCTATCTAAATCTAGGAACAAATAAAATATTCTTCAAAACAACTATTCTATTACAATCAAAAGTAAGTTCCAATTCTCCTATAGCAAGGGCCCAAACTTGTGCTCCATTTCCTATGCGTAGTCCAAGTTCACCTTTTTGGAGTCTTCTAACCTTCCTAAACCCCTGCAAGGAGTTACAGATATGATCAGTAGCTCCTGAATCAATAATCTAAGTGAAAGTTGATCCAACCATTGATATAAACTCTAGATAGAGAACATTACTTGTGGGATTTTTCTTTGCCTTCTTCCCACACTTGAAGCATTTTCCCTTAGATTTATCTTTAGCTGGGACTTGGGCTGATGCACTACATTTCCCTTCTTCTTCTTGAACTTTCTGGACTTGCCTAATTCTCGAAGAAGAAGCCATCATGGCTCTAGCCTGTGGCTCATGACCTTTTCTGCCACTTGGAGCTCCTTCATCAACTCAGTTAAACCCATATTTAACTTGTTCATGTTGTAATTCAACTTGAATTGAGTGAATGAGCTCGACAAAGATTCGAGAACTATGTCCACTTGGCTCTTGAGGTCAATAATAGCCCCCAAAACTCCTGTTTCCTCGAAAATAGCAATCTTCTTGAGCATATACTCTCTGACTGATACTCCCTCAGCCATCTTGGTATTTGTGATCGTTCTAAGAGCCTCTTACCTTGCGAATTGGCTCTTATCCGCGAACATTGTGGCTAGAGATGTATTAATATCATAAGCAGTAGCCATGTACTCGTGTTTGGATTGTAATACATTTAACATGGAGGCTAACATATAGCATCGGGCTATTTCGTCAGCCTTCTTCCATGCCTTTTCAGCCTTACACTCCTCAGTGGAGGAACCTTCCCCAATTACTAGGCATGTCTCATATAGGATGTACTTACACTCTTCGGTTGTGAGTATTATGTCCAGGTTCCTTCTTCAATCCACATAATTTGGACCCGTTAGCTTATTTTCACAGAGAATAACAGTCAAGAAACTGAAAGAACCTCCACCAACCATTTATAAAATTTTAAAAAATAAAAGAAATTCTCAGTATCTGTAAAATAAAAATAATTTTGTACACTTTATCCTCATATTAAACTTGAAAATAGCTAACCCCATTACTATTATCTTTAACATGATTAATTTGGCTATTAGAAATACTGACATAGTTTCTTGTGAAGATTAATAGCTTCTTAAACTAAGTGTATTAACCACCACAAATTGATTTTCCTCCTAGGTAATGATCTAGAAGATAACTCCATCGAGGAGATGGCCATTTCTTCTCATTTTCTATAGACATACATCGCACTATAACCTCTAACGTGGGCCGACTAATCATAGTACGTGTCCCGAGTTATCAATTACATCCTTCCATTAGTTCTAAATCCTTGTGGTATCTCCATCCTATATGGGTTCACTCCCAGAGTGATACGAGGAGACCCACGATCTCTAATGAGGATCGTGCTGGAAGTTATGGGACCATTGGAACCTCTCTCCCACTTAGTTTTTTAAATAAGGGTTTTCTTGAAAAAAATATTATTTGAAAATTTTCAATTTAATTCTCCTTTAACTTAAAATAAAATGTCTAAATCCATAACAAATTTTCTATGTCAAGGTTTATATCCTTTGAGAAATCTTTCCTCATGGATTAATTTTATTTAAATAAAAAACTTAATAATTTCAAAACTTTTCCATTTAAAAAAATCCTAGAGATTTTGATCTCAAGGCTTTATTTGACAAAAATAATTTTTTCTTCGCTAAAATGAATTAAAATGGATTTCCATTTTAACTTACAAAAATTTCTAAATCCATAATATTTTATATGTCAAGGATAAAAAACTTTTAAGAAAATAATCAAGGATTAATTTTTATTTAAATTAAAATAACTATTTAATTAAAGAAAAATATTTTTTCTTGTCAAATAAAATTTCCCAAAGACTCTGGTCTTTGAGAAAAGCGCACATAGGATTTAAAATAATTAGCATGTTAGAAAATTGTAAACGTTTTCATACTTTTCTATTTTTAATCCTAAGTATCCAAATAAAAAAATTAAACACATTAATTAAATTAATTAATGGTCTTATTTAATCCTAATATCATTTACTATTATTTTTCATGCAAAATATTTAAAGAATATTAATTATTGCAATAAAAATAACTTTGTCTGGTATGGGACAAAAAAAAATCTCTAGTTCAATGCACCTACCACATTGGATCATAGCCCATGGAAGGACCCATGGACCACGGTCCGCGAGCACCCCCAAGCGCCAGGTACAACAGCTTCCGCTGCTGCTCAATTTCTGCTAGGAAACCCGGCTTTCGCAAGGCATCAACTTCTGCGAGCAAGCTTCCTCGCGCGAGCCCTAAGGGCCCGACTACGGCTTTAAACCGCGACTGGCTTGGGCTGCCTCGGCCCCCCTCACAACAAAAGACCTGCTTAGCTCAGCTGCGGCTCGGTCGATCTTCTCCACGAGATTTCGTTGTGAAATTTTTTCTGTAAATTTCACTAGTCTCCTCTGCAATGCTTTGCAATGGTCCAAGGCCATTTCTTGTTATATTTTTTCAGCAAAAAACATAACAACCACCTATATCCTTTCAAATTGGGCTTACACGAAGCTAAACAAAACAATAAAGAAAATTTTATAGAGACTCCTATACCTCAACGGTGAGGTGTACAGATAATCTACCTATACCAAAATAGCGAAGGATCTCATTATAATAGGTCTTACCAGGTTTTATTAACTAGCATGCTGTTGGATTGTATGCCCTCTTAGACTAGGTTTCTGATGTAAAATCGAATATTTTAATAAAAGAATTTATTTTCAGAATTTGTTTGTGAATTTACCTTTTGTTTGTGCACAATTTTTGTTTAGAACAGACCCATTGTGTTTAAATAAGTGATCCGTGTGAATGGTGATCTTTCACAGTAAGGTATGGATCACGGATTATTTAACACATAAACATTTGTTCTTAACCTATTGATGAGACTGGGAACCTCATCATGTTTAGGTTATTATGTTATAAATTCCAAATGGGGAATGACCTATCTTTAGCCAGTGAGTAGTCCACTCACTTCATGACATAAGCGTATTTCGAATACGTAGGACAGGACCTGTAGTAGTGGTTTCTAAAAGTACTATATGATAGAAACCTAGACTACTACCGCTACAGCGTGGACTAGTACTCTACAACTTGAGTATGAGTTGGTGGTCTGGCGAAGCTGGAAGCATATACTTTGATTTGCTATAGTTGATATTCTATCGTAGGGCCAATATACTTGCATGTTGGGTATGTGTGACTAGTTAGTTAAGACAGACTTGTACAAGATAGTTTCTGCACTATATCGCCTCTTGTGGTTGTCCGAATGGTCTAAAATGTCCAGGGCCCTGGGAAACATAACTTGGATGTTTGCTTTATGGTAGCTCCCTTGGAAAGCGGAAATACTCCAGAAAATCGTGGATCATTAGACTAGAAGCCTAAGGATGGTAGATGTCATTTAGAGGGGTGTTAGTACACTTCTTCCTCTCTAAATGTACGGCGATATGTAGAGGGGTATTTTAGTCATTTCACCGGTAGGTCAGAGACTTTGCTAATGCAGCATTGTCCTTGGGGTCAATATTTCCTTATGGTGATATTAGGAAATATTTAAAATGCAAAATACAGCTATTTATATAGCAAGGGTATTTTGGTCATTTTAGCAGCCAAGGCGATGTGTCTTTGTGGTCCTCGGAATAGCCCATAAGTCCTAACTAATTTTGGGTTGAGGAATTGGTCTCAGTTGAAGAGGATTTTATTTTATTTTATTTTATTCAGGAAGTCTAATTTATTATTAGATTGGAATAAAATAAATAAATAAATTAAAATAGGAGTTGAGAGAAATTAATTATCTAGTTTAATTGGTTAATTAATTATTCAGAGCCTAGGTCTAGTATGAATAATTAAGAAATTAACCTGGGCTTAAACTAGGGGAAATAATTAATGTTTAATTATTTATTGGATTATTTATATAGGCTCAAGAAATAAATAATTAAAGATTAATTATTTTGGTTCATTTAGGCTCATTAATTATTTATTAGGTTATTTATATAAACTCAGGAAATAAATAATTAATATTTATTATTTTGGGCCTTTTGGATTCAAGAGAAATAATAAATATTTTTCCGACCCAATAGCTTGGACCTTAGGGTTTTTTCCAGATACGGTTAAGAGGAGTTTAGGGTTAGGCCAAACAGATTCTCATGATAACATTCGGGTGTTTTGAAATCCCGAGGATATGTTTATCAGATATTGAGAAACCTAGTTTTGGCTAACCAATAAAACTAGTGTCTGGTAGATGAAAACCCTAATCCTCCTAAGCCTAAGAAGCCTCACGTAGCTTCTCTCTCCTTTCTCTCACGCCACCCTTTTCTGTTGTTTTTCCTTGTTTCTTTGCTAACCAATAGCAAGTGAACCAAGGAGAATTGAGACTGTTCCTCTTCACCATAGTGTTCACCGACTAGAGGATAGGCAGAGGAATATTCCGAGAGCTGGAAAGTTAGGCGTTAATGCAAACAAGGCGAAGTAGAAGGCTAGCGGGTTTTCAACCGAATGCTTCTTCAAGTGGGCGAAGCGAGGCGATTCCAGTCGTTCAATCCGCTCCTACTCAACCTAGAAGGGTTAAAGAGCGCAAAGGTATGATCTTCAAGCTTCCGTATGGCCTTTAAGGCTTGGTTTTATTTTTCTCTTCGTTTTTTTCTGTAACCAGTGCATGCTCCCCTGTTTCGTCTCCCTCAATGTGGTATCAGAGACATTGATTTTTTATCAATATAGGGAGCATGGTAGTTAATAAAAATGGAGAAGATGATTATACCTGTGATCCTTCACTGTTTTGGTATGGGATAGGCTTAATGTAAGCTTCACCGTTGAAGCATAAGAGCCCTCTGTAAAAAAATTTTTGGCTTTGAAGTTTAATCGTGTAAACCTAATTTAAATGGGTATACGCGGTTGTGGTTTTATTTTGGATGAGTTTTTGTAAGTAAAAGTGTCCAAAGAAGCCAAAAAATGCTAGAAAAATAGAAAAGAATGGCCTCTGCAACTTTCGCGCGCGGACAGAAGAAAAAACGAAGAAGAAAACTATTCCTAAGCTGTGCAATGGAGCCGAGCTGCTGCGTTTCTGTGAGAGGAGCTACTGCCAGCGAGCCGTGTAAGCTGAGCCATCTCCTCAAAATTCAAGCCGTTTTCGCAATAGGAATTTGCAAATTGGAGTCGAGTTGCGCGCGGACCGGACGCACGAAACGGGCAGAGACGCGGATCCTTCGCGGGTCGGTAGCAGAGGGCAACTGGTTGCCGGTCGTGGATCAGCTCCGTGGGTCGCGCAGCAAGCGATCCGGTGCGGCGCGGTGCACCGCGGTTGCGGTGGACCGCAGGCCATGCGGACGTGGATCTGGTGCGGCCGGTGCAGTGGACCGCCAGCGTTTTTTCTGCAATTTTTTTAATTTTTTTTCCTTTTTCGTTTTAGGTCCCATACCAAACGAAGTTAATATTTTTGCAATATTTATATTCTTGGAATATATTTGCATGAAAAATATTAGTAAGGTATTTTAGGATTAAACAAGATAATTAATTAATTAATTAATGTGTTTAATTCTATTATGTGGGCACTTAGGTTTAAAAAATAGAAAATCATGAAAACGTTTACTATTTTCGAGCATGCTATTTTTTTATGTATCTATGTGTGCTTTTTCTCAAAGACCATAGTCTTTGGGAACATTTTTGACAAGAAAAATATTTTCTTCAAAAACTAAATGGTTATTTTAATTGGTACAAAAATTAATCATTGAATATTTTCTCAAAGGATTTAATCATTGACATAGAAAATATATTGGATTTAGATATTTTTGTAAATTAAAATGGAGAGCCATTTTGTTTTGTTTTGGATTAGGAAAATGATTTTGTCAAATAAACTTAAGACCAAAGTCTCTAGAAAGTTTTAATTGGAAAATTTTTGAAATCATTAAGTTTTAACTTAAATAAAATTAGTCCATGGAGAAAATCTCTCAAAGGATATAAGCCTTGACATAGAGATTTTATTGGACTTAGATATTTTATTTTTGAATTAAGGAAAAACTTAATGGAAATTTCAAAAGGATATTTTTCAGAAAACCTTTATTTTAAAAGACTAAGTGGAAGAGGGGTTCCAACGGCCCCACGGCTTCCATCACGGTCCTCATTAGAGATCGTGGATCCCCTCGCGTCACCCTAGGAGTGAACCCGTATAGGATGGAGATACTACAAGGATCTAGATCTAATGGAAGGATGTAATTAATAACTCGGGGCACGTATTATGATCGGCCAGCCCACGTTGGAGGTTATAGTGCAAGGTATGTCCATAGGAAATGAGAGGAAACGGCCATCCCACGATGGAGTTATTCTCTAGACCATTACCTAGAAGGGAAATTAATTTGTAGTGGTTAATACACTTAGCTTAGGAAACTGTTAATCTTCCCAAGAAGCTATGTCAGTTTTCCTAAGAGCCAAATTATTTTCAGTACACAAATTTTATTTTGTTTTCACAAACTAAATTCTTTCTTTTATTTTCGATTTTCAGAAATTGTGGGAGGTTCTTTTAGTCCATTGACCATTATTCTCAGGGAGAATAAGTTAACGGGTCTAAACTATGTGAACTGAAAAAGGAACCTGGACATAATACTCACAGCTGAGGAGTATAAGTATGTCCTTTACGAGACCTGCCATATTATCAGGGAAGGTTCCACCGCTAAAGAGCGAGAGGCTAAGAAGGCGTGAAAGAAAGCTGACGAAATGGCACGTTGCTATATGTTAGCTTCCATGTCTAATGTGCTCCAATCGAAACACGAGCACATGGCTTCTGCATATGACATAAGTCAATCATTGGCAACTATATTCGCAGACAAGAGCCGGCCTGCAAGGCAGGAGGCTCTTCGAACTATTGTGAACACTAAGGTGGCCGAGGGAGCATCAGTTCGAGAGCATATGCTCAAGATGATTGCTGCTTTCGAGGAGGCGAAAATCTTAGGGGCTGTCATTGACCCCGAGAGCCAAGTGGATATGATTCTCGAATCTCTACCGGGCTCTTTTACTCAATTCAAATTAAACTATAACATGAATAAGTTGAACATGAGTTTAACTGAACTGATGAAGAAGCTCCAGATGACGGAGAAGGTCATGAAGCCGCAATCTAAGGCTATGATTGCTAAGGCTTCTTCTTCAAGAACTGAGCCTAAACCCAGAATGTTCAAGAGGAAGAAGGGGAATGCAGCAGCCCAGCCCAAGGACAAACCAAAGGGCAAGTGCTTCAAGTGTAGGAAGAAGGGACACTGGAAAAAAGAGTGTCCAGATCTTCAGGCCAAGAAAAACCCCTACAAGTAATGTTTACTATCTAGAGTCCATATCAATGGTAGGATCAACTTCCACTTGGATTGTTGATTCAGGAGCCACTGATCATATCTTTAACTCATTGCAGGGGTTTAGGAAGATAAGAAGACTCAAGAAGGGCGAACATGGGCTTCGAGTGGGTAATTGAGCACAAGTCTGGGCCTTTGCAGTGGGAGAGCTGGATCTTATTTTTTATTGTAATAAGATAGTGGTTTTAAAGGATATTTTATATGTACCTGGTTTTCGTCAGAATTTGATTTCAGTTGCAAAACTTATTAATCAAGGATATTCTGTATCTTTCCATTCTGGTATTTCTATCAGTAGAGATGGAGAAATTTTATATATTGGGCATATGTATGGAAATCTGTTCTTTTTAAACCCTATTAACAACCAATTAAATAACGCTCAGTCTGAACCTTTAACGAGGAAGAGAAAGACCAATATCAATGATTCATACCTTTGGCATCTAAGGTTGGGTCATATTAACCCAACCAGGATTTAGAGGCTAATCCATGATGGGCCTTTGGGCTCATTGAGATTGGAAAGTTGGCCTTAGTGTGAATCCTGCCTGATGGGAAAGATGACCAAGAGGTTATTTACACCAAATGCGGATAGAGTCAAGGAGGTGTTGAGTCTTGTTCACACTAATGTGTGTGGTCCATTGTCTACACCAGTTAGGGGAGGTTTTGAGTACTTCATCACGTTCATGGATGATTGTACGAGGTATGGTTACATTTATCTGATGAGACGCAAATCTGACTCTTTTGACAAGTTCAAGGAGTTTAAGGCTGAAGTGGAGCGTCGGACAGGTAAATTAATCAAAACCTTACGATCGGATCGTGGTGGAGAGTACCTCCTAGGTGAATTCAAGGACTATTTGGTACATCATGGGATAGTATCCCAACTCTCTGCACCGGGAACACCCCAGCAGAATGGAGTACCTGAGAGAAGGAACAAGACATTGATGGAAATGGTCCGAAGCATAATGTCTCATGCTACTTTTCCAGTGTCCTTTTGGGGATATACCCTGGAAACAGCGGCATATATTCTGAACTTGGTGCCTTCCAAGTGAGTACCTAGGACTCCCTATGAGATGTGGATTGGGCGTAAGCCAAGTCTGAATCATCTCAGGATTTGGGGATGTCCAGCTTATGTACTGATCAAGGGAAACAAGTTGGAACCAAGATCAAAATTATGCTATTTTGTTGGGTATCCAAAAGGGACAAAATGAGGTTACTTTTATCATCCTAAGGAGCAGAAGGTACTAGTCAGTACCAATGTTAGATACTTAGAAGATGATCAAAGTACTTCCACTAAAGGTTCAACGAGGTTGGAACTTGAGGAGAAGTTATCTACAGAATCAACTTCTTCTGACCCGATTGTGGAACAATAAGAGGCACAGCCTTAAGAGCCTGTGCAAATGGAGCCTCGTCGTAGTGGGAGAGTGTCTAGGGTTCCGGATGGATGGACTGGAGAAGCTTTTGAGTTGGTCTCCGACCATCAGGAACAAGACCCCACTAGATACGAGGAGGCTATTGCTAATGCCGATGCAAATCTGTGGCATGAAGCAATGAAAGCCGAGATTAAGTCTATGTACCTTAATCAAGTTTGGGATCTTGTAGCTTCACCTGAGAGGATAAAACCCATTGGGTGCAAGTAGGTATACAAGAGAAAGAGAGAAGCGAATGGGAATGTGGAAACCTTCAAAATTAGGCTTGTGGCGAAAGGGTATACTCAGAAAGAGAGAATTGACTATGAGGAAACCTTTTCCCCGGTAGCCATGCTTAAATCCATCCACATCCTCCTTGTCATCGCATGTCACTATGACTACGAGATATGGCAAATGGATGTCAAGACGGCATTCTTAAATGGCCATCTTAGCGAAGACATTTATATGTCCCAACCGGAAGGCTTCATTGCTGAAGGCCAGGAACACATGGTTTGCAAGCTTAAGAAGTCCATTTATGGACTTAAGCAGGCATCGAGAGTATGGAACATTCGCTTTGATGAGATTATAAAGTCTTATGGTTTTATTCAAAACGAAGATGAACCATGCGTGTACAGGAAACTTGAAGGCATTAATGTGGTTTTTCTTGTCCTGTATGTGGATGACATTCTACTCATTGGAAATGATGTAGGGACATTGTCATCTACAAAGGTTTGGCTGTCTAGTCAATTCAGTATGAAGGACTTGGGAAAAGCCAGCTACATTCTCGGGATTAGGCTTCTTATAAATAGGAAGTAGAGAATGTTAGGGTTATCCCAAGCGACATATATTGACAAGATGCTGGTCAAGTACAGCATGGACTCATGCAAGGGAACTCTAATCCCTTGCAGACATGGGTTGTCATTTTCTTCGAAGGACTGTCCTAAGTCTCAAGAAGAAAAGGACAGAATGAGTAGGATTCCCTACGCTTCGGCTGTGGGAAGTTTCATGTACGCCATGCTGTATACTAGGCCAGATATCTGCTTTGTCGTGGGCTTAGTTAGCAGATATCAGTCAAACCCAGGGGAGGTTCATTGGCAAGCTGTAAAGCATATTCTCAAATACCTCAAGAGAATGAGAGATTATATGCTGGTTTACAGGGCTGATGATTTGGTTCCTACAGGATACACAGACTCAGACTTCCAGGCGGATAATGATGAGAGAAAATCCACTAGTGGATATATCTTCACCTTGTCTGGAGGAGCAATTTCATGGAGGAGTATTAAGCAGTCTTGTATTGCTGACTCAACCATGGAAGTTGAGTATGTGGCTGTTTCGGAGACGTCCAAGGAAGCAGTTTGGCTCCAGAAGTTCCTTTCAGAACTTGGAGTCGTACCACATATGGACAGGCCGATTGTGATGTATTGCGACAACACTGGAGCAGTATCACAATCTAAGGAACCTCAGAACCACAAGAAGGGGAAACACATCGAGAGGAAGTACCACCTAATCCGAGATTTCATCCAGAGACGGGAAGTCGTGGTGGAGCATATTGCCTCAGAAATCTAGCAGACCCATTCACCAAACCTTTGGCTGAGAGAGTCTTTAAGAGACACTTAGACGCCATAGGGGTGGGCACCTATGGACTTACCTAGTCTTAGAGTGCAAGTGGGAGATTGTTGGATTGTATGCCCTCTTAGACTAGGTTTCTGATGTAAAATCGAATATTTTAATAAAAGAATTTATTTTCAGAATTTGTTTGTGAATTTACCTTTTGTTTGTGCACAATTTTCATTTGGAACAGACCCATTGTAAATAAGTGATCCATGTGAATGGTGATCTTTCACAGTAAGGTATGGATCACGGGTTATTTAACACATTAACATTTGTTCTTAACCTATTGATGAGACTGGGAACCTCATCATGTTTAGGTTATTATGTTATGAATTCCAAATGGGGAATGGCCTACCTTTAGCCAGTGAGTAGTCCACTCACTTCATGACATAAGCGTATTTCGAATACGTAGGACATGACCTGTAGTAGTGGTTTCTAAAAGTACTATATGATAGAAACCTAGACTACTACTGCTACAGCGTGGACTAGTACTCTATGACTTGAGTATGAGTTGGTGGTCTGGCGAAGCTGGAAGCATATACTTTGATTTGCTATAGTTGATGTTCTATCGTAGGGCCAATATACTTGCATGTTGGGTATGTGTGACTAGTTAGTTAAGACAGACTTGTACAAGATAGTTTCTGCACTATATCGCCCCTTGTGGTTGTCCGAATGGTCTAAAATGTCCAGGGCCCTGGAAAACATGACTTGGATGTTTACTTTAGGGTAGCTCCTTTGGAAAGCGGAAACACTCCAGGAAGTCGTGAATCATTGGACTAAAAGCCTAAGGATGGTAGATGTCATTTAGAGGGGTGTTAGTACACTTCTTCATCTCTAAATGTATGGCGATGTGTAGAGGGGTATTTTAGTCATTTCACCTGTAGGTCGGAGACTTTGCTAATGCAGCATTGTCCTTGGGGTCAATATTTCCTTATGGTGATATTAGGAAATATTTAAAATGTAAAATACAGCTATTTATATAGCAGGGGTATTTTGGTCATTTTAGCAGCCAAGGCGATGTGTCTTTTTGGTCCTCGGAATAACCCGTAAGTCCTAACTAATTTTAGGTTGAGGAATTGGTCTCAGTTGAAGAGGATTTTATTTTATTTTATTCAGGAAGTCTAATTTATTATTGGATTGGAATAAAATAAATAAATAAATTAAAATAGGAGTTGAGAGAAATTAATTATCTAGTTTAATTGGTTAATTAATTATTCAGGGCCTAGGTCCAGTATGAATAATTAAGAAATTAATCTGGACTTAAACTAGGAGAAATAATTAATGTTTAATTATTTATTGGGTTATTTATATAGGCCCAAGAAATAAATAATTAAAGATTAATTATTTTGGTTCATTTGGGTTCATTAATTATTTATTGGGTTATTTATGTAAGCCCAGGAAATAAATAATTAATATTTATTATTTTGGGCCTTTTGGGTCCAAGAGAAATAATAAATATTTTTTCGACCCAATAGCTTGGACCTTAGGGTTTTTTCCAGATACGGTTAAGAGGAGTTTAGGGTTAGGCCAAACTAATTCTCAGGATAACATTCGGGTGTTTTGAAATTCCAAAAATATATTTATCAGATATTGAGAAATCTAGTTTTGACTAACCAATAAAACTAGTGTCTGGTAGATGAAAACCCTAATCCTCCTAAGCCTAAGAAGCCTCACGTAGCTTCTCTCTCCTTTCTCTCACGCCACCCTCTTCTGTTGTTTTTCCTTGTTTCTTTGCTAACCAATAGCAAGTGAACCAAGGAGAATTGAGATTGTTCCTCTTCACCATAGTGTTCACCGACTAGAGGATAGGCAGAGGAATATTCCGAGAGCTGGAAAGCTAGGCGTTAATGCAAACAAGACGAAGTAGAAGGCTAGCGGGTTTTCAACCGGAAGCTTCTTCAAGTGGGCGAAGCGAGGCGATTCCAGTCGTTCAATCCGCTCCTATTCAACCTAGAAGGGTTAAAGAGCGCAAATGTATGATCTTCACGCTTCCGTATGGCTTTTAAGGCTTGGTTTTATTTTTCTCTCCGTTTTTTTCTATAACCAGCGCATGCTCCCCTGTTTCGTCTCCCTCACATGCATCATCCTAAGCCTTTCAAAGCCATGCTCTAATACCACTTGCAGGAACGGAAAAACAGAGGAACATGCACGCGACAAAATAAGACCCAGAAAACGAGAACACGACATAGCGGAAGGTTAAAACTAATACCTTTATATGTCCTTGTATGGTTTGGCTAAGAAGATAAGGCACCAACCACGGGAACAACTACCAGTATCGACGACGATTCCGGCGATAAACTAGCGATCCGTTGGCTTCTTCTTGGCATGTACGCGAAGCTTTTCGCTTCTCAAAATATTCCTCTGCCTATCTATATTGGTGAAACAACTTAGGTGAGAATGATCCTTCTTGATCCTTTATTGTTAGTTAGCAAAGACAAAAAGATGGGGAAAAAAAGGAAGAAGAGCAAAACGAGAGAGAGAGAGAGAGAACAGAGACCAACTCTAGGGTTTTTTTTCCTCATTCTATCATGTGTTATATTTTTTCTCTACACAATGACTCCTATTTACATCCCAGATAACCCAACCCCAATATTTTGATATTTCAAACATCCGAAGGTCATCAACAAAAGAGGTTTGGGTAATCTCCAACTCTTCTGTACCGTGAATAATAAAAACCCTTTAGTCCAGGCTATTGGGCTAAAATAATTTATTATTTTTTCTTAGACCCAATGAGCCCAAAAATAATAATTATTATTTATTTATTTCCTGACCTATTGAAATAACCCAATAAATAATTAATGAGCTCAAATGAACTAAAATAATTATTAAGCCTTTTATTAACTAGTTTAAGTTCAGATTAATTTTTTTAATTATTTAATCTAAGCTTAGGCACTTGATAATTAATTAACCAAGCAAACTAGATAATAAATTTAATTTCTCTCATTCCTTTTATTTTATTCCAATCCAAAATTAAATTAAACTTTCTGAATAAAATAAAATTATTTTTCTATTGTGACCATTTCCTCGACCTAAAATAATTAGGACTTACGGGCTATTCTGATGACCAAAAAGACATATCACATTGTTTACTAAATTGATCAAAATACCCTTGCTATATAAATATATATATTTTGCATTTTAAATATTTCATAATATCACCATAAGGAAATATTGACCCCAAAAACAATGCTGTGTTAGCTATGTCTTCGACCTACAGGTGAAATAACTAAAATAACCCTCTACACATCGCCGTTCATTTAGAAAGAAAAGAATGTACTAACACCTCTCTAAACGACATTTACCATCCTTAAGCTTCTAGTCCAATGATTTACGACTTCTTGGAATATTCCAACTTTCTAAGGAAGCTACCCTAAAGCCAATATCAATGTCATATTCCCCAGGGCCCTGGAGAATTAAATCATTCGGATAACTACAAGGGACAATATAATGTAGACACAATCTTGTACAAGTTTGTCTTGATTAACTAGTCATATATATACCCAATATACAAGTATATTGGTCATTTTTAAAAACATCAACTATAGTATATCAAAGCATACATTTTCAACTTCGTCAAACCACTAACTTATACTCAAATTGTAGAATACAAGTTCACGTTGTAGCAGTAGTAGTCTGGGTTTCTATCACATAGTACTTTTAAAAATCACTATTACAGGTCATGTTCTACGTATTCGAAATATGCTTGTGTTATGAAATGAGTAGACTACTCGTTAGCTATAAGTAAGTCATTCCCAATTTGGAATTCATAATACAATAATCTTGGCATGATGAGATTCTCATTCTCATCATTCAATTAAGAATAATAGTTTATGTGTTAAGTATCATATGGTCCATACCTTACTGTGAAAGACTTCTATTCACATAAACTATTTACTTAAGCACAATGGGTCTTTTTCAATAAAATTGTGCACAAATATAAAGAAAATTTCACAAGCAAATTTTGAGAAAAATAGTTTTATTAATACAAGTAAAAAATACATCAGAAACCTAGTCTAAGAAAACATGTATTCTAACAAGATTAACATCCTTTTCATGTTACTCCTAGTATTGTTGATTCTGGCAGAAATTATATATTATTGATCTGCCCCTCCCATTTTCCAAATGTGGTGCTTGTGTCTATATTGTGGCCTTTGCGACTGATATCATCATGCTCATCACAGTGTATTTGTTTAAGGAGGATAGTCCCATTAATATGCAGGAAAAAATTTACTTAATTTGTCACAATAGTCATAATGGTAGTAAAACTGGTATTAGCATTCACCCATTATAATACTACTTAATTAGAATAATATAAAAAATAAAAATCTAATGACAAAATTAATTAAATATGGATCAATAGGAAAGGATCAATTTCTTTTTACCTAAAAGTCAAATTTTATTTTATTAGAACAATACAAACATTAAATAAAAAATATTGAAAATAGCCAATGATATTTTAATAGTATAGAGAAACTACTTTTTGAAAAATGTATTGATATAGCATTTTTTTTATTTTTTTTTTTAAACAATTGTATGGCATTTCAAGACAAGTTTTTAGTTCATAGCACCGTGAGTTTAAAAAAAGTCCCTTTAGTGTTTTGCCACCAACATCAGTGCCGACCTCTCTGTATTTTTCGAAAAGCACATTCCTTTCCCACAGTTCTTTTGAAATACTTGAACCCTTAAAGGTTGAAAATCAACATTCTATCTTCTAGTAGTTCTGCACGACAGCGGAAGGGAGTTTCAATCAAATCAAGAAAAAGGATAAATGTGCAACATCCTTTTCTTGGTACTTCTAGTGTTGATCATGGCAAAGATTATTCTTGCTCTGCCCCTCCCATTTTCCAAATGTGGTGCATGTGTCTCTATTGTGGCATTTGCGACTAATATCATTGAGCTCATTGCAGTGTGTGTGTGTGTGGGGGGGGGGGGGTCCTGTGAATATGAGAAAAAAATTCACTTTATTTGCCACGATACTCATAATGGTAGTAAAACTGGTACTAGAATTCACCCATTATTATACTACTTAATCAAAACATAGTACAAAAATAAAAGTTAAATTCTAAAATTAGATAAATTTCTTTTTACTTAAAATTCAAAGTGTAGTTTATTTGAATAATTCAAACCTTAAATGAAAATTAATGAAAATTGTGATACCCCGATTTAAACCACCATTAGTTCATGGGAAAAGTCATGCATAGTATAGCATCTTATATTATATTTAATGAATTTGAACTATTTTCATGTAGTATACGTGATTCATGTGTTTAATATTGCATGAGTTTATTTATTTGGATGTAGTTGTGATGGTAGAGCTTTGGCTCTTGTTGAGTAGAATTTAATAGAAGGGAAATAAAGTAAGTTGAGTAGGAGATAAGGGAATTTATTTGAGGAATAATTAAACAAGAGTTATTGTGGTCTAGTGGTTAAAGCTTGGTGTTTAATTCTTAGTAATTTGAGTTCAAATCCCAACTCTTGCAAGCCTTTTCTTTCTTTTCCCTAATTTATTTCTTTTCCCCCTACTTTTCTCACTCAAGGCCGAAAAACCTATGGTTGCCGCCACCTTAGGTTCCCAATTCCTAAAATATAGGAATATGATTATTTTGAGCATTTGATAAAAAGAATTAAAACAAATTAAATTCATATTATTTTCTAGGTTAATATTTTATCTTAATCTTTTAGGGATTTTAAATATTTCAAAATATGAAATTTTCAAAGTTATTATCTAAAGAATTTATTAATAAAATAAAACATAGAAACATTTATCTTGGAAACTATACTTTAGCCGCCATTTTTAATAGGAGAAAAGTCTCCCCAAATTAATTTTCTTTAAAGAATTTTAGTTTGAAATAAAGAGATAATGTTGAATTTTTAATTTAAGCAAATATCTCTTGAGATTATGATATTTTCGAAAATTAGGAATTGGGAGAAAGAAATTTCAACTTTATCTTCTAAAAATTAGATGTTATCTCTAAATATAATTATCCCTTAATTACTTATTTTTGCCTAGAGTAAATTAGAGTATTAATTAAATTATTTCTTGGATTAATATCCTATTTTCCTTACGTAAAATTTCTAGAAAAATGAATACCCTAGCTGCCACTTGATGGATGATTTAGCTCCACTCAAACTCTCTAAAATATAGGATAAATCTATCCCAAATAGTTTTAACCAATCAAATTTCATTTAGCAAAATAAACACAAGAAATTCTCTTCTCTTCTCCTCAATTTAGGCCAATACACACACACACACACACACACGAAAATCATCTAGCCTAAATGCTCTCAAACTCTCTCTTGTTTTAGCTAAAAACAACATACCAAAAGACCTCATTTTTCTTCTTCTATTTTTGTCTAAAGCTGAATCGAAAATCATCCTATATTCTTCTCATTTTTCTCTCATTGTTTTGGCCACTTTAGCACCCAAAATCCAGCCACAAACTCCTTCTACTCATTGCTCAAATTCAGCCAAACCCAAGAGGAGCAAAATCTGTCATTTTTCTTGTTGTTTGATTAAGAGTCCAGATCAAGGTTTAACTCTTCCAAACATCAAAACACCTAAAACTAACCTATTCACTTCATCAAATCAGTCACCTATCAAACCCTAAACCTCTCTTCTACAGGAAAAAAGCAGCCACATTTTCTTTCCAAGATTTCGGCCATCACAACTCCAAACTCCACCAAAACTGAAAACTAACCCTAAGGTAAACAACTTTTCAACCTTTATGAACTCATCTTCAATTCTTCTCATCCTTTTCTCTTAAATCTCGATCAAATGGGACTAATTTACCCTTATTTCATGTGACCTTTGAACCAAGGGGATCAAGGAGTACCAATCATCTCTTTTTCTCAAGTGAACTCAACCAATTATTAAGGAGTCACCTTTGCTCCTTGTTTTGTCTCACCAAGAGGTATTTTGGGACTCAATCCCTACTGATTTAACTAAGGTTGATTTTATGGTAATATTATTATGTATGAAGTTTAGCATGAAAAGCATGAATATATGAGATTGATGAGTTTGATGGTGTAATAATTGATCTAGGCATATATAGAGTAAAATATAGTTGTATATTGCCATGGTGGACTTAGATCTATTTTATGTTAGCTAAAGATGAGATGTTTTGATTCAAGTGGGGTTATATATGGATTTAATGATAGTTACATACTAGAGTTATCATGTTGATGATTTGATTAGATTATATGCATGCTTAATGTTGAGTAGCATGACAAGGGAAAGTTATAGATGTGATTTAATGAATTAATCTATTTAGATGCCATGGATGATTTAGATGATTAATGAGATCATAGAGATTCATGTGGTACGAAATGATAGTGGATGGAATATTTAGATTCTAATTATAGAATCAGTGATTTTAGATAAAGAAGAAGTTTGAAATGAAGGCAAGCATTGGTTTTGGTTTGACTATTTGAGTATTCAAATAAGTCCCTGCATAACTGTTTTGTTAAATGGTACATGTTTGCAAGTCTTTTGTACATGATGATTGAAATGATGTTGACATGATGATTGAAATGATATTGAAATGATGATGAAATGTTATTGTTGAATTGTGGTACTTGGATTGAGGATGTGGTTATTTTGATCTCTAAATGATTTTGTTAAATCTCAACTTTTAACTGAAAATGCTTTTCCTTCTTTTATGACTAAAATATTTTGAAAAGTTTAATGTGAAAATCACATATTGCAAAGCCAAGGTATTCAGAGTTTGTGAAAAAGGGAAATGATTATGCATCTAAGGGTAAACGTTGAGTACTCAATAGGGATAGGCTGGTGGTACTAGTCTTAGAGGGTTAGAGTAAGTTTTCTGGCAGGTAGCCACTTCCAAGAGATGAACTCTACTCAAATAGATGACAGTACTAATTAGTCAGGCCGATCCGAGCTAGCATGTTGGTCCATGTGAATTATATTTTTCCTAGTTGCACAATCGGTGTGTTGGGTGTAGAGATGGAAGAGTATCTCATCCTAGTGGGTAGATCACCCACTGCCTAGTGTTAAACGGTTACACTGAGAGCTATCATGATGGTAATCATAATATGGACTTGATATTATTATTGAATCATTTCTATCCCTTCTTGATTCTATTGTATTGACGAGTGGTGGCTTTTTGGGAATTGTTTTGGATATGATGTATATTGTTCCACTCAATGGCTGTTTATTGATGAAAATTGACATGTAACATCCTTCTACCTGCGTAACCCAAAAGGGGCAGGAATGTTGCCCCGTCCTTAGAACAAGAGATCTTTGTAACTAGAAAATAAAGATCATAGAAGGAAATAACTTAATAATAAACTTATTACAATCTCAAAATAATACTTATACAAGTCTTGGAGCAAATAAAAGATAAATAAAATCTCCAATAATAAATAAATCAAAATAAGTCTTCCAAGCTCATGTCAACGTAAGTAAATTAACATTTGAAGCAGGATCGACCTGAAGACATGATATAAAAAGGTGTCAGAATATTTCTTAGTAAGCCATGTGTGTGCTCATAGTATTTTAGGGAAAATGTTCATGTATGCAAGTTTTGAACAAGTTATAATAAAAAGTCTGCAAGTCCAAAAATTTATCTTTGAACCATGGGTGGTGTTTTATCAGCATGTGTAAAGTAAAAGTACTCAACTTGTAAAGAAATAACTACTCAAATAAAATTGACTATGAAGCCATACATCATAAATGGACATGGCACCACACTTTGTGCACCATGACAAGAGAACGATAAGAATACCACACTTTGTGCATCATGACAAGAGAATGATCAGGATGCTACACTTTGTACACTCTGATACAAGATTGGTGTATGACCCACCGGGTGATATACTCCTCTGTCTCTATACCCAAACTTACTGATTGTCTACTCCGAAAATAAATAGTCCACCTAAACTATACTACTAACTCAGACCGGCCTGACCAATAAGAACTGTCGTCTTGTTTAGGCAGAGCTCGCCCCTCAGAGGTGACCTCCTAATGAGAGACTTACTCAATCATTCAAAGATTAGTCCTAATGGTTTACCCTTATTGAGTATTCAATGTTGTATTTGTCCCTTTTGGGGGGGAAAAATCATTCAATGTGTTTTCTTTGAAAATGGAATTATGGTTTACAAAATACTTGTCAAAGTTGATTTTTAGGAAAATTTTAGCATTTTGTGTAAAATTGCTTGTTCAGCTTGAAATTGCTTAATTGAATGGAAAAGAAAAGAAAAATTGTTCATAATTGCATCTAAAGTATAGTTCCACGTATACATCATATTTTGACTTGTCGAAGTGATTTTGATCTTCAAACAGCTTTATACAAGGATTTACCTGATCTCTTATTTTTCTTGATACAATAGCCTTCCAAGCCGGTTCAAGGCAATCTAGCCTCTCCTGGGGTAAATATAAGGTATAAGTCCTAACATCCAAATATCACTTGCTTAAATAAATAACTCTTAGCCTAACAAACTTAAGCTCAACTAGTTACAACAACATCTAATTATGACAACAATGCCTTAAGCTTTAACATTAATTGATAAAGTATTTTATAGAATAAGATTAATTTGATAAGTCAAAACAAAATAGGTGTTATAAATAATAAATAACAAATTATAACAATATTTATTTATTAACAAATAATAATTATTATAATTAATATTAATAAATAATAAATAAAATTAGTAATAAATAATAAGTAGTTTTGATAATAAATACTAAATAATATTGATAATAAATAAATAATAAATAACAAATGATATTAATAAAAATAATATTAATAATAAATAATAAATTATATTCATACTAATTAATAATCACAATTATTTATTAAATAATACATAAGTTTAGATAAAAGTTTTAGTAAGAATATTAAATAATATGAATTTAAAAGATATTTGATATTAATCAATTTCAAAAATAATATTACTATTAATTCCGAAAACATTACTATTTACTTATCTAATAAATTAATAATATTTTAGGTAATTATTATTTCTGAAAATGTTGAGGTTTACCAAAATTAATAAATTAAATTAAATAATAATACTAATAGTATTAATAATAATGATGATGATGATAATAATAATAATTAATAATAATAATAATAATAATAATTATTATTATTATTATTATTATTATTATTATTATTATTATTATTATTATTATTATTATTATTATTATTATTATTATTATTATTATTATTATTATTATTATTATTATTAGTAGTAGTAGTAGTAGTAGTAGTAGTAGTAGTAGTAGTAGTAGTAGCTCTAATAATGATTTTAATGACCATAGTGAATTTACTAGTACTAAAATTTATATATATTCGTACTCACGTATATCCAATAAATAACATGTTGATTTGTCCAAAAATATACTTATAATAATATTCATCACAACAAGGGTGATACTCTACTAGTAATAATATTATCAAGGGATTTATTGACAAAAATAATATCATGGAAATATAATCAAACAATGGTGGTATAATGCCCATCATTCATCACAACAACCTTATTGGTGACATAATACCTTTAATCATAATGTACTAATAAGAATACAATGGTCCCAAAGCATAATCCATAATTCATAAGTCTCAATGTTCATTTCAATTTTCTTATCTTAAATTTATTCCCTTGACCTACATACATATCTCTAAACCAACATTATTCGATCAACCCATTAACCACATCATCTAAAAGCTTTGAGTTCGAAAATTTAAGAAGAAGGTCATGAAAGAAATACTTGTTTGATGATCATTGGAGTTGAAGATGTCGTCTTATCTAATGAAGGTCCTTGAGTGCTTGAGGACTCCTTCCTTGATTGAAATTTATTCAAGAATGGCCACCAATGATTCGGCCAAGAGAGAGAGTGAGTGATTAAGATGATGACGAAATGGATATGAAGAAGTAAAGAATGATCAAAGTGATTGAATTTACCTTCTTGATATTCTTCTTGTTCTTGAACAAAAAGCACGTTTGATCCGAATAGAAGATCAACTTTAGTTGTTTTTGTGTTATGGAGTGTGCTATGGATGAGTATAGATCGAATCCTTGTTGATTTGAAAGTTTTTGGAGTGATTTTGGATAAATAGAGGTGATTGAAGGTTGAAAAAGTTTACTGTGTGTTCTTGGTGTTCTCGAGAATACAAGAAAGAATTGGGAGAGAGTGATTCGTGTGTGTCTAGTGAATGATGGTCGAATGGCCTAGCTAGGGAAGAGAATTTCGGTTATCTAAGAAAGAGATAGAGAGTTCAGCTATTTTGAATTTTAAAATGAGAAAAATGTAAAGATGTTTGAGGTAGAAGATTTGATAATGGTATGGTATTTTCTCTTTGAAGGTTTCTTGTCCTTCAGTGGTGGGTGGCTAGACTAACTATATTTTGATCATGAAATGAAGAATGGTTTCAGCTTTATACCTGGCCGAAAATGGTTGTACAATAGTACAGAAAATTCTGATTTGATCATCTAACTAGGTGAGAGTTTAATGGAGGAAAATCTAGAATTTAATTTTCAAGTTTGAAAAGTTTTGAATGGAGTAAAGATATGAGTGTTTTGAGGTGTGTTAATGGAGCTTTAATGGCCATGGCAGATGAAGAAGACAATGTGTTCTGCCTATGGCTTCAAGGTGGTTGAAAATATGAAGAATATTAATGAAGAAGTTGGTTCTTGTCTTGGTTAGACTAGCTGGAAAAATTCTGGAATTTTAGCTATAAGGATTCATAGGATTTGGAAGGATTTTGAGCAGAATTTTCAAACGACTTTGAACTAGATTTGCAACTGAAATCTAGGGGTATTTGAAGGTCTATTAATGGTGGTTTTCCAGCCACCATCTTGGAGAAGAAGGAGGAAAGTTTCAGGTGTTCTTACACATAAATAGATGGCTCAATATTCATGTCTAATTCTTGGTTGTTTGCTAGAAAATTTCTGGTTTGGTAGGGCTTGTTCAAGCTGCGAAACTCTAAGGTTTTTCAGCTTTCTTATCTACATAAAATGGCTGATTGCTAGCAAAAATTATATAGGTAAAGGTTGCTACAATTTTTGAAAATCAGCCAAGAAGAAAATTTAGAAAATTTTCAGATTTTTAACCGAAACAAAAACAAGAAGAAAATGGAGTTCTTGGAAGAAAAGTTATAGTGATCTAATTGAATACCTCCTTCCTATTTTCCTTCCTCAAGTTCGGTCATCATCCTATCCCAAAAGTTGGAAATTTTAAAAATTCAAACCAAGAATAATCCAAGACATTTTATGAAAATTGAAAAGAATTAAAGAAATATGAGTAGTTTAAATTTAAATAGATTAGGATAAGGCTTGCTAAAATAATGAAGACCAAAACTCTTCTAGAATTTCTTTTAGGACAAAATCACATGGTTTTGACATTACCATTATGTCTTCCCTAAGACAACATTCATAGCTTTAAGGAATGTAAGAAAAGAAAAAAAAAATCAAACATTAGTTAAGATAATTAAGAATAAAACTTAAGAGATGAAATTTGAACTCAAGACCTTAGAGATTAATCATAAAGCTCTAACCACTTAACCACATTAATTCTTATTTTTATTTTTCCAACCAAATTCTCTTCCTATCTAAGCCTCAAGCCTTCTTCTAATTTCGTCCTCAAGAAAAATTTCCTTTTCACCCTTACTACTCAACATGTATAAATAAACCATATAACCCATATATTACAATTCTAAGGTACCCAAAATCATTCCAGGAATATATTTTATGTAAGATGATATGATATGCATCCCAACGCTCTCACTCTAGGGTAGGTTTAAGTAAGGTTTTACATGACTTGTAAACATATTTTGTAGTTTTTGATAAACCTGCATACACGAAATATTTAAAGTGTCATTTGTACACACGGGACTTACTAAGATGCCAATTTCACATTATTTTATATCATGATTTCAAGGGAGAGCTTTTATTAAGCAGGTCAGAAGAATTAGAGATTGGAGTTTATTTTATTTTGTTTTGCTTTGTATTTCTTTTGAGGGATAATTGTTAGTTCTGAATTTCAGACTTATATAAGTTTTGGATTCAGTTGTAATAAGATTATTTCATTTATTTTATTTATCTATTTTCCTTTGTACGTCGTTATGAAGACCTCTAGTCCACTGGATGGGGGGACATCCCCGCCCGTTTTGGGTACGTAGGTAGCGGAGTGTTACAAAAATAGCCAACAATATTATGTTAATATAGAGAAATTACTTTTGAAAAAAGAATTGATGTAACATATATAACAATTACATAGCACCTTAGGAAAAGTTTTTAATTCATAGTACTGCAAGTTTGAAAAAAGGCCCTTTAGGGTTTTGCCACTAGCATCAACGGAAAGCACATTCTTTTTCCCATGCTTATTTCGAAATAGTTTAATCCGTAAGGGCTGAAAACTGACCATTTATCTTTCGGAGGTTTTGCACAACAATGGAAGAGAGTTTCAACCGAGTTAGAACAAAGGATGGAAGATTAAGATTCTTTTCCTGGAATCCCTATTTAGAGTTACAACAAACCGAACATTCATTAACGAAAGCTCGTTTGTGTTCAAAAATAGTTCGTTCATTTGATAAATGAATGAACTTGAACAAAATATTAATTTTGATTAATAAACGAACGAACTCGAATATGTTCGCGAACATATTTAAACGTTTGCAAACATATTATAAATTTTAAAAAATTAATTAGATTATTTATATTTTATTTATTTATATTTTATATTATTAATATTTATTCTTAATAAATCTTATATTATAGTATTAAGATTAATTATTTAATATTATAGTATTCAATTATTTTATTAATTTTTGAATTATTATTTTTATAAATTTTAAAATAAAAATATGAACTAAATGAATTCGAACAATTCAAACTCACACGTTAATCGAGTTTTTGAAACTTGAATTTAAATGAACACGAATATTATCAAATAATAATCGAACGAACTCAAACTCAAATAATAAACTAATAAACTCAAACAACGTTCAATTATATTCAAATTCGAGCTCAAATGTGATGTTCGGCTCATTCATATTCAAATACAACTCTACTGCTTCTGTTGATCGTGACAGAGATTATTGTTGCTCTACCCCTTCCATTTTCTAAATGTGGTACCTTTGACTACATTCTGGCCTTTGCGACTGATATTATCAAGTTCATCGCAGTATGTGCATTTAAGGAGGAGGGTCCCTTGAGTACATGAGAAAAAATTCACTTTATTTATCACGGTCCTCATAATGGTAGTAAAACTGAAACTAGCATTCACCTATCATAATACAACTTAATCAGAATAATGTATAAAAATGAAAGTCAAATAACAGAATTAAATAAATATGAATCAATACCATATGATCAATTTCTTTTTAATTAAAAGTCAAATTTTATTTTATTTGAACAATACAAACATTAAATAAAAATTATTAAAAATAGCTAACGATATTTTGTTAGTAAAGAGAAACTACTTTTTGAAAAATGAATTGATATAACATACTTTTTATTTTTTTAACAATTGCATGGCACTTCAAGACATGTTTTTAGTTCATCGTACCATGAATTTGAAAAATGTAGCTTTAGGGTTTGGCCACCAACATCAGCGCTAACCTCTCAGTATTTTTCAGAAAGCACATTCCTTTTCCACGCTTCCTTCAAAATGCTTCAACCTTTAAGGGTTGAAAATCGACTGTCTATCTTCCAGCGGTTCTGCATGATAGTGGAATAGAGTTTCAATCGAGTCAGGGATAAAGGATAATAGTGCAACATCCTTTTCCTGGTACTTCTAGTGTTGATCGTGGTAGAGATTATTCTTGCTCTGCCCCTCTGATTTTCCAAATATGGTGCCTATGTCTCGATTATGGCATTAGTGACTGATATCATCAAGCTCATTACAGTGTGTCTGTTCAAGAAGATGAGTCCCCTTGAATGTAGGGAAACAGTTCACTTGATTTACCACAGTACTTATAATGGTAGTAAAACTTGTACTAGCATTCACCTATCAAGATAAGATACTACTTAATCAGAACAATGTACAAAAATAAAAATCAAATGAAAAAATTAAATAAATATGAATCAATATAAAGGGATCATATTCTTTTTACTTAAAATTCAAATTGTATTTTACTTGAACAAAATGAGAAATACTAAAAATAACCAACAATGTTATGTTAGTAGAGAGAAATTACTTTTTGAAAAAAAAAATGATATAACATATTTTTTAACAATTACATAGCATCTTAGGAAAAGTTTTTAGTTCATAGTACTGTAAATTTGAAGTAGGGTCCTTTAGGGTATTGCCACCAACATCAGCACTGACATCTGCGTATTTTTCTAAAAGCACATTCCTTTTCCCATGCTTTATTCAAAATACTTGAACCCTTAAGGGTTGAAAACCAGTCGTATATCTTCCAAAAGTTTTGCACAACAGCAAAAAAGAGTTTGAAATAGGGACTATGGATGGAAGAGTAAGATCCTTTTCCTGATACTCTTATTGTTGATCGTGACAGAGATTATTGTTGCTCTGCCCCTCCCATTTTCTAATTGTGGTGCTTGTGTCTACATTATGGCCTTTGCAACTGATATCATTCGACTCATCGCAGTGTATATGTTTATAGAGGAGGTTCTTTTGACTATGTGAGAAAAAATTCACTTTATTTGTCACGGTGCTCATAATGGCAGTAAAACTAGAACTAACATTCACCTATCATGATACTACTTAATCAAAAAAATTATACAAAAATAAAATTCAAATGATAAAATTAAATAAATATGAATCAATATAAAAAGATCAATTTTTTAAACTTAAAAAGTGTAATTTTATTTTATTTGAACAATACAAAACGTTAAATAAAAAATATTAAAAATAGCCAACGATGTTTTGTTAGCATATAGATACTACTTTTTGAAAAATGAATTGATATAATATAATTTATTTTTTAAAAAAGTGCATGGTACTCCAAGACATGTTTTTGGATCATAGTACCGGGAATTTGAAAAACGTCTCTTTAGGGTTTTGCCACCAGCATCAACGTCGACCTCTTAGTATTTTTTGGAAAGCACATTACTTTTCCCACACTTCCTTTGAAATACTTGAACCCTGAAGAGTTGAAAACCGATCGTCTATCTTCTTGCAATTCTACACGACAACGGAAGATAGTTTTACCAGGTTTGGGACAAAGGATGAAAGTGCAACTTCCTTTTCCCCATACTCCTACTGTTAATTGTGACGAGGATTATTCTTGCCTTGCCCCTCCTATTTTCAAATTATGGTGCCTGTATCTACCTTGACACTTTTGTGATTGATGTCGTCAAGCTTATAGCAGTGTGTGTGTGTGTGTGTGTGTGTGTGTGTGTGTGTGTGTGTGTGTGTGTGTTTAAGAAGAAGGGTCCCTTGAATACTCAGGAAAATTTTACTTTATTTGCCACGGTGCTCATAAATGTTAGTAAAACTAGTACTAGAATTCACCCATCATGATACTACTTAATTAAAATAATGTACAAAAATAAAAATCAAATGACAAAATTAAATAAATATGAATCATTACAAAAGAGTCAATTTCTTTTTACTTAAAATCTAAATTTTATTTTATTCGAACAATAACAACATTAAATGAAAAATATTGAAAATAGCCAATGATGTTTTGTTAGTATAGAGAAATTATTTTTTGTAAAATGAATTGATATAACATATTTTTTATTTTTTTTTAACAATTTCATAGCACTTCAAGAAAAGTTTTTAATTCATAATACTATACGTTTGAAAAAACGCCCATTATGGTTTTGCCACTAGCATTAGTATTTTTCAAAAAGCACATTTTGTTTCTATGCTTTTTTCGAAATACTTGAACTCTTGAGGACTAAAAACCGACTATCTATCTTCCGACGGTTCTGCACAATAGCGGAAGAAGGTTTCAACCGAGTCAAGGGCAAAGGATGGAAGAGTACCATCATTTCCTTGATACTCCTATTGTTGATCATTGCAGAGATTATTCTTGCTCTACCCTTCCCATTTTTCAAATGTGGTGCCTGTGTTTACATTGTGGCATTTGCGACTGATATTATTAAGCTCATTGCAATATGCGTGTTCAAGAAGGGGGGTTATTTGAATATAAGGGGAAAAACTAATTTATTTGCCACGGTATTCATAATAGCTGTAAAACTGGTAGTAGCATTCACTCACCAAGATGCTACTTAATCAAAACTAATGTACAAAAATAAAAATCAAATGACTAAATTAAATAAATATGAATCAATATAAAAGGATCATTTTTTTTATTTAAAAGTTAAATTTTATTTTATTTGAACAATACAAATATTAAATAAAATATTAAATATAGCTAACAATGTTTTGTTAGCATAGAGAAAATACTTTTTGAAAAATGAATTGATATAACATATTTTCTATTTTCACTTCAAGAAAAATTTTTAATTTATAGTACCATAAGTTTGAAAAAATGTCCCTTTAGGGTTTTACCACTAGTATCAGTGCCGACCTCTTAGTATTTTTTGGAAAACCGAAATACTTGAACCCTAAAAATAGATCATCTATCTTCCTACGATTCTACATGACAACAGAAGATAGTTTCAGCCGGTCAGGGACAAAGGATCTACCCCTCTTATTTTTAAACGTGGTGCTTGTGTCTGCATTGTGACTTTTGCAACTGATATAATCAAGCTTATTGCGAGAGAGAGAGAGAGAGAGAGAAAGTGTGTGTATGTGTGTGTGTGTGTGTGTGTGTGAGGAGGAAGGTCCCTTGAATATGCAAGAAAAATTCACTTTATTTGCTACGGTGCTCATAATGGTAGTCAAACTAGTTCTAGCATTCACCCATCATGATATTACTGAATCAGAATAATGTACAAAAATAAAAGGTAAATGATAAAAATAAATAAATATGAATCATCACAAAAGGATCAATTTATTTTTACTTAAAATATAAATTTTTTTATTTGAAAAATTCTAACATTAAATGAAAAATATTAAAAATAGCCAATGATATTTTGTTAGTGTAGAGAAATTACTTTTTGTAAAATAAATTAATATAACATATTTTTTATTTTTATTTTTTTTAACAAATACGTAGCACTCCAAAAAAAGTGTTTAGTTCATAGTACTGTAAGTTTGAAAAAGCGCCCTTAAGGGTTTTGCCACCAGCATCAATATTTTCGAAAAGCACATTACTTTCCTCATACTTCCTTCGAAATACTTGAACTCTTGAGGGTTAAAACTGACCGTCTATCTTCCGGAAATTTTGCACAATAGTAGAAGTGGGCTTCAACCGAGTCAAGGACAATGGATGGAAGAGTAACATGTTTTTCTTAGTACTCCTACTATTGATCATAGCAGAGATTATTCTTACTCTACTCCTCCTATTTTCCAAATGTGGTGCCTGTGTCTATATTGTGGCATTTTTTACTGACATTATTAATCTTATTGTGTGTGTGTGTGTGTGTGTGTGTGTGTGTATTTTTTTTTTTTTCAAGGAGGAGGGTCATTTGAAGATGTGGAAAAAATTTACTTGAATTGCCACTGTGCTCATAATAGTTGTAAAACTAGTACTAGCATTTACCCATCATGATGCTACTTAATTAGAAATAATGTACAAAAATAAAAGTCAAATGACTAAAGTAAATAAATATGAATTAATACAAAAGAATCAATTTCTTTTTAGTTAAAATCAAATTTTATTTTATTTGAACAATACAAACATTAAATGAAAAACATCAAAACTAGCCAACGATGTTTTGTTTGTATAGAGAAACTACTTTTTGAAAAATGAATTAACATAACATTTTTTTATTTTTTTTATTTTTTAAACAATTAAATGGCACTTCAAGAAAAGTTTTTAGTTCATAGTACCGTGAGTTTGAAAAAGGTACCTTTAGGGTTTTGCTACCAGTACCATCACCGACCTCTCAATATTTTTCGAAAGCACATTTCTTTTCCCACGCTTCTTTCAAAATACTTGAACCCTGAAGAGTTGAAAACCAACCATCTATCTTACTGTGGTTTGACATGACAGTGGAAGAGAGTTTCAATCGAGTCAAGGACAAAGGATGATTGTGCAACATCTTTTTCCTAGTACTCCTAGTGCTAATCGTGGCGGAGATTATTCTTCCTCTACCCCTCCTATTTTCCAAATATAGTGCATGTATCAACATTGTGACATTTGCGACTAATATCATCAAGCTCACTGTAGTTAGTTAGTGTCTATATGTGTGTGTGTTCAAAAAGGTAGGTCCTTTGAATATGAGGGAAATTTTTACTTTATTTGCCTCGGTGTTTATAATGGTAGAAACATTAGTACTAGTATTTACCCATCATGATACTACTTAATCAGAACATCGTACAAAAATAAAAGTCAAATGACAAAATTAAATAAATATGAATCAATAAAAAAGGATGAATTATTTTTATTTAAAATTGAAATTTTATTTTATTTGAACAATACAAACATTAAATGAAAAATATTGAAAATAACCAACGATATTTTGTTAGTATAAAGAAATTACTTTTTGAAAAATGATTTGTTATAAAATATTTTTATTTATTTATTTATTTTATTAGTTACATAGCACTTTAAGAAAAGCTTTTAGTTCATTGTACAGTAAGTTTCAAATAGAGCCCTTTAAGGTTTTGCCACAGGCATTAGTACCAACCTCTCCGTATTTTTCAAAAAGCATAATTCTTTTCCCATGCTTCCTTCGAAATTCTTGAATCCTTAAGGGCTGAAAATTGACTGTCTATCTTCCGGCGGTTTTGCACCACAACAGAAGACAGTTTCAACCGAGTTAGGAACAAAGGATGGAAGAGTAACATCCTTTTCTTAGTCTCCTACAGTTGATCGTGGTGGAGATTATTCTTGCTCCGCTCCTCCCATTCTCCAAATGTGGTGCCTATGTCTACATTGTGGCATTTGTGACTGATATCATCATGCTCATTGGAGTGTGTGTTCAAGGATGAGAGTCCCTTAAATATGAGAGAAAATTTCACTTTATTTACCATGGTGCTCGTAAACTAGTATTAGCATTCACCTATCATGAAACTATTTAATCAGAACAATATATAAAAATAAAAGTCAAATGATAAAATTAAAAAAATACGAATCAATACAAAAGGATCAAATTTTTTACTTAAAAATTAAAATTTATCTATTATCGACGTTCTATTTTATATTTTATTCGAATAATACAAATATTATAAAAAATATTAAAAATAGTCAATGATGTTGTGTTAGTATAGAGAAATTACTTTTTGAAAAATGAATTGATATAATATATATTTTTAATTTTTTTCACAATTGCATAATACTTCGAGAAGAATTTTTAATCTATTGTACAGTTTTTTCTCACAAAAAATGTTATATTCTTTTCATAATATAGACTTTTTTAAAGTTAATTTTTTTTCTTATAAGATAAGTTTTTTATATTTTAATGAATATTAATAATGTTCTCTCTGTTATGAATTATTGGAATCTCCATTAATTAGTGGAGGCTCCACTAATTATGGATTTATGTGAATTATTAGAAGATTTTTATGGATGTCCACCATTTAGTGGAGACACCATTAATTGAAGATGATGTATGCCATGATGTATTTCACTAATTAGAGCTTTATAAATAGAGCTATTCTCTAAGCTTGTAATACACCATCATTTTGTGAAAGAAAGATTAGTGAAAGAAAGATTGGAGAAAGAATTGTGAGAGAAAGAAAGAGAGAAGTTTGAAGAGAAATTCTTGTGCAAAGAATAGTTAGAATTTTCTTAGTGTGTAGTGTGTAGATTTTATTCTAACACTACCCTAATTTTATAACACGTTATCAGCACGAGTCTCTACCGTTATTAAAGCCAGAAGACAGCACGAGTCTCTGCCGTTATTAAAGCCGGAAGACAGTACGCATTTATTGATCTCTATGGCTAATCTCGCTAAACTCGAATTTGTAGCCCTTGATATTTCTGGAAAAAATTATATGTCATGGGTTTTCGATGCAGAAATGCATCTAAATGTTGAAGGCCTTAGTGAAACTATTCAAGCACATAATAGTGCATCTGCACAACACAAGGCTAAAGCTTTGATTTTTATTCGTCGTCATCTCGATGAAAATTTGAAAATGGAATATCTTACCGAAAAAGATCCATATGGTCTGTGGGTAAATTTAAAAGAAAGATTTGACCACCTGAAGATGGTCGTACTACCTACTTGCACGGTATGAATGGTTGCACTCGAGGTTGCAAGATTTTAAAACCGTGAATGAATATAGCTCCGCAATGTATAAAATTACATCTCAATTAAAATTATGCGGAGAAAAAGTGATCGATGAAGATATGTTGGAGAAGACATTCTCCACCTTTCATGCCTCGAATATTGTCCTGCAGACAACAATATCGAGAAAAGGGGTATACAAAATTTACTGATTTAATTACTGCCCTCCTCATTGCGAGAGAAAAATAATGAGTTATTATTGAGAAATCATGAAGCTGGACCAAGCGGCTCTACAAGCACTCCCGAAGTGAATGCTCGTTGGCTCCAGCAGAAGCCATCGTTATAGTCGTGGTCGTGGCCGTGGCCGTGGCCGTGGTCGTGGTTATGGTCGTAGTCACGCTCGATATTTCCCTTATCACAATTATAATCAAACCGTGAGAAATCCTGGCCACCGAAGTGGAACAGAAAAGATCAAAAGGGAAAAGAAAAAGAAATTGAAGAAAAGCATGAGGATATATGTTATAGATGTGGCATGAAAGGTCATTGGTCACGAAACTGTCAGTACGGCTAAGCATTTAGTTGAATTGTATCAAGCTTCATTGAAAAATAAAAATGTGGAAGCAAATTTTTCTCAACATCTAATAAATAATGTTGAGGATGACGATAGTGATCCCGAAGATCTTAATATCAATATTACCCATATGGATGTATCGGATTTTTTTGAACACCCGGACGGTAGGATAGACCATTTAATTGGTGATGGCAGTGTCCAAAAGAACTAAAGCCTCACCTCGATATTTTTGTATTTTCATTTTCATTCTATTCTAATAATATTTACGTTTACATATATATATTTGTGTTCGGATGGCTGTTGTTAATGATGATATATGCATTATTGATAGTGGAACTACACACACCATACTAAAAAATGAGAAATATTTTTCTGATCTCAAAATGGGAGAAATAAATATTTATACGATAAACGGTAGTGCAAATGTAATTGAGGGCTCCGGAAGAGCTAGTATATTGTTGCCTAAAGGAACAACAATTATTATTGATAAGGCACTATTTTCCTCAAAATCCGAAGAAATTTATTGAGTTTTAAAGATATCCGCAGAAATGGGTATCATGTTGAAACAAATGAGGAAAATGGGATTGAGCATCTTTTTATTACTCAAATGCATTTGGGTAAGAAATCGGTATTAGAAAAACTGCTGTCTTTTTCTACTGGTCTATATTTTGTAAAAATACGTACAATTGAAATTCATCATCTAGTAAACCGAAGTTTACTCGATCCTATTACTTTTAGCATTTGGCATGACCGGTTGGGTCATCCGGGATCTACCATGATGAGAAGAATCATTGAGAATACATATGGTCATCCTTTAAAAAATAAAAGGATATTAACATCAGAAAAATTCGCATGTACTTGCATGTTCCCTAGGAAAATTAATTGTTAAACCATCACCGGTAAAAGTAGGAGCTGAAAGTCCTACATTTCTCGAACGGATTCACGGAGATATTTGTGGACCTATTGATCCACCATGTGGACCGTTCAAATATTTTATGGTCTTAATTGATGCATCATCCCGATGGTCACATGTATGTTTATTATCTACTCGCAACCTGGCGTTTGCGAGATTACTTGCTCAAATAATTAAATTACGAGCACAATTTCCGGACCATCACATTAAAAATATCCGTTTGGATAATGCTTTGGTGAATTTTCATCACATGCTTTTGATGCATATTGCATGTCAATTGGGATTAATGTTGAACATCCTGTAGCTCATGTTCACACACAGAATGGTCTTGCTTGAATCTTTGATTAAACGATTACAATTAATTGCTAGACCATTATTAATGAAAACAAATCTCCCAACATCTGCACTGAGGACATGCTATTCTACATGCTCGCAACACTTGTACGTATAAGACCAGCTAGTTATCATAAATTCTCTCCTTTGCAATTGGCCTTTGGGTCGGAACCAAATATTGCTCATTTAAGAATTTTTGGGTGTCTTGTATATATTCCAATTGCACCAAACCAACGTACAAAGATGGGTCCTCAAAGAAGAAAGGGGATATACGTTGGATATGATTCTCCCTCTATTATCGGGTATGTTGAACCCCGACGAGAGATGTATTCACGACAAGATTTGCTGATTGTCATTTTGATGAATCATTATTCCCTAAATTAGGGGAGGACCCAAACAAGTATAAAAAGGATCTTGATTGGACAACATCATTAAATTATCTTGATCCGCGCACAAGCGCATGTGAACTTGAAGTTCAAAAGATAATTCATTTGCAAAGCATTGCAAATCAAATGCCAGACGCTTTTGTTGACTCCGGAAGAGTTACAAAATCGCATATTCCGACTATAAATGCTCCTATTCGAATTGAAGTTCCAGTGAGAACAAAATATTATACCTATAGTTGCTTGAGTCAAAAACACGCCGAAGCGTGGCCGACCTCTTGGTTCTAAAGATAAAAATCCTCGAAAGAAAAGAGGATTAAATGATCCAGAAGATCATATTGAAGAAAAGAATGATAAAGACCAAGAGAGAACTGATGACAAAGAACCAGAAGTTGATGAAAGTAACACTGAAATTTCTATCAATTATACCACTTCGGTAGAAGTTGGAATCGGATAGAAAGCTGTTATTGATAATATATTTGCATACAATATATCTCTTGATGTTACACGGGATAATGATGATCCTGAACCAATATCGATTGATGAATGTCGGCATAGAAAAGATTGGCTGCAATGGAAAGATGCGATTCAATCGGAGTTAAATGCAACGGCAAAACGTGAAGTCTTCGGACCTGCAGTCCGAACACCGGAAGGTATAAAACCTGTTGGCTACAAATGGATATTTGTGCGAAAGCGCAATGAAAAGAGTGAAATCGTTCGATATAAAGCGCGATTAGTAGCCCAAGGTTTTTCACAAAGACCAGGTATTGATTATGATGAAACTTATTCTCCTGTTGTTGATGCTATTACACTCCGATATCTTATCGGTTTGGCGAGTACATGAAAAGATAGATATGCGCCTATTAGATGTTGTCATTGCTTACTTGTATGGAAATTTAGAAAATGATGTTTACATGAAAATCCCGAAGGATTTCATATGCACGAAGCATATAAACATTATCCTCGTGAAAATTACTCCATCAAGTTGCAGAAATCATTATATGGCACGAAGCAATGCAGGCGCATGTGGTTCACACGTCTTAGTGAATATTTATTGAAAGCGGGATTTAAAAATGACCAGGTATGTCCATGTGTTTTTATTAAGAAATGCTGGTTCTAAATTTGTGATATTAGCTATATATGTTGATGATATTAATCTTATTGGAACTCTCGAAGAGCTCCAAGAAACAATTGATTATTTAAAAGAGAATTCGAAATCAAGGATTTTGGTAAAACCAAATTTTGCCTTGGTTTACAAATTGAACATTTGGAGAGTGGAACATTTATTCATCAATCAACATATACTGACAAAAGTGCTAAAAAGATTTTACATGGACAAAGCACATCCATTGAGTATTCCAATGATCGTCAGATCATTAAATGTGGATAAAGATCCTTTCAGACCTCAAGAAAATGATGAAGAACTCCTTGGTCACGAAGTACCATATCTCGGTGCAATTGGTGCATTGATGTATCTTGTTAATAACACACGGCACTGATATTGCTTTATTTGTCAATTTATTAGCAAGATTTAGTTCTTCACCAACACGACGACATTGGAATGGAATTAAACAAGTCCTTCGATATCTCCAAGGTACAATTGATCTCGGATTATTTTATTCAAATAAAACCGAGTCCAACATTGATAGGTTATGCGAGATCTTTGGTTATTTATCCGATCCACATAAAGCACGTTCTCAAACGGGCTATCTATTTACATGTGGAAATCTTGCTATATCATGGCGTTCTACGAAACAATCTATAGCGACTACTTCTTCAAATCATCTTTGAAATTATAGCCATTCATGAAGCAAGTCGAGAATGTGTATGGCTAAGATCCATGATTCATTATATCCGAGAAAGTTGTGGATTATCATCAATCAAAGGTATTCCAACTCCTCTTTATGAAGACAATGCGGCTTGCATAGCTCAATTACGAGGAGGATATATTAAAGGAGATCGGACAAAACATATTTCACCAAAATTCTTCTTTACTCATGAACTCCGGAAGAAATGTGAAATTGATGTGCTACAAATTCGGTCATGTGACAACCTCGCGAGATATTTTCACGAAGACTTTACTGACGGCAACATTTGAAAAGTTGAGATATAAAATCGGTATGCGTCGGTTTAAAGATTTAAAGGAATCATCTCATCGGGGGAGTAATAAACATACATATAGAATAGTGTACTCTTTTTCCTTCACTAGATTTTTTTCCCACTTGGGTTTTTATCTAGTAAGGTTTTAACGAGGCATATTCTTTATGTATGGATGGACATCCAAGGAGGAGTGTTATGAATTATTGGAATCTCCATTAATTAGTGGAGGCTCCACTAATTATGGATTTATGTGAATTATTAGAAGATTTTTATGGATGTCCACCATTTAGTGGAGACACCATTAATTGAAGATGATGTATGCCATGATGTATTTCACTAATTAGAGCTCTATAAATAGAGCTATTCTCTAAGCTTGTAATACACCATCATTTTGTGAAAGAAAGATTAGTGAAAGAAAGATTGGAGAAAGAATTGTGAGAGAAAGAAAGAGAGAAGTTTGAAGAGAAATTCTTGTGCAAAGAATAGTTAGAATTTTCTTAGTGTGTAGTGTGTAGATTTTATTCTAACACTACCCTAATTTTATAACACTCTCCATATTATTCATATTTTGTTTATATAATTTTGACTTATAGAGTGTTTTATTTTTATAATCTTTTGATAATTTTTGTGAATAAGTTTGAAAAGATTTATGAAACAGAAGTATTATTACAATAAAACCAATGAAAAGCAGGGTTCCACTTCCCCCTATGACCGGTGACTTTTCTTGTCGATCGGGCGACGCGAAATTTTTTGAAGAAGTCGCAGACGCCGAGCTAAGCAAAAGCAACATCGCCAGTATAAATGTTCCCCGGCTCTTTTGTTCCTCCATAAAAACCATTAACTGCTTGCACAGCCTATCCGTCCTCGTCTTCCCTTTCGGTAAAAATCAGTATTCTCCAATCCACAACGCTCGCTTTCAAATTTCCACGGGCAATAACGATTCCGTCATTTACTTGCGATCGGAGAATAGTTGTACGAAGGATTGTATAGTTTTTGAGTTTCATAAGTTTTTGGATATTGGATAAATCAATGGCGGCTTGTAAACGTGTGATTCGATTGGGAACTAATTGTGGAAGTAGCTTATCCAGATTGCGGGAGATCAATGCGTCGAAAGTGGCTAATTCTTCTGCCTCGCCTGCGCTTAGGCTCCGATTAGGTGGAGATTTGTTTAATTCGTACAGTTCGCTGTCCGAAAATTTGTCCGCCAACAGGTTTGTCTTTAGGAAGATCTCTCAGCTTGTTAAGCCTAACGGAAACCGTCTGTTCCTCGTAGATACTTTAAAGCTGGTAACTGTTCATTTCAGATTTTTTATGTGAAACACTTGTAAATTCGCGTTTGAGGATAATGTAAAGCCGGCCTTTCTGTAATCCCGATAGGTGAGGAGTTTGGAAGCACAAGGTATACCTACCAAGCAGGCGGAAGCAATCACATCAGCTATCACTGAAGTTTTGAATGATAGTTTGGAAAATGTATCTCACTCTTTTCTCACAAGAGCTGAAATGCAAAAAGTAAGAGTTTTGAATTAATGTTGTTGCATTACATGAAAATTTTTAGTATATAGATAAGTTTATGGTGGTTAATTAATTATATGGTGTAATCATTTATTAATATCTTAAATAAATTGGTTAGAGATGTTTGCTCTGTTCTGTGCAATGACGTAGGCTCAGATGCTACAAGAAGCTAATCTCTCCAAGTTCAAATCTGAAGTAAATGGTTCCCAGGTACTTGTGTTGCTTTAGTCAATTCTGAATATTTTTGCATTCAAATGTGAAATCAATCTTATATGCCACTTTCATTCTATTGTTCTGTTCTTTGGGATTCAGTTGTGAATCAAATAATTGATGAGAGTATTGTTGTATTTGTAAAATTTTTATTTTTCTAGTTTGCTCACTTCTGAAGAATACACTCTTTATCTGCTCCAGAACAATGTTTGGTTCAGAAAAAAATTAATTTTTCCAAAGCTATCATCAAGTGAATGGACTGTCCAAAGAAAAAGTATGGGGGAACATCATCCCATGAAAATCAGCCTTAAACTACCATACGTGAGAAGGAAATTGTTCTTGGGATTAGAAAATATGTGTCCATTTATTCTATTAAAAAAGGAGGGGTGGGCGGGGGGGCAAACCCGGTTACCTAAGCACTCCCCGCCTTGTAGGGGTAGGTGGAGGGAACCACATAATATATGCAGGCTTTCCTATGTATTTTTTGCAAGGAGACTGTTTTCATGGTTCGAACTTGTGACCTATGTAGTGCCAAAATTTCTTTTTTTCTCCATCTGTATGCCTTATTTCACACGAGCAAAAGCATATGCCATCCTTTAAGTCTTATTCATGTTCCTGATGTTACTTCTGGTGACTTGTGTAGACAGTAATTAAAGGAACATTGCGGAGGTGTTTCTATATGAAATCTAGATAACTAAGAAAATTGTTTCACTGTAGAAAGCAAGCATTATTATCAGCTGGCAAGTTAAAATATGTACTCTAATATGGCAGAATGTCATAGGTATATGTTGGTGTGATATAATTCTTGGAGACTACACCAAAGAAAATGCAAAACACAAGTAGCACTTTTTAATATTGGAGTAATGAGTTTACAAGATTTCTGTTAATATTGTTCTGAGGAATAGATCTCTCACCTTTCTGAAACCTATCATCTTTTCTGGAAAACTGAAAATTTATCTTCACCTACATGTTTAAGCATCTTTGAGGGATCAGTTCTGAAATTGATCTTGCATGTCACATTTTTATCTCTTTTACTGTAAATCTTTGCTTTTTGTATCTTGTCTACAAGAGAAGGACTTACGTACTTGTAGGGGCATTTCAATTGTGAAAGCAAATGATTTATGAGAATGCTAATCGTGGTTATACAGCGTTAGGTTCTAGTGCACTCACTTCTGAAATATAAAACTCTTATCCCCGTCAGAAGTGGGGATGGTTCAGGAATGAGCAAAGTTATTCCAATCCTTCCCTCCTGAATTTAAGATAAGATGACTAGCCAAAGAAAAAGTATATTTAAGGGGAGGGTATCACAAACATAATACTTTTGCAACTCTCAAATTCAAATTTGCTTCCTAACTTTGACCGTGGAGATTAGCAACAGATGCGATCGATAAGTAGGATATACGCTTTGGAGAAGAAGATGTTTGTGTCCTTTTTTATGTTGAGTGAAAAATTGTATATGCAAAATGCATTATTTTTCATGGCTATGAACAAATATGATCTTTAAGGTTTTCTTCAAGTTCTTTATATTATATTTGATGAATTGTGCAAACATTAATTAAAGAAACAGAAGACTGCAGAATCAATTATATATTGTCATCTATGTAAGACAGATAATCTAATCTTGGTTGTGGTGATCAAACATTATTACTTCCTTTGTCTCAACTTGTATGTCAACATTTGACTTAATACAAGAACCTACGAGAACATTTGACCATCTTTAAGTTACCACCTCATACTTGATGAATTGTTAAGGGACTCCTGGGATAATGGTTCCACATCCATCTTTTCCTTTTAATCAATGTTAGTGGAGGAAATTGTATATGGGAAGTATGTTTATGTTATGAAAATGGAATTTATTTTGCAACAATCCAGAATAGAAATGTGCACATTGAACCTGAAGGTGGAGTATTACCGAGCAAGTCAACTTGACCAGTCTAAATGGGTGCAGAATGTTGTAGGTCTAGGTCAGTGTGTCTAATTCTTGAAAATGCAGAAACAAAGTTGTGGTGGTTTATTGTACTCCTATGAATATTGAACTGCTAATGCAGTTGTAAAATTTCTGAGGTATAATTTTTGGTGCTGAGGAATGAATCTCTTCTGATGCAGGATTTTAATTCAGCATATGAATTAGTGGAATTTCTGTAGTTTTATTTTGTGTAGTGCTGTGAGTAGAAGTCCAGATAGCATAAAGAATCTTCATTCCTCGACAATGAAAGAACTACTACATCCTTCAATAGCTATGACTTAGTGCCCTGGTTAATGATGGAGACTAAGTTTTGATACCACTGAGGTCATATCTAGGCTACAGTAGCCCGCTGGCAAAGCTCATTGGTAAAATGACCAAATTACTCTTATGAAAGCAAACACAGAAAATAAAGTGAAACTAAATCCTCTAAACCAACTCTAGATTCTAATTGACCCAAATAACCACATTTTTGCTGGAAGTTAATCTTTCCCCCTTCTTTTGGGGTACTTTTTATATGTCATCTTCATCGGCTTCTCTCTTCAAATTTAATCAGCAATCTTTCAGGGAAAAGAATAACTGTTGTAAACATCTCTATTTCAGCGAGGATATGAATCTCTTAGGTCTTGATTTTCAATCAATAAAAGAAAGAGGGGGGGGGGGGAAGGCTTTACCCATCTGAAAGGAAATGAAAGAAAGGCCAGAATCCCTTTTCAAAAGGGATAAGGAGAGAACCATGAGATAATGAAAAGAACTGGAAAAAGAAATTTGGAGAAAATGCAGGTCCTCACCTTATCTGATTGAAAGATATCACACCATAGAGAGGAGAAATCGGTCCCGAAACTTTTGGTGCCAAATCCTGGCAACAAAAGACAACTATATTCTCAAGTTTAATTGCCAACTACTCTTGTAAGTGCTTTGTCTAGATAGATCTCAAGCAGTTAGCTTTTCTCTAGGTAATTTGACTTTTCTAAAATCTGTGTAGCCTTGGTTTCGTTTTTTGCTCTAGTGGAAAGTAACAGATGTTAGATTCATATTGAGATCATTCATTTCTGCACAACGTTGCTGCTCATGTTCTTGACATGTTTATCATTTGCCATTTTATCATTTTCTGCTCCAATCAGAGACGGAGAGGGGGGATGCTGACGCCCCAAATTTTTAAAATTTGTGTTTTTGCCTTAGAAAAACTAAAAAAATTTAGAAAAGTCTCTTTGAATTTTATCCTTCGCCCCTCCAAAAATATTTCAAAAATCCTTTAATATATCTTTTTATATAATTTGCCCCTTCTCCCTTCAATCCCAAGTTTCTGGTTCCCTCCCTAGCTCCAATAGCTTTAGCTTCCTAGAATGAAGCTGTTCATATTTCTTGTAATGCTTATCAGTAATCTTGTTTTTGTTTCTTCAATGCATTTACTCTACCACTATTTAATGCAGGAACATCATATCTCTTTGCTGCAACGTGAGACAGAAAAGCTACATAATGATATTGAAAAAATGCGCAACGAACTAAGGTGTGTTGACAAGCAAGCTTGAAAATAAATGTTGGGTACAGAAGTCCTAGGTGTGCCTCTAATGAATTGTTCTAGTTATGCATCATCACCATTTTAAGCGAAAGGCCATTGATTTTTTGGAACAGGTATGAAATTGACAAAGTCACCGCTGGCCAACGTTTGGATCTAAATCTTGAGAGAGGGTAAGAAACAAGATTTTTCCTTGCAGTTGATGAATGATTTTCTTAGCAACTACTTCCATCTCTACCTCATTAGTGGTTCAGTTGCATCTATTTTAGAACCTCTTTTTTGGTTGGTTGAATACAGGCGCATACGCGATGAGTTGGCTAATCAGAGTGCAGAAACCTCCAACCTTACTAACAAGCTTGACCAAGTGAGCTCTTGAGACTGCTTTCCTTAACAAAGTAATGTACCCTGCTTATAAAACTATTTATTCTGGTTTCTAAATATCAACCTGCAGGAAATTTATGCATTGAGGATCCAACTAGAGGCAGCAAAATATGACGTGATGAAGTATTGTATAGGTACCCTAGTCTCCATTTCTGCTGTTGGTATTGCTGTACTCCGCATCTTTAGTTCCGAGAAGAAGTAAAAATTGAACTCTTGAAGCATTTTTTATTTCCAATTCTTTGTCCATAGGAGCTCAGGTTAAGAGTTATACAATGTCAAATAGCTACCTTTTAGGACTTCTCTGACTTTATGCAACATTCTTTTGCTGATCAATTTTCACGCCTTCGAATTTTTATCTGGAAAGGTGTGAAATTAGTTGTAAATGTGGATTTCACGGAGTCATTAGAGTTTTATTATTCTTGGCAAGAAATGTACTTGGTGATTGATTGCATGTTTTAGAAACTTAATTTGGTGACTTGAGGTGATAATGAGTATTAGCCATACGCCGTAACGTCAATTTCATATTTGTCGGAGCAATTATGCATATCTAATACATGGTGAAGTCTAGCAGCACAAGTTCCGTATGGCGTCTGCATCCAGATTAATAGTGTATCTCCTTATTGTTCTTTATCAGTAATTTTTTTAGCGTCTGGATTGGGACTTTCGACTGCTTCATTTTTCCTATAAGCAATTACAGAAGTCATTTCCTCCCGTATAAATGTGGGCGGAAGAGGGAAAAAACAAAAGGTTGGTCCAAATCGGTGAAAATTCCCACAGGCCTGCCCATTCCCTCATTTGCCCCAGCAAAAGGACTTCCAGCTCATTCACGAAATTGCCCAAAATCATATTCCAATTTAAGTGATGGGAAAAAGGCTAATACATTTTCATTATATTTTTACCCAAGTAGCACGTCTCTAATTATTGCCAACCACTCCCACATGGCATGTACATGATACCTTTGGGTCCCTGTCCACCAATAGCCACTGAAGCACTACCATCAACACTTGCACGGGCAATTGATGCTACAACAATAAAAGTGGAGCGGAGTGGATATGCTCTCATCCTCAACACCCCCCCCCCCCACCCCGCTGCCAACCTCTTTACATTAAATTATTGGGATGCACTGGAGAAAATTGACCAACTCAGTTTTTTTTTTTTTTAATTACTGAAAAATGAATATCAGAAAATATTACTCCGTCGAGATTATTTTGCGCATTTTTTCCAGCATGCTAACTTGTACAACAATATTAGAAATTATGGTAAAACCAAAATAAAAAGGAATTTAATTACTGTCAAGTGATTTGGTTCTATGGACTTTTACTTCCAGAGTAGTGGACCTTTGCCCAGATATTTCAAACTCACCAGCGTCCGGCAGCACCGCACATCTTAGTGGGCTCCAAACCGGCCTAATGACGTAGATGCAAGATGGAACCCATGGGGCCCCATCCTATATCAATGAATTCGTACAATTAAGTAACTGATTGGATAGTACCTTAGCTTTTCAACGGCCATCGGAAACCGCTCAACTGTTTTTGAATTAATCAACCCCATTCATTAATTTTTTTTAAAATAATTTTAAGCAGCTTTGAAATTTTCAACTCTTGAATTCAAATGAGACAAAAAAAAAAAAAAAAACTAATCCATAACTAGAAAATAGTGCTATTCAATCCAATTAGTGCATGACTCTCGTCCAATTAAACTGCAAATTAAAATATTACAAGAAAATATATAATAATATTAATAAAAAATACTTATCCTAAATTACGCTACAAATCTAAGCCTGCCTGTCTACAATCCATCAGCAAAATTGTACAAATTTGAACCACAGCCCGGAGCTAGTCCTAACTGAACCGGTGAAGCCCCTATCAAATTAACCCGGTTCGCTAACAAACCTAACCTAACCGGTTATCTAACACTCAAAAACTAGGAACCATCGAAGTTAAACCGGCATCCACGATGCCGGACACCTCCTTCTGGCGCCGCATTTCCAAAACTTTTCGGTGGCTGTTTGAATGGATATCCTGAGAAAATGTAGGACTACAAGCCGGTCTATACTCAGGGAAAAGCCGACCGGACTTGAAACGAACCCCACATGCGTTACATAGTGTTTTGGGACCCAAGGGACCGGTTCGCCACTGTGGGGTTTTCTGCACCTGGCAATGGCTGCACCGACGCAGTGTCTGCGAGCCGTTGGAGCCAGAATTGTTGTCGGCAGCTTGTTTCTTTTTCTGCTTCTTAGCCGGTGGTTTTTCGACGCTGGAGAACATTTCAAAGTCCTGAACCGGGTTTGCCCAAACAAATGGCGACAACGATGAGGACCCGTAGGAAGAGGACGACGAAATTGAAGACGACTCAGTGGTCAAAGAAGGCGACCCGGACCAAGCTTTTCCATTTGGTCGTGACCGTTTGCTCCTCGTCTTTCTGGGAACCGGCAACGGGAACGACGGTACTACAATATTTTGAACGGCCGGTTCGGACCGCTTTTCCGGGAAACTAACGGTTTTGTCCATGAAACTTCCGGTGGGACACAACAAAGACAGCTCTGACTGGGAATCATCGACAATTTGAGATAACCACTCAAGGTTCTCCAACCCATCCGCCTGTAAAAATTGTTTCTTTAAAAAAAATTTACAAAATTTCACCGAAAAATATAACAACCAAAATACGAAAAAGGGAAACGTAAATTGTTCCCCTCTGACGGTCTGGCAGAAAAAGGACCAAAAGTATTGCATTTTTGGGCCAAAATGATTACCGGAACAGCGAGTTGAGCGGCGAGGAGGGACCCAAAATCGTCCGTTTCGGAAAAAGACGAGGAATTGGAGTTGCGGTGTTGAGAAGACACCAAAAGGGAGTCCTTTTCTTCATCTTCTAGGGAAGAGACATCCTTAAAATCCTTATCAGAGAAGTCCAGAAGATCATCCACAGAAAAATCATCACAAGGAACGTTATTGAGTACGCCGGCAACCCAAGCATCATCAAGAGACGATTGTTGGCTTTGTTTCAAGGCTATATCCTTCAGAAAACTCGATTTCAACGCTCTCTCTGCTCCAAACTCCATAAATTCAAAAGAATTTCTTTTCCTTTTTTTTGTTATTGTTTAATGAGAATCAAAACTAAAAGAATTATATATCCCAGAAGCAACTGGGTCTCTCAATCTTTGTAAAGATAAAGTTCCAAAGCAAGGCGAAGAAGACGACGGAGTTGCGGAGAAAAGAAGGTAAAGGAAGAGAAAAAGCTATGTGATGTTCGAAAGAAAAATGTGGGTAAAGCACTGAAATGAAGACTGGTTCGTGGGCGAAACTGGTGGGTGAGTTAATGGTTTTTCCTTTCTTTTATTTTATCTCTATATCTACCGATACGACTTTATCCCTTCGGAGTCTGGGATTTTTTCTTTTTTTTCCCTACTAATCTCGGAAGAAATAGTTGTAGTCCTTAGAATATTACCGTGGGCTGTTACGCGTGGGATATTAAGTATTGATGTTAAAAGCGAGGGCAGAGGGCAGAGGGTTCGGCTTCGGCTGGCTGACTATTCTTTGTTTGCTACAGCCAACATTCATGGCTGCCCAGGCTGGCTTAGCTTTGTACCCATATGCAGTAAAGATTTTATTTAAAAATTTTAATTTATTTTTTTTGCATTTTGACTAGTTTTTGTTGTAATAATTCTAATAACGTTGCACACACTGTTTGATTACTTGGAAGTTTCAATAATGAAGTCAAAATGGAAGCCATTCTAGAATGACAGCTTCTGTCTTTGTCACGGTCTTTGTAATTACAAGTATAAGCCGTTTTCGTTTTCTAGATTAATATTTATCGTTTATAAATTGCAGCTTCCTTTCTTGCTTAAAAGTCTTCCTTTTATTTACAAAAGTAAATTCTTATAAAGGATGTAAATTCAGTTAGATTTTTTTTATTTAAAAAAAAAAGTTAGATAAGTAAGATATTAACTCCATTATCATAATAACTATCGCAATTTTAATTTAGAACAAGAGAAAATATAGATAAAAAATATATATTGTATTTATAATTAAAAGTAATAGATAAAATGATAAAATAATAAGTTAATAACCCAATTCGTTCTAATATAATTTTTAATGAGGTAATAGATTTTAAATTTGCTTCTCCACTCTCTCCGTATTTTGTAGTTTTTGCATATTTTTAACATAATTTTGAATAATTAATATTGGCAAATCATTTTTAAAATAATAATAATTATTAGTAATAGGTATAAATAACATGGCAAAGCAGTGTTTCTTTGGTAAAAATGCTTTTTTATCATGTGAAGCTCTTGACTAGATTCATCCTTTCTTTCTGTATAAAGAAAAGACTAAAAAAAAGTGTTAATGACTGTGCGATATGGAGTATATTCAGTGATTTCCATTAACAAATTTGCTAATTAATTTAATTAGAAATAATCTGTGTCATATGTTTAGATTGAGAAAATAAGAGAGTAGTCGGAGTGAGGGGGAAAAAAAACAAAAATAGAGAGAGAAGAGATGATAAGATGATTAAACATTTATCGCATTTAAATAATTAATAAGAGAAATAAAAGAAGTGAAATGCTAATTTACATTTTAATCATATTTTGTGTGAGTATAAATATTTAAATAGGAATAATTTAATTAATAAAAACATTAATTAAATTTAATTCCTTTTTCTCTATTTCGTCTATTTTGTTTATAAAAATAAATTAGATATTTTTAATTAAATCTAATCTCTTAATTATCTTATCTTTTTTTTTTCTTCGGTAAAAAAATCGATCGGAATATCTGTTATTTATATATATATTCAAAAAAACTTTATATTACTTTAAAAAAAGAGGGAAAAAAAAAAGGGCCAAGCTTACCGACAAGATTGTGCGAGTCAGCAATGTTAAGAGTGCAGATATGTCTCCGTGACGGTGTGACGTCAGAAAATGAAACCCGTTGGTGCACCGTTCACCGTAGGACAGTTCCAGCCGCGAAAGCCGGGCACCATTTTATGATATTCCAACAATTTTATTTTCGCTTTATTTATTTACAATAGTTAATGGCATTCCAACATTTTACATTATTTTATAAATTGATTTTTTTTAAAGTACACAAATACAAAAAAAAAACGTGTAGAAAAGAAAATACTGTAAAAGTAAAATTATTATTAAGTAAAAAGAACGTCAAAATTAGAAATTATAATATTTAAAAGATAAAATTAAAAATAAAGATATGATGACTAAAAGCAGAATTATTAGAAGGGTTGAACTATTTTATATACTTCTGTTATTTTATTAAAATTTATATATTCATTAATTTAAAATATTTCAAAATTATTAATATTTTCTTTAAAATAAATTATATATTAATAAAAAAAACACCGTATTATTTTTATATTTTACTATATTTATTAGTATTACATTACAATTTACTAATATTTGTACAAAATTTCGTGTCAATTTTGGTAAAAAGAAGGAAAAAGAAGGTATTTGGTTGTTTGGTGGAAACTGCCCCGACCCGAGCTTTTGACTTTTTAAATATCTTAAGCGCGTAATTTGCGCCATCCAATTTGGCCCTGACTCACATGAGAACTCTTCCAGTTCCCGCTCCATCAATTCTAATTTGAATGACACATTAAACAATTTTTTTTTCTAAGTGCAGTTTTATATTAATAATAAAGAAAACAAGTTACATGAATGGAAATATAGTTTTATGATAATAGAACAATATCACACTTCAAATCTAATCTAAAGTAAGTATATTAAAATAAAAAATAAATAAACACACAATATCGAGTCGCTCTATCGCTAATCACAAAATCAGAAACATAAGATAATCAGATTAATTTGAATCCGTGAGTAGTGATAGAGTAGATTATAGACGTATCAACGATTCAAAAAATCAATTTGAAAAAAAAAGAGTTTGGGAAGGAAGAGGTCCAATTACGCGTTGGGTAAGCGACGAGCAACAAGATTAATGCCAAAAGGCATAAATCTAAAACCAAAATATGCCATTAGATCAGAGAAGGTTATAGAGTAAAAGAAAAGATGATTGCGGTTTGAAGAACAATTATTGAATTATATTCCACAAGTTCTCAAATCACACCCCATTCGTTATTAGCCATCTCATATGTAAATGGCTTGTGCAGGTGGCTGAGTTGGTGAAACCGTAGACTGCAACCTTTTCAAACTGGTCTGTGTCCCATGAGCCCATCCGTGTCTTTCTCAAGATGCTCTGGAACACAGCCAATGAATTGTTTAAACTAAAAGGGCTGACATTAATTAGCAAAAAAAAATAAAAGGGCTGACATTATTTCCTTTAATTGTGAACAAAAGAAAGGTGACAATAATGGAATTTCTAATTTACAAGAGTTTATAAGTAAACGTCAATTCGTTTGGAATGTAATTGTTTTATAACTCTTTTTTATAAAAATATTATTTTTTAATAAAAATTTAATTTTATTTATCAAAATATTAACAATTTTAATATTTATTTAAACTAGATGATAATTACTTATATTTAAAAAAACATAATATAATTTTAATTCAAATACTATTTAGTATTAACCGCTTTAAAAGCATAATATATTATATTTAAATAGCCTACATTATTTATAAAGAAATGAAATAAAAGATGGATAAACGTGTTTGATAAGTAAAAAATTTGAAACAGAATGAAACGTTATAATTAAATATAAATGCATGTAAAGTTTGAAATATTCTAATTAAATATAAAGAAATTTATGGACTTCTTGTGAAATTGCTTCTTTTTTTTTTTTTAAACCGTGTGGGCGGTGATTTGGAAGAAGGATGAAAGAACCCAATCCATCAAAAGAAAAGATTGTTGTTGTCGACCAGCAACTTTGCTTGTAGTTCCAGCACATGGATTGTCATAGATTCCTCTTCTCTAACCATTTAAGCAAAAGAAGGCCCGCCATCTAACTAGGATTTGGACGCTAAGTAAACAACACAGCTGGATGATTGTTGTGACAAATGCATAAAGGGACTGAACACCCCCTAACTTTATTTGACCTATGGAGCAGCAAACCCTTCCCAACTGGGTTTTATATATATATATATATATATATATATATATATATATATATATATATATATATATATTGATCTCGATAGTTTTTATTTAAATAATTTTATCTTTTATAATATTACACGTTTTAAAATTTTGTTTCGAATCGTTTTACTCAACTTCTTTTCTTACTTTGTTTTCCATTCTCAAGAGATTGACAAGTATTTCCTATGGATTGCAGTATTAGAATATATGAAAATTTTACTTTATCATACAAATTTATGTCCAATCCTAATATTGCGGTCTAAATTTTGCTTATTGTTCAATGGAAATCCATACTTTGAATTTTTTTTTCTTTATATATCATTTATGTCGAGTTAATCGATAATTTGAAGAACCAGTTTAGATTTATATCCAATGAATATTCAAATTAATTTATTAATACATAGATATGAATTATCGCAATTAAGTTAGTAAATTCAAAATATCTATTCACACATAAAAAACTCAGCTAGTGTTCATTATTTAAGTGATGAGTTCCAATCCAATCATTAATCTCTTTAATTAACAAAAATAATGCACATGAGCTGAGATCTCACAACTAATCAAGAGAGTAAAAAAATTATTATTTAATTAGAAATATAAGCAAAATAAATAGATATCCCAAATCTATTTATATCTCTTCATTTAAATCAATTAATAAATCTGACTTAAATAAATTGAATTTAAATGAATTCGACTTCATTTAATTGTATCCCAAAATATCATATGCGATGTTGAGAAGTGAAAATTTTGAAAATTTATCTTCGATGTTCCAAAAGAAGGAATCAGGAAACAAAAAAAAAAGGAGGGTGTGGAAACCAAAGACTTGGAATTAGGAGTAAATTATATAAAATATTATATTAAAGGTTAATATTATAATTTTAAAAAATTAGTAAATTTAAAAGGATTTTTTTAAAAAAAATTTAAAAATAAAATAAAAAATTTGCCTCAATATGGCCGTTTCGTTTTGAGAATTACTCACCTATTATTCAAATTCAATTTCAATTTCAAGGTCAATAGCGCGTTGTAGGAAATGACATCTGGCAAAACGGCTCATACAGTCCTACCCCATACGTTATGAAAGTTGTGTATATATATAATATATATATGTATGTATATATATATATATATATAAATATATATAACTGAATATGAAAGTTTTATTATAAGTTATAAATAGAGGCGTCCAACAACCCGGCGGCGTACTTTGTCATCATCTCACTGCAAGTAGTAGTCACCACTCACCACTCATCAGTGCCTGCCAGTTCACTCGCTTCCAATTTGTACCTCATTTCTCTCTTTTTTAAATAATTATCATTTTAATTTTTAAATATATATCTCATTTTATAAAATAAAAATATTTTTTATTTTTAATTATACTCTCTCATATTAAATTATCACATTAATTAATTTTATAAATTTTCAATAAAGATCGGTACGCGTAAGTTCTGAGAAAGAGTTAATAGAATTTTCAATCTTCTTATCTGCCATCTTCCTTTAATGTCACTTTCAAAGCATTGTCATCTTAAGTGTGTTCCATTCCTAACTTCGAAGCACCAATAGTTTGATTATTCTGGATGTTAACTTTGCTCTTCCCTGTTACTTATCAGCCTTAGAAGTTGGCCAAATTTGCCGCCCCACGTACTCTATTTTGACAAAGTCGTCGATTGGAATGAGCATTTGACGTTCCTCCTCCGTATACACATAAAATGAAAGCAATCGGAAATTATCCATATCTGGCAATTATTTGGAGGATTCATTCCTCCACAGTACTTATCTATGCATCGAGAAAAATGCAGGAAAGTAGTTTCTGAAATAACTAGACAAGATCAATGAAAACGTAACAATGAATTACCACGTTTCCAAAGAGAACTCCTCGATGACGGGTCGAACTATCAAGGGTATCTTCACAACATGGAGTCCATCTTCCCAAAACAAATTTCCAAAGGAGTAACTTCCTTGTACTTTGAGTTTGGAAGATAGTATAACCTTGAACTTAAGCTTCTTTTTACTTGGACTGAAAGCCAGAATTGGTGGTAAGATTTCCACGTCCGTTCCCTGTGGAGCTTCAATCCGAGCAGTATAAATTGATACTGCTGGACCAACGTTTGTTACAGTTCTTGATACTGTGATGCAATTTTTCAGCTCAGGAATAGTTATGGAAGGTAGGTTAAAGTTTGCGAGAAAGTTGTGTGACTTTTGGCATGGAGAATGAGGACCAGCTAGCAGGCTGATGGCAGTGTCATTGTATCCCATGGAGCATAAGAAACCAGTGTAATCTTTTGTCTTCATATCGAATATCAGACCAGGGTCTATGGCTTTGTTGGGATCAACATGACCGCCGCCATAGTCAAATGGATCAGCTTGCTTGTGAGGAGCTCCTTCTGCTGCTGCACTTTGACCATATTCATCTGTTATAGAAGCTGTGACGAAAAGGACAATGGGAAGATGGAGAGGAGTTAATTCGGAACCTATTTTTGCTATTAAATGAAAATGGCATAAAAACTCTTTGTACCTGTTGTTACCAGAGCTGATTTGATTGCGGCAGGGCTCCACCTGGGATGAACAGCTTTTAGAAGTGCTACAATAGCGGAAATATGTGGGCATGCCATGGAGGTTCCTGATACAATTTTGAACTTAACCGGAGCAGGTTGATTGGCGTTGGCACCGGCTGGCAGTGTTGAAGCAGCAGGAGACCAAGAGGCCAATATGTTTACCCCGGGAGCAGCAATATCAGGCTGCAGAATACATTCAAATACATACATCCCGGAACATATAATGCATAAAAAAAATTTCACAGGACAATCAGCATATCCACGGGGGCTGTACCTTAAGTACTGACAAAGAGAGGGAATTTGGTCCTCGAGAAGAGAAGAGAGCAACTTCTGGGGAAATTAGTTGCCCTAGAGCCGTCTTTGGCATGCTGAACTTCACAATAGGATTGCTGTAGCAGAGTAATTCTTTCGAGTTTCAATTATCTTGCTTCGAATTGCACAGTTGTAAATCAGCAGAAGCAAAAAGTATTAATGCAGAAGTAAACTACTTTGAGCACAACATGCAAATTCAATAGGTTCATTGAATCTATGACAGAAGAACAAAATAACATGTACACCTTTTTGTTGAAATGGTTTTGAACAACCTAGAAAAAGGGAAATATCTGTTTAAAGAACTAAGGACAGTTCAGAAATGTGGTTGAATAGGGGTGTTTACCTGCTTGTTGCAATATATGCAAGTATTGAAGTCCCTATTGCAAAGTCCACTTGGACACAGGGGACCTCTAAGCACAAAGTGACTTCTTTAGTTGGAAAACGTGCAAAGATGACTCCAACTCCCTGAACGTCCTTTACATTTCTTGCAGCAGCAAGTGCAGACCTTTGGAATCGAGATTCAAAACAAAGGAGGACCTTACCTTTTGCTAGAGTGGCGTTTAAGGCTCCCACATCACAACTTCTGTCAACAATTCAGATAATTGGGATCATACAGTATCACAGCTTGAAAATTTAGAAACAAATTTTCACCTTGCATCATCATCATCGGCATCATCAGCTGTAATGTCTTCTCCATACACAACAGGGTAAAATTTGTCAAAATCCTTTTCTACATAGAGAGCTTGGCCCTAACAGGAATGAACAACACTTCAAATTAGTATTAAGATTGCCATAACCAACAGGCTATATCTTCTTTATTACCAAAAGAAAAAAAAATCATTCTAGAAGAACACAGAAATGGTTTCTTTTGAGATTATTTTTCAAATGTTCATATTCTTTTGCCAACGCTGACAAGATATCTTAAGCTTCAAGTGGATAAGCAAACCAACTTTTCTTTTACCAAAGACCCATGAATGAACTACATGAATCTACTTAACGTTCTTCTTTTCTGTTGACTGCATCCCTAATTAATTTCTTGTTTAATGCGGTATTCTAGAAGTGTTTTGTTCTACATTAGTGAACAAGGATGAGATATTCGTACCACAAGAGTTTTATTGTTCCCCAGGGTAACCATACTAGGGAAAACCCTATCAATGGAGCTTGCAGCAACAGTTAACAGCCATGGAGATGTATTTACAACCGTTTGAGGATAAGGACCACTATTCCCACCTGAGCTGACTACAGGAATCCCTCTGGCAACAGCATGAAAAGAACCAATTGCCACAGCATCGTCAACATAAGTTGAAGGAGGGGGTAATGAACCCAAAGACATTGATATCACATCCACACCATCAAAGGTTGCATCATCAAATGCAGCTAGAATGTCAGCCGAGCTGCAGCCTCCAGTAGACCAGCAAACTTTATAAACAGCTAACCAAGCTGAAGGAGCACCTCCTCTTGCCAGGCCCTGTGCTAAACCCATAAAGCTTGCATCTTCTACAAAAGCTCCAGCTGCAGTAGATGCTGTGTGAGTTCCATGCCCTGATGCATCTCTTGGAGACAAGAACTCAACTCCACCATCTGTATCTAGTTTTCCAAATTCAGCCTCGAAACCTTTGATATACCAGCGAGCACCAATGATTTTCCTGGTTGATGTAGCCATTTGTGTTAAAGAGTTTGTAGATATTTTCTATGTTAAAATATGCCAATTTGAATAAACAAGAACAATAACTGACCCAGTTACGTTCCATTTGGATTCAAATACCAAACTTCAACTCTTTCCCAATCCCTCCCCTTTTAGCATTTGTTGCGTTCATTTGAATAATGATAGCAAATTTCAAAAACTACAGCATTTGAATTGGATTTGTGCAGATAATCCAAAACATTTAGTTGATGAGAGAGCACTCTCAACTTACAAAAAATATTATAGTGCAGGGAGGAGCAACAAGTAGAACCAATATTTAACTTGAATTCCTGGAAAGACCATTGCCAGGATTGGCAATGATGTTGGTAGAAGAAAGAAATCATCCACCAGAATCCTGCTTTAAAAGTAAAAGTTATTGGTAGAAATTTCCTCATGACAAGGTCAAGAGCGAGAGAATAGAAACAATGAGTGAAGAAAAACATTCTTAAGCTAAGGGTGATTAAGAATATCACGAATTCTACAATTTGGAATATGATTTTTTTTTTTTAAATGTCAGATAACAGAATCCTGTCATAAGTTTTCAATAAGATTGCGGAATACTAAATGTTTTTCTGTTTGAGCTTGCAATTTCATGAATTTGTTTGTTTTTAACTTCTTTTCCTTGTTTATTGCTTCTTGCCTCCTCCTAGCCAATGCAGAAAAGTATATTGAATGCTAAATGTATCACAGAGGAAAATAATATGAGGACTAAAATGAAGTTGCTTTACCTATTACAATTCGATCTGTTGAACTCTTCACCTTCTTGACATATTCCTTTCCACCGAGCTGGAGCCTCTTCCATTTTCTCATCTTTAAAGCTTTCAGATTCGGGCCATATTCCTGCACTAAAAAGATTAGTAATAAATAAAAATTACAACAGTACTACTGGAATAAAAATACTCTTGCTAAAAAAGAATCAGCCAAGTCCCTGGTTAATAAACCTACCAGAATCCAAGACACCAATTATGGAACCAACACCAGATTGAGCCCTTGAAAGAATTCCATCGGTCAAGTCAGACTGTACTTGTAAAAAGTCCCAACTTCTTGTTGTGTGCAAACTCACAATTCTATTAGGAATTACACGAACAACACCAGGAAGATCTGCATTCATTCAGTATAACCAATCTGCATGATTCAGGAAGTCTAAAAATAGAAGAATCATTTTAAAGGAGTTCAATTAAGCTAACATTAATAGACCTGCTATAAGTGCAACTTGAGATGGTTCTAAGACGGCAGCAAACCCTGAAAACCCATGCTTGTAGCTATACAGAATTGACTTTATTGCAGCTTCTTTGCTAACAACAAGAAGAGGTAAGTCACTTTCTTTTGCCACAATAATGGGGTGAAATTATTAGTCATTATTTCCAAATAATGGTTTCTTATATGAAGTAAGATATCTTCCCCATTTATAAAACATAAGACAGCATGAACCAAAATCGAACTATTTTCTCCTCTTTTCATTTCCATTTGGGAACATGTTCCTTTGCTATAAGTATATCTGCAGGGGCCAACATTACCATCTACACAACAATTGTGTAACAAAAGGAGAAAGCACACAAGCACAAAACTGTAGTGCTTGCATGTGACTCAGAGCAGTAGGAGTTGTATTGTTACCTTCCAAGGACATTTGAGAGAATCTCATGGTGAGAATCTTCAACAAGCTCAGGCTTGTTGTGGCATCTATCTCCCATGTAAACAATATAAACCTACAATTTTCGAGGAAACTCAAAAACCACGAAAACCTACAAATAGAAAAGAAACAAAGAATACAAAGAAACAAGCCATTGACCACTTGATCATTGTGAGGAATAAAAAAAAAAGAGCTCACAGTAGTTGATCCTGCAATCAGTCCAGAGAAACATTGTTGGAGAACAACTAAAAGAAAGATAATTGCATAAAAAGATGAACAGCCCATTGTGGAAGACTATTCCAAACATTAACATAGAGCAAATACTTCAGTTAAATAAATCAGGTAGCTGATGTTGATGAGAGTCTTTTATCAGTGCACATTTATATGACGGATTCCAATGGCCCTACCTACAACTAGTGCTGTTCACTGTTGGAGACAGGGTTCTCCATAGATCTGTGTCTTCCATCCTGTAATATGACAAGAAGGTAGAAGAGAATTACAGAGACTGTAAGTTTTGAAAGGGAATTTGGAGGGAGAAAGAGGAAGAACCATCAGATAAGGTCTCTTTTTGTTGGTCATCTTTGGTGAAAAAAGGCATGGAATTATTCATTTCACTTTCTCGAGATGGGACAAAAATATGGTGAGGTCTCTTCTTCCACTTTATGCCTGATTCACACACTGAATCCCTGGATTGAGCCACACACCCAACTACCATTCTACTTATAATCATACTGATCTCTCAACCAATCCTTGTCAAATTAATCCTAGATACTAAAACAAACCCACTCTACCGATTATTATTTATAAAAAAAAAAATCAACCGAAATCTTGAAGAAAAAGATGAATTTTACCGTGTCATGAGTCAAAGGAAGACTTTATCCGGCCTCCACCCATGCACTAACCTAAGATAGTCAATGAATTTTCAATATTTAGGTAACCACAGCATCTGGGGTGTTTGATTTTGATTTACGTGTAATCAAATGCTTTTACTGTGGAAAAGGGCTTAGCAATTACTAGTCACTCTCTTTTGAATATTTATTGGTAGAAAAACCATACTGCAGTTTTTGCTAGAACAGCTGCTGCCACTTCGGCATTTGGCCTTATTACACAGGTCTCTGCTTTATCAAACACCAAAAGTTGTTAGTCAATTTTCTTTTTCTGATAACTCAAAATCTCCGGGATGGTGTTTCAATAGATGGTGCCAAATTCTGTACTGCCTGCAGAGCACACATATTATGCAATTCGACAGTGAAAAAGCTGCAATGGCTTCTCTTTCATGGAGACAAACTTCTGTGCAACCTTACATCCCATAGCAGCAGAAAAGAAAAAGGACAAAATTACCTGAAAGCTCTTGCCCTTTTTGGTGCTCTTGTGATTGGAATGCTCGGATAATTATTTGTGATGATTATTAGAATCTAATAGTCTGCCAATGGAATTATATATGCATGGAAGCTATATAGTAAGTGCACCATAAACCAAGTTAATGGACACCATGCATCAACCTTTTAAAAAATACCCCATTTTCAAAGACCCTAATTATTCTTGCTTTCTCTTTGTTAGAAAAGCTTTTGGAAACGGTAACTCAAGACCACCAACACAAAAAAGGCCGACATTTCACGAATCTGATAAGCTGTTGAGCTAATTTTCTCCATTTAATCAGTGTGTTACATGAAGATTTTACCTTTTAAAGATCAAAAATCAAAACCTAAAAATTACCACCTCCAAGACTAAGTTCCATGACTGCAGAAAGAAATGGATAGAAGAAAATTTCCTCTTTGCTATCCCTATCCATTCACCTGCGCATCCCGACACAGAGTTGGCGGGAATGTATGCAAACCCCATAAGAAAAGAACACTGCGTTCTGATCTGAAATGCGTTTTTTGTGTCGTTCAACAGAAATTCAAATTTTAGTTTGGAGCAACAAATTGATAACCAATTTGATTAAAACTGGATTCCCCTCATAGAGAGTGGCAGATTTTTATGTACTTTTTTTTTTTTTTTTGGCTGAATAAAAAAATTTATGTTGTTACTAACGAAGCCGTGACACAAGTTGAACAGGTGGATCCATATATTACCGCCGCTTTATAGTGCAGGTACTTAGGAGTGAGATTTTGATGGATTTTAGTTAGAGTGAATTAGAAAAAAATATATGATGTGTTAGGAGTATATAATAATTTTTTAGAAATAAAATTTATTTATTAATTTTAAATTAAAATAAAATTTTAGATTGAGATAAAGTGCTTTCTAATCACACTTGTCTTATTAGATTTTAAAATGCATAATGTCGGTATTTTTATACGTTGTGTATCTTTAAAATGGTATTATATTTATTAAAATAATAATGTATGACTCACTTTGAATAATCTTATCTTTTTTAAATTCAATTTTTACTATCAAATAATTGTGCAAATTTAGTTGTGCATTTGCGCAACCCCCGACACCATTTTTCTTAAGACATATTTATTGGAGAAATTTTTATATGGATGGACAGTAGACACATGAACTAAATATATTAAGAAATTATATTGTATAATTTTTACTGCATGTGCTCCACAATAACCAAATCCATTCTGGAATTTCCATATCCACTGGGCCAAGAATTGTTCTAGTTTTCAAAATATTTATCGTGTTTTATGCACAATAAAAATATAAGATTTTAATATTTGATAATTAAAAAAACACATCTACATAAATATTTTTTTTGATAATTACGCATCTTAGATCAATAATGGTCGCATAATAAATCCAACGGTTAGAGAATAAATGAAGATGATGCAAATTTAACAGACTTTGAGGTGTGATTACACTATTTTGAATGTAATATTATCTTACTTATCAAAACAAGCTACCCGAAAATACAACAAAATTTCTTGAAAATTTTATATAGAAAAGAAAACGTTTATAGAAAAGATAATAGATAAAAACCTATAAAAACTTCTACAGTTTCAATGTGAGATAGTATTGACAAACTATCTATCACCAATCATTGGTGGTGGGAGTTGGGAATTTGGCATGGAAATTTTGCAATCCAACCTTGATTTTCAAAATTAGGTGAATATTGTACAAGTATGTGGTAAAACTTGAAACTTTTTTTTGGACCTCTCTTTTTTATTCCTTGAGCATTTTCTTTATCAATTTTTTAAATGAATATAATCCACTCGAAATTAAACAATATTTTGTTTCACACTTCATTAGTAAATAAGTGCACTTTTTTATTTTTCAATTATTTGTCATTTTATAAAATTAATAATACATTTATTATTTGCTCTAATTATACTTTTATTATTTATTACTTAATTAAATTATAATATTAATTAATTTTTAATTTTCAAACTAACTTTACAATTTTCAATTGTAATAATTTAATATTTTTCTTAAAACTTTATAAATATTAAAATTTTCTTAATTTGTATGAGTAATCTATTAAATAATGGAAGAGCTTACTCAAATTTCGATGAGGCTCCTTAATTACCTATTAAAAAAAATAGAGAGAGAAAGGGTCAATGAATTCTAACTACTATAATTTGACACCCTTGCATTTTCATAAGGAAGGGAAAAAAATATACATATTTTTGCTATGATTAGTGAACACTGCTTTCGGAGGAGAGGAGGAAAAGAAAATTTACTTAAAACATTCCGAAATCTAACCAGTAAATTTCATCTTATAATCCAAAAGGAAAATTCCAAAATTTATTACTAGGTAGGAGGCTCGACTGTTGCTCGGGATCAATAATTTTTTTAATAACTATTGTTATTATTTTATTAATTATAATTTATTATTTTTCAAATGTAAATTTATTTTTTCTATTATATTTTTTTCGTAATATTAATATTGATAACAGTGTATCGAACAAATAAAATCCATCACAATTGCTTCAAACTTTTTGATCCAAGCAACTACAATGGGAGCAACATAAACCAAAGGTCAAACTTTGACCAGGAATAGGACCAAACTTATTTGACACAAATATGAAAGAAAAATGTTAATTTCTCATTTTAGGTTGACCCAACACTAAAGAAGAGACCACCTAGTAACTTTTTAGAGACTAACAAAGGAAGCAAAGAAAAGAGAAAAACTTGAAACCACAAAATCTTAATAAAAGGACCTCTTTGCCTAAAAAACTTCAAGAAAGCAGAAGAACCGACGAATTCTTGACAGAAAAGCACTGGCAAGATACATGCAATAGAAAGTAGAATTCTTCTAAACTGTACATTTGACAAATGGGTATATGAACCTTCTGCAGTGTAGACAACCCCAAGATCAGAAAGCAATATGATAGAGACGCACGCCATGTTATTTTGAACCTTCCACACCTTTCCCCTTCCAAGAAGAAAACTTTGATTTTTAAGAAACAGCCTACACCTAATCCCAATAACCCAAATTAAAATTTATATTCATTTTGATACCAACTAAGCAGAGAGCAAATGAAGATAAAACCTAACTACATCATTATCATTAGGCATAATGTGAAAAGATCATAAGGTACAAAACCATATGAAGCTTAACCCAACTCTTGAAACTAAATTTTCATTTTTTTATTATTCTACTATCTAATCCCTCCCCAAAAAACAAAAAACAAAAAACAAAAGGCGAAATAAAAAGGAAATATTTATCAGGGATAATTCAACTACTTAATTCAAAAGACAAAGTCATATGACACTTTCTTCTTCACATCCTACATAACTTGCTTGTTATTGAAGAATTCCTCTCAATAAAATCTTGTATGTTTTTGATAATTTCTTTTTCATCCTTCAAATGAGGAGTTGAATCAAAAAATGCATTGGTTTCTGCGTATGGCATCTCTTCTCCAAAGCCACAGCATAATCAACTAGCAATTTTCATTGAACGAATTTATATCAAGCCATATGTTGAAACTCCAAGTAATATCAAAATACTATATCCATGTGCTATATATATCATCTACAGAAATAATATCAACCCAGAACCGCCAAGTAATCTCTACATGGCCAAAATGAAATTCAAATCATATCCCATTTCATATTTGCAAAAAGGACAAATCCATAGAAAAATTCAATTCAGATGCATCAACCAATTTCTTCCCTACTTCACTTCACTAAAAATGCCAAATTATGAAAAAAAGTAGTACATTACCAGACCACATGGTTGACGAAAATAAGAACCACATATTCTGCTTTGCGGTAAAGCATTTAAGATTGAAAAAAGGCAAAAGATATCATGATTAAATTTTGAAAAATTGGACAACTTGCAGTATCCAAATTAAATAATTCGATTATAAACTCACTTTTAAGCTTGCTAAAGCTCCAATCAAGCTGATATCTGCAAGTCTCCAACATTTCAGCAACTTCCTCACCAGCAGCAGCTGCAACCTTGTCCAAATACTCCTTAATGGCAGCAACAATTTCTGCAAAATCCTTGTGCCTTACCACAATACTCATGTCAGAAACCATCTTTAAAACTAAGCTAGGTTAGAAGTCATGAAAGAATTCCATGACATTGCTTCCCTAATTCATTAAACCATAAAAAAGAGAGAGCTATCTAAGGAGAAAGAAAACTCATATTACATGTGAATAGAAGAAGAGTTTGTACAACTTCCCAGTGGCCATATCAACAAACTTTTGTCAATGCCGTCTAAAACAAAAGGCAGTCAAATTAAGCACAGATCCATCGATTGAATTTATTGAAGTCCTATCCCTAGTTATGTTATATAACAACTTTCACTTTTACAAACCAAAATGTTGTATCATGATATCATCTAATTGCCGATAGAACAAATTGGGGAAAAAATGTAATAAAGACCTGGTACCTAACCACAATAATTCCTCAAATTCACATTAGCTCAATTCTCAAGCAATAAAGCAACAATATGAAAACCACAAACCCGAAATTCAATATATATATATATATATTTATATAAAAGGCAAATGCCCCCGAAAAACAAAATCCAAACATAAGAAAGTATTGATCAAAGAAACAAATAGGTTTTGAAGAGGAAAAATAGCAATAAAAGCCAAGTTCAAGAACAAATACAAAGCTCGTTGTGGCCATTTGCTACAACAAAATGAAGAGGAAAGTTGAAGACACCAAAAGTCGAGTACTTGGTAGGATAGGGATTGCAATCAAGCAACATCTTCGCCTCCACAAAATCCATCTCTGGTCGACGGTCCATGTGCCGCTTTAGAATTACTGAATTAGCATTAGCAGCAGCTATGACCTTTTATGAATTTAAATTTATCTAAAAATTCCTTATATTTTCATCTAATCTATTCAGTTTTTTTATGCTTTTATATGTAAAAAGGATAATTCAAAATTATCTCCTTCTTCTAAGGCCTGAGCATTGCAAGATAAATTGTTTGTTATTTTTCTATAATTTTAATAACATATTGTGTATAAACATATCAGTTTAAAATTTAAAATATAAACATAATATGCTCTAAACAACTTGTACAATCATTTGATTCCAACGCCTTTGAAATACATCTCGAATTATGTGGTCGAGAAGATTGTCCCAATTCATATATTTAGTGCAGCTTGCATCCAACTAATAAAGTGCATTAATTAGGTGATGGTCATCAGACCATTTGCCTTCAGCAACCATAGTGATGTTAATTAGTTGTACCATTTTCAAATAGCAATTTGCATCATCAAGTAAGCATATAGTCCATGGCCTCATTTTCTGTTTGATGCTGAATATTAACCTCGTGAAAATTGTGCTTTTTTGAAATTAAACCAAAAAGGCTCATCACGTAAGGAAACAACAAAGGTAGCTTTGAATGTGAAAAAATAAAAGAAAATCACTCTCTTTATGCTATTGATCACCTACCATATAGTACCCAAAAAAATAATAATAATAAATAAGTAAAGAACTAATGATACAATGATATCAATATTGCTGGATTATAAGTATCCAAGTATTTCTTTTTCCTTTTTTTTTAGGACTAATTATGCAAAACTCATTAGAAGTTGTTGAAGTTACACTCAAACTATGCCTTGTAAACTTTTGCTTTTATTTTTGAAGTCACTGAATTCTTTAAGTAACTGAAGTTTTCTGTATAAATAGATAAAATGTCTTTGATTAAGTGCACATAGTGATAAAGGGTGCAAATAAATATCCTAAATCCATGAACTAATGATTCTTCATAAAGTTCTTTTAGCAATCATTTTATTGGATCTTGTTACTATACTTCATTATTTGAATTAATGGATTCTTCCAATTCATACAAAGAGGATCAAAATCAAGTAAGTACATGATTTTGAATCCGCCCTCTCCACTTTCACATATCTTCTAAATAGTCACTCAACATCAGATTGGTGTGCATCAAATTCCAGATTACCACCAAAGATGGGCCTCATATTCCTAGAAGTTCCCAAATATCAACTTCGATCCACTGAAATCAATTTGCAATTTAGATAAATTACACATCAAACCACAGTAATTATTATATGACATAGAGCACAATACACCATTAACAACTACATGAAATGTCACATCATAAACAGATCATAGAGTGCATGTTCTCAAACAGGCTTGATAAAATGTATCAACACCAAGATCCTAATATATCCACCAAGATCCTAATAAAATGTGGGGAAAAAAATGCTCTAGTAGAAGTAGCTGTGGAATAATATATCAACACCAAGATCCTAATAATTTTTTTAAAAAAAATATGCTGAAGTAAAATGGGGGGGGGGGCAAAAGCTATAAGATGTGGCATAAGAAACTTAATAGTTAATAGCAGGAAACAAATTTTGGTATCTTCATCAAGTTCTGCATATTTCTATCCTAATAGCAAAATCATGCTCCAGAAATGACAGGGATTAAATCAACATCCATGAGTAAAGTAAATAGGCAGTATCAATATTAATTATTAAAGTCAATATAATAGTCTCCCCCACCCTTCCAAAATGAAAAAATCTATAGTTAAAAAGGCTTGAAATGATGTAGGAATAAGAGGAAAATCACATATACTAATATAAACCATAAGCCACCTTCATTAATTAGGTGATGAACCATGACAATATCAGAGCTAAAGCAGAATGCTTTGACACTACACTTCAATAAGTTCAAATATTCTATTAATCACTCTATTAAAATTCCTTGCCTAACATTTTAACTGCAAAAATGCACAATAAAAGTAAGGGATAAAAGTGCAAAAAGAAAAGTAAGTTAACATTGTCTTACCTTCATAAAAACAAATCTAATATTCGTACTTTCTTCACGTGGCACATACAATCTGTTCAACCTAACAGTTTAACATCAGTAACATATAAATTTAGAATTTCTAGCAACAGGACCTATAATATACAAAATTATGAACGAAGGCCACATAAACTACCACGAATTCTTTCCTAATAAAAGAGTGGGGTGAGTCATAAGCCATATCAATAGTAAGAGTATTGAGTGCAAAAGGTCTATTCAGTATAATTATTTTTTATTTAGCTCTTCCTTCTACTAAAATCTGAAACTACAGGCATCAAGACAACGTTTTAATATACAAAAAGAAAAGAATCAACATCAATTACTAAAGTCAATATAACAGTCTCCACCACCCTTCCAAGAACAAAAAATTTGTAGTTAAAAAGGCTTGACATGGTTAAGATAAACATATAAACATAAAAAAGAATTAATCTAATGCAGGACCATGAACAAAAACTTTTCCTCAGCTCCTTGATAAATGAAATTATCCAGTTGGACTGTTTAGTCCATAAAATAGTAACCAATGAGACTCTGTCCTATTAATGATACACACATCATGAGTCCTAGAAGATTAATGTAGCAGGGTCTAAAGAATTTAAGTAATATATATATATATATATATATATATAAAAGCAACTGCGGAATTTTCTTGTTATGACACCTAGCAACACCTGAAATTATGAAACAAAAGCTGTGAAGGTGACATATGCCACTGTATTCCTCAGACTCATCTGCTGTCACAAGTTATTTGCATCCCACAAGTTAGACCCTTCGATTTACTTTAGAGTTATTAAATAGTCATCTTAAATATTCATATGTATACATTGCACAAGATACATTCCATTCATTTACAAAGGTTTATTAAATCTGTATAGACTATTTGATTTGCTCTCCAGTTATTATATTCATTGCACAATATAACTTTAATTCATTTCAATTCTCAACTTTTGAATTTCCTATCATTGTTAAATAGTTCCATCAATATGCAGTGATATACACAGGGGAGTAAGGCAGTGGCATTGGGGTAAATGGGTTGCTAAGATCCTTCTACCAAAGAACCATGCCTGATTTTGGCTCGACACCTTTGACACGCCAAAGAGGCTACTCTCGCCTACGACAAGGCGGCGTTCATGTTGAGAGGCGACTTTGCAAGGCTCAACTTTCCTCACCTGCATCACAATGGGTCTCTCATCGGCGGCGAGTACAATCCCTTGCACTCCTCTGTTGACGCTAAGTTGTAGACCATTTGCCAAAGCTTGGCCCAGGGGAAGAGCATCGACTCAAAGAATTCCAAAGAGTCTCGTAAGAAGGTGGGGGAAGAAAAAAAAAGGAAGCAATAAAGGCTATTGTGGCAGGATCAGAAAGCGGAGCTGGATCAAGTTACGATTTCGGTGGATCTTCACCATTTTCGGATCTTACAGTGTCGGAATTCACAGAAGAGGAGTCAACTTTTGAAGCATGTTCGGAGAATTTTATGTTGCAGGAATATCCATCTTGCGATATTGATTGGGCAGCACTATAAGTGTTAAAATTTAGTTTAAATTTTCAAGTTTTAGTTTTTTTCCTTTGGAAAAAAAGGAGAAAAAAAAGGAAAAGTGTGGTGATATTGCAGAGAGGCATTTGGTTAGTGTGATGGGGGAAAGCGGGCAGATCTTGCATGGAGTTTTTAGCAATTGCAGATGGGATCCGGAAAGAATGAATCAGTGTACAAATCTTCACACCTCAGCCTTATAACTCCCACTACTACGTACCATCCCTCCACTCTCATCTCTCAAGAAGTGGTGGGACTATACAAAAATTGGCGATTGAGTGTCGGAATTTGAGTTATTCAGTTGTCTCTCAATGACTGTTCGCTTAGCATTCCTTCTGGGCAGCTATGGATGCTTCTAGGTCTCAACGGCTCTGGAAAATTTACCCTTTTCAAAATTTTGGCGTGGTTGCTAAATCTAAATGGGGGATTTTTTTCGAGTGAAGAAAGCCTATGAGTTTTGTGTTTCAAAACCCTGATCACCAGGTGGTGATGCCTACAGTTAAGGATGATGTGGCATTTGGTCTCAATATATTTAACTTAACACATGATGAGATTAGATCTCAAGTTGCAGAAGCCTTGGATGCAGTTGGCATAGGCCGGTCCAAACTTTTCGTAGTGTTTAGAAAGCAAGGGTTGCTATTATTGTGGTGCTTTGGCAGAAGCATGTAAAGTATTGTTACTCGATGAGCTGACAACTTTTCTAGATGATATTGATCAGGTTGGGGTAATTGAAGCAGTGAAAACACACATTGACTAATTCTAATGAAATTACGACATTATGGGTAACTCATCTTTTGGAAGAACTCAAATATGCAAATGGCGCAGTCTATATGGAAGATGGAAAAGCTATAATGCACGGTGACCCCTCCAACATAATGGATTTCGTTGCAGCTAGGCAAGCCTCTTATATTAAACAAATAAATTCTTATTGAAACAAATGCATTTTTAGGCCAAGCAATCTCTTCGTGTCTGTTCATTATTGATGTGATTTTAGAAGTTGTTTAAGTTTCTTTAAAAAGGAAAAAAAAAAAAATCTTATGATGGTGGGTAACTAGGCACTGAGTCTCAAGCTAATGAAGCCAGTGCTACAAGTGAGAATTGCACAATTTGATTTTTACCTGTTTAGGTAAGAACGGATTGTGTTGGTGAATAATAAACATAAAAAATATTTAAAATAAAAATGATGATTTAAGGCAAAAAAATTTAAAATAATATATTATTATATATTATATAATATTTAATATATATATATATATATTTATATATATAAAAGTCGAAGCAAAATTCTCTCGCGATGACACGTAGTAATATTTATATGTTCTTGAACTAATACGTAGCATGGTTGTTGTCTATTTTCATATAAATGCTCTGTTCAAAATACATTGTATCAGATGACTCTATATTTTTACAGTAGATAATACATCATTATTTTCTATTTTTGGTGACCGTTGGACATTTATTAAATTACTATTATGAAATGCGTGATTCTTTGAATGTTATCTAAATTCATTTAAAATTTTAACTAACTAAATTAATTAATAAGATATATATATATATATATATATATATATATATATATATTATTAATACATTAAATCTTAAGATTCAAGTGGAATGGATTTATGAAATACGCAGTATTGATGAATTTCATAAGATTCTTATCTGAATATAAACTCATCTGAATCTAGATTTAATGAATTTAAATAATGTTATGTTAATTCAAGTTATCTAAATTTATCGAATTTTTATAATTACAATAAAAAAAGTTAAAAATATTACAATAATATATTATAATAAAATAAAATATTAGAAAAACAAAATTACTCATCTCGAGCAACGCTTGGGCCACCTACCTAGTTCAAGGAAAAGCAACATAATAGAAGGCTCCACCTTGAAATGAAAACTACAAAAATAGATCCTGCCTTGTCTGATTATAGTTAAAAGGAGAAAAAGAAGAAAGAAAGAAAGAAAGAAAGCAATTGCTTTATTTTCAAAGAAAATCAAGTACAGATTCTAAAAGTAATTTTTTTCTGCTCATATTTCTTGTGAAAGAGACTATCTTTAATCCAATCAAAGAACCAAAAAAGTCCTGGGAATTACCTTGATTTGAGGTATTATTTTATTATTATTATAAATCTTAACAATATATTTATTATTATTTTATTTATTTAAATTCAAAGTTAATGTGTTAAAAACGGACGCTGTCACGTGTCACAACGGGAGTATTCCATAACTTATATATATATATATATATATATATATATATATATATATAGTATATCTATTCAGTTTTTTTATATTTATAAAAGCATAAAAATTAAAATATATAAAAAATATTTTCTTTTTATTAATCTTTTGATTCGTTTGTTTTTAATATAAGAGTTATAATAATATCTTCAATCCATTAATTATAATTATAATGTTCATAATGAATTTAGATAAGATGACCTTTCATACGGAGTGATTTAAAAAAGTTAAATTTAAAAGCTGCCATGTGTTGTAATGGAAGTCTTCCACAACTCCTATTATATATATACGGATGTTGCTGTCAAGATAATGAGTCGATGTAAATAGGTATCGGCTACACTTCCGATAAATACAAAAGATTCGATATGGTGAAATATAAAATGGTATCAAATCTTTTTTGAATCAGAGATTGGGTTCTTTGAACTTACTATAGAAAGGGTTCAAGAAAGTCAGTTGAAAATGCCCAACGAAAGGACTTTTTTGGAACAATAAATCGATACTTGTATTAACTTACTTAAAGGAACGTACAGAAAAGATCTAAACATAGAAAGAAGAATGGAAAGCTGGAAACAAAGCTGCAAAATGAAAGCTGTAATAAAACGGTAAGAAAGTTATAAGAAATTGAATTTCTATACTAGAAAGTTGTAAATGACGGCAAAGTAGAAGCAATTGAAATTCGAAGTTGTTGGTTGATGATTGTTTTTGTGAGCTCCGGGCGACGCTCACATTTTATACTTGTTGCAATCGAGGCACTAACAGATCGTGGAGTTTTTTCCGACCTGCAGAATTCTTACGCCGAAAGATTAGGAATATGTTTTTCTTCTTATGGACCTCGTGATGCCGATATTGACCATGACTATCGGTTACTTAAATTGTTGACTTTATCGACTCGACAAAACTTATCGAATCGGCAACGGCTTAAAGTAACCGTTGCGTCGGCTCGACAAAACTGACGTCAACAACAGAGTGATTTTAAAAAATTAAATTTAAAAACTCATATAACATATTCGTAATAAAATAATTCTTTAAAAAAAAGATAATATATATATATATATATATATTAGTAATTTATGTAATAAAAGACTATATAAATGACAAAACATTGTACACATTGATTTATATAATTGTTTTTCTAAAAAAATAATTTAAGCCTAATTGTACTCACATAAACTTGGTTTTTATGAATCATTGCATTAAAAGTATATACTACAAATATTACTCATTGTACATTTTGAAATGTACAAATTTTTAATATAACTCGACATTTTAAAATAATTGTAATTTTAAAAAATATTTTCAGATATCTCTCTTCTAGAATTTCTTATATTATAATATTTCACTAAAGACCACATTAATTAATTTTCTAATTTCCAAAGAAGATAACATAGTTTTTTAAATTATCATAAAGTTTTTTTAAGAAGATTTTTAATAACGCTTTTTAATACAGCTTTAAAAAAAAAAAAAAAACCCCTTCCCGAGGTGCTCAAAGCCAAAATACTGCCATACGCCGTCGTTAAAAGCAGTTTCTCGGGAAAGAGTAGCTTTTGTATTCCATCTGCTAATGGCCAAGTCGAGGAAGCTGTCTCTAAAAAGGCCTCGATCTTGAATTCAAATCTCCAAATCTCTAAATTTGTGGACGACTTCCTGTATCTGCTGGACGAATTTAAAGAGAATCACGGAACGCAAGAAAGGCTCTAACGATTCCTCGATTGTGTTTCCTTAAGCCCTCCTTTCTCTTCTAATTCTCTCTCCTCTCTGAAATTCAACTCAAATTTCAGAGGCATCGTTTTCCCAATGGAAGCAATCAGAAAACAAGCCACCAGACTCAGGGAACAGGTCGCCAGACAACAGCAGGCATTCCCCCTTCTCTCTACCCTCTCTATAGATGTGTAAACCTATCGTATTGTTTCTTTTAACTCGGCTACTTGATTCAATCCACGCAAGCTCAAGTTGATCAACATTTAATCCATGGTTTCGTAATTGGCGAGATCTGTTAAAATTTTCTTTTATTTTCGTAATTTTATTTCTCAATTCTCTTGTCTGAATTGAATCGAATCTCCTGTATCTGCTAACTTTTGAGGTTGTATAGAAATTCACTGATTCAATTTTGTGATTCTGAAAGCTAACGCCAACAGTTATTTGGCAGAAACTGAGTTGATTATCCAGTTGATACCTGTATTTTTGTGAATGTGTTTCTTATGCCTTTGTTAAGGTTGGTTGAACTACATTTGCGCTGTTATTAGTCATCTCACAATGATCGGATAAAAATTGTAGTGAGTTTGGATTTTTAGCAATTTATTTGGTTAGCTGACCATGTTTATTTGTCATATAGTAGCATCATTTGTTCTGTAGGAAAATTGTAATTTATAATTTCTTCCAACACTTCCCTGTTGATGTTGATAAGGTCTCATCACCTGCATTTTCCTTGGGAAGATTGTGATCTTAAATGCACTTTCTGGAGTGCTAATTACAATGTATTTATTTCAGGCTGTACTCAAGCAATTTTATGGTGGATCAGATAATATTGTTGCTGATGAGGCTGAACTCCAGCAGCATCAGAAGCTAGAGAAGCTTTACATATCTACCCGTGCCGCCAAAGTAACTTGTCCTCCTGTACCTTTATTTGTTTAATTTTGTTATTGTCTATCTCTGTCCTTTGTGCAAAAAAGGAAAATTGGATTAGGCCGTAGAAACTAGGAATCTTTTGAAAAGGACATAAATGGATTTTGAGAGATTGCTGTCCTATATTGTGTCCCTTTCTTCTATTTGCTGGCTTTAATTGTAACAGACTGCCTAGCTTTATTGTTATTTTTGCATTCTTAATGAATTAAGTAGGTAATACTCAATCAGCTTTCAAAATGGCACCTGAATTAAAGGACCTGCAACCAGAAGTTTGGAATTCAACCCTCATAAGGACATTCCTAGCCTTTCAATCCTATAATTGAATTGGCGGCCAAATATCTATCATGACTGGTCTGTTGTTCTTGAACTAGCAGGTGCAAGGTCATATAAGTCTAGGAGTATTAGTAAATGCTAGTGACTTGTGGTCAATATTTGTTTATCTGTTATGCTGGAGTTTTTTGCAGTACCTTACTAGTTTTTATTGTTTTGATGCTTACTCTCAGCATTTCCAAAGGGATATTGTTCGTGGTGTTGAAGGTTATATAGTTACGGGTTCCAGACAAGTTGAAATAGGTAAAATGGAGCTTACTTTCTGTTTGTTTGGCAAAGAGGCAGGGAGAGGGGAAGTGGTGCATTTACTTCCATTAGGGAAAGTAACTTGCAGTTACGGCCATCTTGTTAGTAAATTGCAGTCACTTCCATCTTGTTTGATTGGAGTGGAAGGGAAATAAATGAAAGATTCTTTATTACTTTAAATTTACTAGTATATTCATTATATTTATTATTTCAACTATTGGAAAGTGTGAAGGAAAGGATATATTTGTTTTTAACCTCATTTACTTTCCAATCCCTCCAAAATTGGAGGGAGAGATTCACTGATATGGAGGGGAAGCTATTTCTGCTCCCAATTTACATCCGTTCTACATTTACCCCCAACCAAACATGGGGTTTTCCCCATTTACTTCTGCATTTATTTCTTCTCCTTAGATACTTCCACTTTTCCCCCCAACCAAACATGGACTTAAGTCATTTGATGTTTTTTTTGTTTACTTCAATAACAAATAAAGAATCTCAATTCCTATCCTATTTTGTGGCCCTTTTCAATAGGAACCAAGTTGTCAGAAGATAGCAGGAAATATGGTGTTGAAAATACATGTACAAGTGGTAGTACATTATCAAAAGCTGCAATAAATTTCTCAAGAGCCCGTGCACAGATGGAGAAAGAACGTGGGAATCTATTGAAAGCCCTGGGCACACAGGTTCTGCTTCTTCTTCTTCTTCTTCTTCACAATAGATTCATGCATGTTAAGATCTCTCAGCCGCTTGTTAAAAACACTGTTTACATTATTTATATCTAAGAGCTGTAGGAATTGGTGCAAGTTGTTGATACAATTTCTGATTCCTGCAGGACGCTATGTTTCGTGCAATAGAATTCTGAAACTTGTACATCCACCATACTTTGTTTCATTACTTGTCATCAATTCACCACTGTACTTTTCTCAACTGTCGTGCTTCTGGTCTCTTTATGGTGATTACTCTGATCACTCATAGACAGTCACTTTTGTATCCTGAACTGCAACTGGAAAAGAAAGTCTTACTATGATAAGTGTACACACAAAATCTTTCACTTAGATGCTACGAATGTGGTAGGAACGAGCATCTATATTTAAGGCAAATACCCAATCAGCATACCACTTGTTACCTTTGTATTGAGGGATTTTGCTTTGTTGAGGTCATACCGAAGATGTATCAAGTTGGCCTAGAGCTAAACATGAGCTAGGGGCTTCGAATTCTACTGTCATATGGAACGCTAAAGATGGACTCATGGTGGCATAGAATTTCCTTCTAAAGAAGGAATTAGGTTTATTCAAGTTTGCTTTGTTAAATGACTCGTGCACCTTTTTGTATTTCTTCATCCTCTAGCAACAAATTGGTTGACATATTGCTCTGTATCTGTTTTCCAGGTTGCAGAGCCTCTGCGAGCTATGGTAATGGGAGCTCCATTGGAAGATGCTCGACATCTTGCTCAACGATATGATAGAATGCGTCAAGAGGCTGAAGCTCAGGTATTTGAAAATATTTACTGGTAGCTAGAATTTATATTTTGTTCTTCCATTGCAAAATTCCTTACATATATTAGTTTTGTTACATGTTTTCTCCAGCATCAGTCTGTCAAAGGTGTGAAATCAATATTCTTGACGTTAGAGGTAGATTGTATTGTGTTTGTTAGTCATAAGAAACTAGGAAAGATAGTGTCTAGGGAATATATGGTTTTTCTCAATTTATTCTTAAATTGGAAGCTTTACAAAAACATATCTTTTGTTTCCGGAAGCATGTATGACAGCAGACAAAAAATATTTTGGTTGTCTTCAGACTTCAGTTGTGCCTGTTATGCAGCCTTTAAGTGTGTATGAGAACTATCTACTTGCTTGCATTTGTATCCCCTATTCTTTCTTAATGCTACTTTTGTCTTTAATGCTTTTCATGTATTTTGGAGGGAAAGAAATGTTGATGTGGATGGAGAGTATTACCATCCCTAACTTATATCTACTTCCCACTTATAATCCAACCAAACAATTGGATGCAAAATTTACCTCCACGTTTACTTCTTCCACTTTTCCCGCCAGCCAAACTTGGTAGTGAGATTAACAACAATGCCATAGCCCAATACTTCTTATATCACCTCTCTCGCCAACCTGAATTCTGATTGTTAAAACCTTTCTTGACTTTTGTCCCCCTCAAGAGAAGTGCTCATTCAGCACATATCTTTCAATAACAATTGAAGTGTTAATAAAGGCTTTTTATAAAAAGGGTGGTGTATGTATTACCACAGGTTAAACATCATCGGTTAATTACTTAGTTTTGTATCTGAGCTTTATGAAGAAAATTGCAATCCTCCCCTATAAAAAGGCTTTTATATATTTAGATTCACCATCCTCAAACTTTTACTGGCACAACTTTAATTCTAGCTCTCTCATAAATATGTCATTGATTGCCTCTGCAGTTGTCAGCTCTTTCTGTTGATCATCTCATCTCATGTCGTTGGTTCAATTTGAGTCAGCACCTTAAAAATACGTATAAATTCAAAGACTTAGTTGTTGGTTTTATATTGGAGGCTACTTCTCATGCTTTGTACAACACATGAATCATTTATACAACTAAACTCGATTGCTCTCCAGCCTAAAGGAGATGGAAAGCAAGCTCATTGTGGTAATTCATCCTCTAACCATCTGTAATGTTTGAGGTGACCTAAAGAAGGATAGAACTTTTTGGTGGCTTTGGGACCATATAATCAGAAATTGAGGCAATTTAATAGGACTTACGAACCACCCTCGTATTAATATTTGCCCTTTTCTTTTTCCCGACCTCTACCCTTTAATCTCCGTCTTTGAGTTATTCCTCCCCCTAGAAGGTGGACCTCTGGCATTGGCATGACTTTTGTAATACATAATTTGATACTTAGGTTCTACTTATCTATGATTGATGAAAGTGGGGCTAAATTCCAGTTAGATTTCCAGAAATGCTTAGGTTCAAATCCATTCTTCTTTTGCCTTTTATCCTTCATATCTATGAGCTAAAATAAATTGCTTTCTGTAACATACTTGATTAGTCTAAAAAGAATACTATATGCTACAAAGAAATAAATAAAATTACTTCTCTGATGATGTCGTGATCTTATTTTTCGAGGAAGGGGTTTGAGCCAGATTCTACTTTTAACAAAACAGAAACATATTTATCCATAACTGTGAAAGTGCCTATAAAGGGGTGGGGGTGGGGAGGGGAATGACTATAAGCAGTTACTTTCTTAGCACAAGATTTTGATTTATTTTCTGCCGAACCTAGATAGGCTGTTGAAGTGTCAAGACGACAAGCAAAAGTGAGAGAAGGAACAGGGAACCCTGACATGCTTTTGAAACTTGAAGCAGCTGAAGCAAAGCTTGTAGATATGAAGTCAAATGCGGCTACACTGGGAAAGGAAGCTGCTGCAGCTATGGCTGCTGTTGAAGCACAACAACAAAGATTGACACTCCAGCGTCTAATTTCCATGGTAATGCTACATTCATTTCTACTGAAGGGATTACAATGTTTCAATAGTATTGTCCATAGGATCTGCTTTTAGCTGCATGTTTGGTTCATTTGCTTTCTTATGCTTTTAGGTTGAATCAGAACGTGCTTACCACCAGAGAGTTCTTCAAATACTTGATCAGCTAGAAAATGAGGTGCGGATGTTGTATTTTACATGTTAGTGAGGAGTAAAAAGGTGAACATATTTGAACGTGTTTGTGGCTAGTATCTGATGCCATGTTACTTAAAATCCTGATTAGATGATATCTGAGCGGCAGCGGATTGAAGCAGCTCCAACTCCAAGTCCTGCTACGGACACTATGCCACCACCTCCTTCCTATGAAGAAGTAAATGACATACCTACCTCTCCTCCACAAAATGGTTCAACTGATTCCATGGGTTACTTTCTTGGGGAAGTAAGTAAATTACTGTTTTGTTGTACCTTTCAATTTATTCAGAAATAAATTACACCTCATGACCTTTTTGTTTTTTTTAAAGGTTATGTATGCATATCAAGCTGAATCTGATGTGGAGCTTAATTTGTCAGTCGGAGACTATGTTGTGGTTCGAAAGGTTTGATCATTATTGCCTGAATTAAATGTTTGTCTTCCCAGCTGAGAAATATATTTGCAAAATTTAGAATTTTTGTTAAAATCCCTGGCTTCCTGGGATTAATTTTGCTCACTTAGTCACACTGAATGAAATCAGTCTCCTTTTCTTCTTTTTGTTTCTTCTTCTTGAGTTCACTTATCTTCTGCCTTTGATTGCTATAAACCTCCTGTAATTGATTTCCACATCTGAAGTCAGCCAAATCCAAATGCACATTAATCTTTTTAGTTCCTTTCCCCCAAAAACTGGAATTTTATCTCTTGGTGCCCTACTGCTTTTAGACCAATATGGGCACGTACAGTAGCATTTGTGTTAACACTCACTCTCTCTCTCTCTCTCTCTCACACACACACACACACACACTCACACACACACACACAGAAACAAACATGCGCGCACACGAAATGCAGTATTTTATATTTAAGTATTATTTATATCTCTCTCCCAAGGGGGCAATCAGTGATTTGTATTCTGCCATCTTTGACAGGTTTCAAATAATGGTTGGGCTGAAGGAGAATGCAAAGGAAAGGCAGGGTGGTTTCCTTTTGGGTACGTTGAAAGAAGGGAGCGTGTACTTGCTAGCAAGGTGGCTGAAGTGTTTTGAATTGTTGTGCTACTCATGGTTTCAACCAATTTTCTCCACTCATGTATCCCTGAATTCATTTTACCCTACTCACACATTCCCATGGACATACATGGAAAGTAAGTTTGCACAGAAAAGAAAGTTTGCAGCGGTTGAGGAGTTGAACACTTTGGTCACTTACCTTTCTTGTATGTTGCTTGTATATCGGTCAGTTATTATTATGACGATTGGTTAATGCGTCTACATCCCCAAAGTACTCATTCCCCTCAGTGCAATAGGAATCTCTTTTTGATGCAAAATGTAAAGACAGTTTCGACTGATGGATTCTGAAATTCAGTATGTTGAATGGTTTTGGCCTTCATCTGACATGGTTTACATGAGACTCCCAGAAAGAGAGGTTGAGGGCCAAGGTTCTGTTGGAATTGAAGGCATTGGTTTGAATCAAGTTCTTCGTGAAAAATTCAAAGTTGAGATAATCCAAAAGCCTCAAAATTTGCACTTAACTAATAAGGCTCATAGATACTCCTACGTGCTGGTAGGTAGAATTCACGAATAAAATGGTTCGGAACTATAGCTATCAGCAATCACCAGATTAGGTCAACAGTAGCTGGTAACGCAGATTTGTCTTCTAAAACGGTTTAATTATTACCTCCTCCAATCCAAGTGGAAAAGGAAACAACAAATACATTACACTCATTGTTTCAGTTTACAATATTGTGCCCTAAACTGCACACTCTGGGCAAGTTACAAAAATATCATAAAAAGACAAAATTTGGCCTCTTTTGACTTTGTTATTAGGTTATCATAAACCAACAAGAGATTTTCATACATTTGCTTACTAAGGAAATTGCAGACACATCTGCATAATATGGATTCAAATATCAACAGATATCCAGCATATGATATCCAGTGGTTACACATGTTCTAGCAGCCAGTTACATATAAGACAGTTTCCAGTAAAGTCCCAATCCTGCAGAAAAAACACAGATGTCAAATATCAATAATGGGGAGACTTTTTTGGAATACTTTCTGTTTGAGAACATGTGAAAAATATAACTTACACATATCATTTGATCGATTAGCGGATAGATGTGCAAGAAGAATAGCCAGAATAACGAGGAAGAAAACAATCTGCATTAAAAATCAATTATGAGAAGAATATCTATGGCCACACACTGGTTTAGAAATATCAGCATAAGCACTTACCATTGTAGGGTTGTATCCAGGCTCAGTTCGCATTATATAAGATTTCCTGTAACCACAAAAAGGTCAGCGGACAATGAAAAACAATCCACACACAAAAGATTTCAAAAGCTAACAAACCTCTTGGTAAGGGTTCCAGAGTCCCTGCAAATTTTCAAGATTGCTTCGAGCCTGCTCTTGGTTTTCTTAGCATTAGGATCATTGTCATCAATCTACAAAATTTAATTCCTTGAGGTATTAACAAAAGATCTGAAAAGCCCTAGACATCATAGATTCATAGCAATTAAGGTATGGAGAGCAGAAACCACTATTGCCGCAGTACAATTGGCCTAAAAAGCCTATGCAAAGAATTCCAGCATGCTTTGGATTCTGAGAATCTCGGAAATTGCATATTTTAATGAATTTCAAAAATAGCAGTTTTTTCTCTTCAAACCTCAGAAATTGCACTATTTTAGTGAATTTCAGAAATAGCAGTTCCCTTCTCCTCAAAAATGATTTTCTCAAGTTTTAAATTGAGTTTTCAACTGTTACACCACATACCAAAAATGAAACACAAGCCAAATGCATGGAGTTGGAGATTCATTATTTAGAGGCATCATATTAAATATGAAATACAAGCAACTTGAGAAGGGATTTTTCTTGGCTTTACTGTTATGCACATAACCAATACCTTCTAGCTAAGGCTTTCTTTACAACGCCAGAAGCCAAGCAAACAAAGAAAAGAAAATGCACACAGACATATAATGGAAATGTGAAATCTAGACAGTTGCACACTTGGAAAAAAATCTAGTTGTGTTAGGTCAATCATAAAAAATCTTACCTTCGACTTCAGCATACATGAGAAATCATAAAAAGGACCATAGACATCTGGCATGGTCTTGGTTTTGTCAATAATTTTAGCAGTAAGACCTGAGTGGAAAAGGCAAAAAAACTACCTTAAAAATCTTATGTTTACTAAAAACCATGGCAAATGGAAAATAGGATGCAGTAGCAGCAAAGAAAAATACTACATCAACTATATCACATCATAGAATGTGCGCATGAACAGAGTCTCTCAGCAAGAGACACAGAAACACAGGGGGTCAGAACGATAAGTCTAGCAAAATATAAAAAACAGTCACTAAATAGCTAGAGCATGTATTTTGCTGTTTTAAAGCAGTTTCAGGAAGTGACCAGCATATGGTTCAAAAGTTTTAAAAAGGATCAAGTTGGCTTTGAATTTTTTATTAGAATTACAAATTTATTTACACTATTGAAAAAGATAAGCTTATAATATCATTTCAGTAGAGTATGACAATTAGTGTTAGGGATAAAAATTGTTTCTCATAGATTTATAAATAATACTAAACAATCATATATTTCATCTTGCAGAATATTTGAATGCTTGCACTGTGCTGCATCAGTCAATTTTTTTCTTCTTTTTTTTTTTTTTTGTCCTTTCCAGAAATGAGAAGCTAATTTTTATCAATAATAAATGCTGAATACAAAGAAAGTCCACCGGCGGAATCAGCAAATAATTATTTTGTTATTTTGAAGCTAGGAGTTCAAACAATACCCAATTAAATTAAACTTACCACGTCTCATTTTCACTACACCTCTGAAGACTTCAATGTTGTTATAGCACAAAGCTAAGGTTCCAATAGCCATGATCTGATAGCATTCACAAATTTGAAATTAGATGCATCTCCTTACAAATTACAACAAGATGGATAGCCAATATGATTCTGATATTGAAAGCAAAAAAGAAAGCTTCTTCTTTAACATCAAAGAACATATTCGCCTTAGAGTTTCCTCATAGTAACATAAACAACCAAACTACATTGTCATCATAAAGTTTCTAAGACACAGTGAAATACGATAGACTTAGAAATCCCTGAACTATAATGGAATCTGCACCTAGAGCATCAGACTGCAAATATCATCCCAGAGAATCTTCCAGCCTCCCCCCATTCTTAGCCACGGCCTCAAACCTTCTAATATTGATTTCAAAATACCTAAAGGTTTCTTTTATCAGTGACACTGGCAGAGCTTAATATTCTACCAGAGAGGAAAGTTAAATCCTTCCAAACCAATCTCTTTCCACAGATCTCTGTAGAGTTTATCATTAAGAAGGAGCAGAAAATTCCACACCTCACCAATGTTATTAATTTTTATAGGTATACTAAATTAGCTAGAACAACATTAGAAAATTGTGGGGAACATGAAAAGGCACGTCATAGACAAATTAACTAACACAGACTACCAGATACCAACTCATAAGCATATACCTGTGGAATTGCACAAAACCGAAAGATGGCAGGATCTCTCAAATCAGACATGTACTTCAGGCAGTCTTCTACATGTGTTAGGGCATTTGTGATCATATCATTTAAGCACTGTACAGCCTTGACTGAATTCTCCCCATCTTTTAAGTCCTGCAGGAAAAATATCAAAAGATGCCAAGATGCCAGTGGGATGGCACCCGAGAGAAGTCACAAATTAAACTAGCATCAAAATCTAAAAAATAAATTTGCCATCATGAACAAACAGTATGATAGACATGGAGCAATGGACATTAGATCTGAGAGGAGCTCAACCTCAAGTTTGTTGACGTATTTACTCCAGATCTGTCGAGGCCAAAACATACGTGATTTTGGAACCTCATTTATGTCCTCCAGATAATCCCTAATGATGTTTGTTTTCTGCAATTCATTCCAAGAATGAAGGTGGCTGTTAACATCACTGAAGACAGGAATAAACATAATCATAGCTGCATGCTATAAAAATTTATTCCATTCCAATACCTGTAGAAATAAACCCATTGAGTTTGAAAGAGAATCTGAGGCCAGACTCTCTTTACCAGAGGCATGGAAGAGCTTTGACAATCCCAATCCCACCAGTCCAGCTACATAGTGACAATATTCATCATAATCATCAATTGTCTCCACCTGCAAATCAAAGAAATACTTGTAAGAGGCATTTGCTTATATAATTTTTACGCATCCATACACCCTGAAGCCAAATTCAGAATAATCAGATACTTTTCTGCCAAGCATAGAAGTTACGGGATGGATGGAATAGTTAGCCAATTTTGTCATATTCACATGCATTCTCTTGAAGAGATGAAGATATTAGGCAACCGTGACTGATGATGACCTTAAAGATAAGCATATCATCTATATTTGCAAAAATCCTCTGAAACTTCTAAACAGCTTTCGAATGATGGTCCACAAATATATTCACAATCTAAGTGTTGTGGGTATGTGGGTGATCCTGCACACACATATGTGTGTGTGTGAGAGAGAGAGAGAGAGATACAAGGCAAGCAAAAAGGCAGATATAAGGCATGGAATTGACAAAATTGTGAGCCATATATATCCACAAAACACATTAGAACATAGGAAATTGGCAATTTTATGATTCACGAGATCAGATCACCATTTTTATCACCTTAGAAACAATACTTTTTCACATACCTCCTTGCGTATAAACTTTGCCATCCCAGCACCCATCCTCATGGTAATATCCTCAATTGCCTTCTGATAACTGCAAAACAGATCAATGGGCCAAATAGTTGAAGCTTCAAGCCAAGCAAATGAAAAGTTTGAAGTATTATATTGCCCTCCCTGTAGGCATATTGTACGCCACAAATTCAGATATAAGAGGATAAAAAAAAGTTAAAAAAAAAAAAAAAAGGATGCTAAGCTTTTCTAAACCCAGCAGACTAGTGGCGAGTGGTAGGCAGTTCTTCACACTTTTAAGTCCACTTAATTCTGTGTGTAAAAAGAAAATCTGAAGAAGCCTGAGAATTTCATTAGTTAAGTAGAAAGCAGCACCTTGAGAAGGAAAAAAACCACAGGAGCAGCTTTGACATTTGAAGTGATCAGATGAAACATAGAAAAGAATAAAAATAAAGTCATATGATGCAATGTTATGTCTCCGCAAAGAATTCAACAATCATGGAAAACAAACATTGCATCAACAAAATATAAAAGCTTCACCAGTTCTTTATACAGAATCTAAAAGTCACAAAAGATCAGTCATTAATCATGACTAAACAGTTATTAAAGAAAATGATTTACACATTTTCAGGACAGTAAAAGAACTTCTTGAAACCTGCCTACATTTCAAGTATAATTATGCTGACTCTTGCCACAAGTCCAATGATCCAACAACAGAAATGCAGCACAATATGCTTACTTTTACAATAACCTTTAGAGATTCATACAAATTTTGGTTAGATGATGCAAGGGAAAAATAGACACAGGAAATTTTCAACAATTATTACCTGCAACTAAGATTGCAAAACATGAATTGAGTTCTTCTCAATCATAAATTTTGTATGAAATGTTTACGGAGCAAAATTAGAAGTTTGTAAAATTATAAATACAATAATTGCTAAAGAGGCGGGAACCTGCTGCCAAGCTCCAAGAAAGCAGTAGAAACATGATGGAACTGATCCATTAGAACTTTGTAGTCCTTTGTACCACCTAAGGAGAAAAGTTACAACCAAAATTAGGCTAATCATATCCAAGTCCCGTATAACATGAGAGAGACTCCAAAATTCAAGAAAAACCTAGCTTCAGAAGAATAAAAGTGGTCAATTCAACACATCTCTGACAAAGTATTTTACCTTCCATAACAAATAAACCATTTTCTGAGGGTGTGGGGGAGTGAAATAACTTATGGTAATATAAGGGCCTCCCCAACATCATCATAATTTCTTTTTCCCCTTCTTTTCCTTCTAAATATTGCATTTAAAGTGGCCATGCTAGCATGCTGTTCTAACCAGAACCACAATAACCCCCCGCCCCAAACCCCAACAAACACACAAAAAAAAAAAAACTCCAAAGAAAAGAAACAAAGAAAAAATGATGAACCAACCATCAAGACAAGTTGACAATTCAAAAGTTTTAAATACCCTAAGAAGATAGAAAGAGAGAAGACTCACATGAAAAATGCCACTCACGATCATATATGTGGCGATGAAAATCCATTAAAATTGGTTCTTTAACCTCTGTAGCAATACTCGTGTCATCCTCTGTCCAGAAAAGACAAATGAAATGTTTATGAAGGTAGAAATAGCATTTTCAAAGAACTTCATTAGAACTAAAAGGTTCTCTGCAAACAATGATTTTCATCAATGTCAATGTCTCAGAATTTCATTTATAAAACACCCAGAGAAAAAAGTGAAACAATTTTCCACTGCCATTCAGAACTTAGGCTTGATTGCACAATATCCAAGACTTCACTTGGAGTTCATATATAAGCTTATGGACCAATTCAATCCTAAAGCATTGAGTAAACAACTGGTGGATATGAGAAGAATATGTTGCCAACCCCGTGTTGAGCACCATGAGAAGAATTCTGTTGCCAAACCCTTGTTGAGTTATTGCATAAGATAACTTCCCAAAAGCATACTGCCTATGTTAAGCTATCTGGTACATTTTCTTCTTATTATAATTTCTGTCGGATCAAGGATTTGATTGGCATATAGATTATTTGTTAAATACTCCAGCTAACCTGTAATGGCACCACAGTCAAGTGGAAATATGACAGACACTGTTGACTTGAGGGTTTAACCCATGAAAAAATTAGGGAGCTAATAAATAGAAGATCCAGCATCCTTTTGGTATGTTCAACATGCAGTAATGCTACCTAGCAACATATAAAAGAAAGCAAGCTTACAGATATGAATTAACATACCTACAGTATCAAGAGCTCGAAGAACCAAATAGAATATACATATCTGCACATATGAAGAAATTTTACGTGAAAATTCAAAATTCAGAGGATGAAAATTTGTAACTGATTAAGTAAAAAACTATAGTTACAGATGGGTGGTTATTACTGATTAACGAGCTGTAGAAACAGAGGAAATTGGTTATTATTAGAAAAGGAGCCTTTCATGCACATCTTTCACCTTTCTCCTGTTAACAACCAAGTATCTCCCTACCAAAGACAGTAGATCATGCCCGCACACCATTAGGCATCAGGAACAAACATTTTTGGGGGCCAAATTATCAAAAAATTAGGTAGGCAGCTTGTTCCTTCCCTTATGCTTAACCATCGGTCAAGAATATACCTATCTAGATCACCAGAAAAAGGCACCTCAAATGCAAGAGACACACAATCCTCCATCGGAAACTTCTTAAAGAAATTCGGGAAATAGGAGGAGCTGGCAGGCTACTACTACACGAGTACGTTTAACATTTTCTCGTATTCTTTACTAATTGAATTCTTCTTTTGCTAAATATTAGGGGGAGAAAAGCGCAAAAATACTAAATTAAACAAAATGAAAAAGTAACTGAATGAGATTTAAAAAAAGAGGGGGAAAAAAAAGCATACAGCGTCACGAAGATCGGTATCGAGCTGTTGAATGACAAGAGCAAAGCTCCTGGAAACCTTATGAAGCATGGTGTAACAGAATCCCCAGTGCGGCTGCGCCGGGATCTGCTTCTCGGCATGCCTGGCCGCCATCTTCAGCTTAATCAACGGGTACACATCGTCCGGATGCTTCAACATGGCGCCCAAGCTCCCCATTCTGTATCAATCAATCGCCGTACTACTGGAATTAACCAACAATATCCCCAATCTCTGAGCAATCCGATAAAATTCGGTAAATTAAAAAAACAAAATAAAAACAAAAAATCACAGCAATCTCTATGTAGCATCTGCAAGGGAAGTAAGGGAGATTGAATTTCAATTCGCTTACAAGCTTTTTCGGTGAATGTCTGGCTTGGTCTCCAATGGCTTCCTCAAAATAACCGAGTCAGTTAAATAGAACGTGTCAAGGCGGAGAAATTCAATCCTCGGTATATAGCATCTGGCGCCGCGCAAGTTGTATATAGTCCAAATCAACATATGTATAGTCCAAATCAACATGTACGAAAGGTACATAATAAAATTCACAGTATATTACTCCCTCCGTTCTATTAAAATTGTTAATAGTTGACTTGACACGATATTTTATGTAAAAATAAAAATTAAAATATAATAATTTAATATAATATAATAAAAATAAAAAATATGTAGGTCTCAGAATATTTTAGGTCAAATAAATATAAATATAATATATATAGAGTATATTGATTATTTTATAATAAATTGTATAGTAAAAATTTTCCTTTTAAAAAAAATATCAAATTTAATGGAATATCTCAAAATAGTAAGTAGGTCAATTTTAATGGGACGGATAGAGTACTACTATAATATGAAAGCCATGAATAAATTATACACTGTTGAATAGGGCAATCCATTATTCAGATGGAATTGAATTTAATTAAATAATAAAATTTAATTTATTTTTTAATTACTTTGACTTGATTTTAATTTTTTATATAATTTTAATTTGATCTTTGATTTTATATAAGTAAAATCAAATTGAATTAGATAAATATATTCTTTTTACAATAATTTGATAAGAAAAATATGATTAAAATTTTAAAATTTTAAAAGAATTTATTTTGTAATTTTTATTGTGACCTCTATACTACCCTATCCAACCTTATGTTTGTTTCTATTGAATATTTATAGACTTTAATTTAGACTTAGGTTGTATTAAAATTTATATTGAATTTAAATTTAAAATTTTATTAGATTTTATATTGTATTTGGATTTTAATTTATATTGGACTTTATGTTAATTTGTATGTGTTAAACTTTATATTAAGTTAATAAACCAGTAAATTAAACAAATCATTTAACAAATTAAAATTTATTAAATTTTAATTTAAAATTGAATCGAATTATTTCGATTCTATTGTAACTACTTTTTTAAAAAATTTAAAAAATTAAATTAAAAACGAGTTTTAAAATCTTTTCGAATGGAAAACCGATTACATACTCTACTCTTGAAGCCAACTGTTTGATGTTTGTTTTTCCTTTCTTTAACTAATAAATCTATCACTTATTAATCTTAATTTGAATTTGATACGAAATGTTTTGACCTTTTTATTTTATTAAATGAATAATTATATACAAACGCCCAAAAACTCAATTAATAATAATATTATCTTCGTTTCATAATATAAATCATTTTAAATTTAATTTTTTTTTCATAATATAAGTTATTTTATAAAATTTTATAAATATTTATTATTTTTTTTATTCTATCACTCCCTATAATCTTTCTCTTTTCACTAATTATAACGTAACTCTTTTTAATTACTAAACTAGATAAAGATTTAATTAGAAGTATTTTTGAAATTTTAATTTTAAAATTATTTAGAATTTAAGATCTTTAATTTTTGTACATAAGTCTAAAACGTGTGAAATGAAAATATTTTTTTTTTATAATCTATCGCCCGAAAAAAAAATGAGGGCAGTGCAACGAAGAAGAAGAAAGGGAGTAGGTACTTAATATTAATTGCGATATTAATAATAATAATCAATAGCTTGAAACGTTTGACGGAGGAGGGACTGTTTGTGGGCGTTGGACTTGTGACTGGTGACTTCGACCCATACGGTGTTTGGCACGTGAAAAGGACGGTTGCCGACTTACCCTTCCCGGTTCCGGTGGGAAATGGACAATGGAATCTCACGTCACATGTTACGTTTATTATTTCATTTATTTATATCATTCAATATTTTTAGAATCGGATCGATTATCAAATCAAAAAATTTATTGATTTATTGATTAGATCGTAATTAAATCGATAATATTATACTTTAAAATTTAAAAATATAATTATTTTTATAAAAAAATTAATCAATAATATAATATAATTTAACATTCAAATTTATGATTAAAAGTAATCATTTTTAATTTATAACTAACAATCTAATATATTAAAATAGTTTATTAAATCATATAATTTAATTTATCCTAAAAAATTATAAAATTTAATTAAAATTTTTTTTTATAACTGATCGGTTCACTATTGGATTGGCTGGTCCACCGATTTATCGGTTGGACCGACCGATCTAACACGGTTTGAACAAATCAGCACAATTTTGAGAAAAATCGATTAGAATGTTGGGATCGGACTGATAGAGGCACCGGTCTATGATTGGACCGATCCGATTCCAAAAACTATTATATCACTGTCTTGAATGATTCCCAACATTTTCGTTAAGAATTTTGGTAATCCTTTTCCGAAAAAGAAAAGAAAAAAATTGTACCCTTCTTATTCTCATTTTTGTTGGTTATATGATTATTTTGATGACACTGAGATTATTGAAATAAGTCTCTATTTTCCTATCCTTTCTTAATTTCATTTTTGCTTAATTTTATGATCTTTTTAGTAATTATAGAATTATATAATATACAAAGTATATTTAAATTTTATATTAATTAAATAAATATTACCATTAATTTTTATTTTTTTAACAATAATATAAAATTCCTTTATTAAAAAAATCTATTCAATATCGCTTTTTGATGTTGTTATTATTATTCAACATCTTTTCTATAGACTAATTGCCACAGCAACGATAAATCTTCAAGAAACGTCCTTCTTTTTTGTCCCAACCTAATCTCTTTTCAGTCAATGCTTTTATTAGTTTCACAAACTTTCCATTTTTTTTCACACAAGGAAGAGGAGGAAGCGGGTGGGTGGCGGGGCCGGGGGGGGGGGGTGGGGTGTGGGTCTGAAACCCCGCCGTGTATTTTTGAATGAGGACGCAAATGCTGTCTTTGTAGCTTATTTTGGGTTGGCATGTGGCTTCACTCTTTTTCTGATTGTCAAGGTAACCACTTGCCATATATAATTCCGCGTTTGTGTAGTCGTATTATCCAACTATTCTAAATATGCACATAATTTATATGGTGTAGAACAGACTTGGTCTATTTATATAAGAATGTGAATATCTGATGAATAAAATGACAAAAATATTTTAAACACCCTTGGATTAGCATTTTTCATCAAAGACAAAAGGGAAAAAAAAATGCAACAAGACACATGGAAGCACAAAAATTTACTCACCTGGTTTCAATTCCTCAGTTAATTCATGTAAAACTATACGTTTTTTCTCAAAATATTCAATTTTGAATAGAGGAAGGAGTTTTATATAAGGTTAATTGTAAAAACCATTTGAAAATAAAAGCAATTGTCACGGCCTCATGCAGTCTCACTTTCGACAATTGGCCCCGTCTTATCAATTTATGTACAAATAATGTAGACCAGGGTAATGGGAAAAGGCAAAATATATTTATTGCCCTTCCCTATTTTAAAAAATATAACTAATTGCAAAAAACTAACTAGAAGTATAGGGCAATTGTCACACTACTTTATTTACTCTCAATTTTGACAATTGGCTCTCAAATTTCCAAGTTCCAACCAAATAATTGAAACGGGATGGAATAGATTAAATAAAATACCTATAATGCCTTTCACCAAAAAAAATAAAAGAAGTCAAACCAAAACCAATCAGCCGATATGCAAATCTTCACCACATCTTCTCTCAATCTATTAGAGTTCATGAATTTGGAATAACGGACTTAGCGTAAGAGATTTTAAAAGACTTTAAGAATATACAAAATATATTTACATATCAGTCAATTTCTGATAGGTTTTGTAACCAACCCAATATAGTATAAAATATGATTATTTTTTGGATCGAATTGGCCGATTAGATTATGAATTAGTGCTATCATTAATTCGGTCCACGCTTTGGACTTTTTTTTTAAAAAAAATCATTATAAATTGTGCAAACCGTATTAAAACGGTTGATTCAATCAGTAAACTGTTAAACAAACCGATTCGATACCGGTATAGTTTAAAAAATAAATTATGGAGGATAAAATTTAAAATTGTGTATTATTAATTAACTACAAATAACTTTTTTAATTTTATAATTGTGAGTTGTTTATTATATTAGTAATTTATCATTTTAATATACTATATTAGTTATAGATTTGAATATTTATACCTTTATAAATTTTAATTATATCACATTATTAATCAATTTTATTTTTTATAATAATTATAATTATAATTTTTAAATTATAATATTACTGATTCAATTACAGTCTAATTATAATTAAAATATTAAATTATAGATAAATAAAAATTTCAACTTAATATCCGATCTGATTTTAAAAACATTAAAAATATACATTTGCTATCTCCCTCCCCCGATAACGCAACTAATTGTGAAAAAAAAATAAAATTTCCACCCTTACAATAAATGTTTAATTATTAGTTGTACTAAAGCAATTCTACGTTATATTACTCAGTAAGACTTTATTTCCACAATGGGGTAGACATATTTGATTATTGGATGTACTGATTTTTTCTCCCACGTTCCAAAAGTACCTCTTGTTTTTGGTGTTATCTCTGGTTGTACAAAACCGCAAGTGGACTTTGACTCTGGGCAAGTTTGGCAGGCAGAAAAAATTACTCGCAGTAAGAATGCAAAATCCTCAGACAAATAACTCTCTGAATTCGCTATGGCCACAGTAAAACATTACATGGGGGATAAATTACTAACGGTAATTTATTAAAGTTTTAACCCGAGGTGGGACTTTTTGTAACTGATCCCAGCATGTGGCCAATTCCTGCCTAATAAAGGTGACATTTACCCTCAAATTTTTGATACACCGTCATCCATTGGGTACTAAACTCAAGACTTGCTTATTAATAAAAATTTGCTAATTAAATTATTATTTTAAATTTTATTCCCTAATTCATGACTGCATACTAGGTATTTCTTCTATTCGAAAATAAATATCTTATCTTTTATGGTATAAAGGTCTAAGGGAGTAATGGACCATAAACAAATTATCTTCTTATTTCTGTTAATTTAAGAAATTAATGATAGAATTACATATAGTTTAACTAGCATTTTTGACCGAGGACAGGACATATCACGAGAATATTTTTTTTAGTAAGCAATAACTCTTAAAAGACAAATTGCTTATCTTTTTTTTTTTTTATTTCAGGAGAAATACGATAAGGAAGAGTTAATTCAAAACATTCTGGTTTCAGTTGCATATTATAAGGAGTTCAAATAACTACTTCAAATAAACTATCAGGAAGTACTGTTTGTGATACCTCTAGCATTGACACCTAGGGCGACCCTCACGGTTTCGGGCTGGGCCCGAGGACCGACCTGCGGGGGTGTGCGGGCCGATCCCTGGGCCAGAAGCCCTGGGCCCGGTATGGCTCGGGCGCTTGGCCTGTGAGGCCCGCGGGTCGAGCCGTGGGCTTATTCTCTCTTTTTTTTTTCTAATTAATTCGATTAAAATTTTTGATATTAAACTATTTTGTAATTTTTTTATTATTACTTAAATAATACAATTTTTAAAATTATAAAAAGTTACCTTGAAGTGGTGGGGGGTTTGGCTTAGATTCCTACTTGTTTTATTAATTAATAAAATAAAGATTACATAAGAGGGGGACTTGATGTCTAAACCTTTTAAAAATATTACAATGATCAAAATTTAAAAATAGAATACATATCCTACAAAATAAAATCAAACACATAATATTACTTATCATAAGTTCCTAATTACAAGAATATTAAACTAACTACTTGTTCATCCCATTCATCATTTGAGCCACATCAATAATCCACAAATTAGTCGTCCTATTTTCGGTTGCGAACCAACTACTACAACACATTAATATCTCCAAAGTTTGAGGAGTCAATCAAGATCTTCTTTCATTGATTGTTCGAACGCTCTCATTGAAGATGCTTTCCGATGGTACTATGGAAACCGGTGGTGTCAAAAGATCACGTACCATTTTAGATAAAATGGGGTATTGACTTACATGAGCCTTCCACCAACCACAAATATCAAAATGTTGATCCTAATTTTCTACCAAGGGTTGCATCTCGTAAATTGCTATCTCGTTGTAGATGGTAGATGATCTTTTTTGACGTTTCACAATACCCTATGGATTAAATACTGATGAAATTTGAGAGGTAAATTTTCGTGGTGGTTGAAAGTAACTGCTAGATGATGATGAAGCTTGCCTACTTAAATTAGGAGAACCAAAACAAGAAGATTCAAACTCATACAAATTATGCATGTCAGATAGAGCTTTAGCCGTTTTATCTTTTATATCTTTTATCATACATTGCTTAAGTATTTGAGATTCATCAAAATCTAATGTTTCATATAAATATTCAACAATATGATGAAATCCAGCCGTTTTTACTCGAGGATCCATACAATATAAAATATGAATATCTTCATAATATTTTTTATATTTTTCAAACATACTTCTCATAAAATAACCATATTAAGGATGATCCATATACTCACAAAAAAATATGTGCTACCTTAGCAAGTGTTGGAAGAATATGATGAGTAGTGGGATAATAAGATCCCGATAAAAATTCAGTGGCTTATTTGAAAGTAAATAAAAATGTTGAAAGCGTAGTACAATTTTCAAAATGAGTTTCAATTAGTGGAGGTTGAAAATTGTTACTATTACAAAATTCAATAAGTTGATTTTGAAAAGGTATAACACTTTCAAACATATCTAAATTTAAGTTTATCTAATTTTATAATCTAATCTAAATTTTTTAAAATATACACCTTATTCCCGACATAATGTCTTAAAATTTTATTGCCTAGTTAGGATGTTTTAATAAATAAAATAACATTTCTAATTATATTAACAATATCATCAACATATTTATATCCTTCCTTAATACACAAATTAAGTATATGACAAGCACACCTAGTATGAAATAAAATACCATCAAACATAGAATTCATAATATTTTTCAAAATTGCTATGGCGGAATCATTATTTGAAGTATTATTTAAAGAAATAAAAATAATTTTATTTAAAATCCTATATTTACGACATGTTTGAGTAATCATTCTAACTATACTACTACATACATGAGGATATTCAAATAATTTAAACCAAATAATTCTTTTTTGTACTAACCAATCATGATCTATCCAATGACATGTAATGCACAAGTAAGACTCATTAGTAACTGCAGTCCAACCATCACAAGTAAAAGCAAATTTCCAATTACAAGAATTAAACATAACAATTAGATACTATTTCATTTCTTTATATATATTTATTATATCATTTTTTAACATTGTTTTAGAAATCCTTTTTCATGCTGATTGACAATTATTTTGCATATATTATTCATAATGTGGATTTTCTGCAAAATTAAAAGGTAATTTAGTTTGAACAACATTTTAGCAAATCCACGTCTATTTTTTCTATGACCATATTGAAAATTACCAATAATTTGGCCTCTTGTAGTACGTATTTGTTGTTGTTTAAGTAGGTTTTCTAACCAATTATTATGTGACATTTTCATATATCTAACTAATATTCTCGTCCCTCCTCCCTTCTTATGTGCATATACCACCTTACAAACTTTACATGATACCTATCATTATCATTATCCTTTTAAAAAAGATTTCAAACCATAGATGTTTCTGCTTTAGTTATAACATCCGTTGTTTCAACATCATCCTCACCTATATTAAATTTGTTAGGATTAATAGTTGGAGTTGGTTGTGATCGTGAAACACTAACGCTAGGCATAGGCCTACCAGGGCCTTCATCTTCATTACCTATTTCATTATTTATTAAATTCAAGACTGAATCTATATTAAAATCAAAATGTGCAAATGATTGTGATAAAGAAAAATGATGATATTAATTTAGATACATTATTTCTATAAAAAAAAAGCAATCAAAATTCAAATAAAAGTTCAAACAAATAAAATAAAGTATTAACAAATAATGAAATAAGAGAATTGAAATATATAAATGACAAATTAACTTAAAAATTAAATAAATAAGTAAAACAAATAAACAATTAATAAAGCTAAAAAATAAGAATGTAAGATTAAGAAATACTAACTAGTTGATGACCAAGAATAGCAATATTTTGTGGAGCTTTACTTCTTGTATCCACTATTCCGCCACTCAACAATCTTCTAAAATATGAAGACTTTCTTGAAGAATTGAAAAAGTATAATACAAAAATAAATTATATTCTAATATTTTTTATAGAGAAAATGAAGAGATTTGAGGATTATGAAAGAAAGATGAATGAAAATAAGAGAATTGGAGATAATTGGAGAGAGTTTGAGAGAATTGGAGAGTGTTTGATGAGTTTTGGGTTGAATTTGGGGCTATTTATAGAGTTTTGGAGTTTAGAATGGAGAATATAACCGTTAGGGACTAAAATGTAAAAAAAATAAATGAGAGAGCCATTGGGTAACGGCTCTCTCGTGCGGGCCGGCTCGTGAAACCCCTAGCCCGGCCCGGACCGGGACCTAGGCCCGACCCTGGTGAACAGTGGCCTGTTTGGCTTTCGGGTCCGGCCTACTGGCCAATGCTAGGTACCTCAATATCCACGAGCTTGTTAGCTAAATGACAATTGACACATACGTCGATTCTCATGGACCTTACAGACCAAATAGATAGCATGGGAGCAGACATGAGATTTTAGAGGTGACTCTTACTGTGCATGATGTAATAATTAGTTCTTATACCGAGAGTTGATTACCTGTTTTGATATCAAATGTCATATTCCACTTGTGTGTTTTTTATTTTTGAATTTTAGTTTGAGATGAAAAAAATCCCTTCCACTTGTAATGTGTTTCTGATTTTTGTTTTCTGACCAATCCAGCCACGTTCACGGGTAAGGCCGATGTCTTTCCCACAAGCAAGAAAACAGCCAAGTTCAAAGCAACTGCACATAATGAATTAGTCCCGAACAACAGAAAGTCAAAAATGGAAACTAGATGTTTCTTTCAACATCGCGAACTCCACAAAAATCCAAGGAATAAACAAGCAAGCCAAGCAACTGAAGCGACATAGTACAAAGATGACATCTAAAAATGGGTTTGTAATTTTGAAATCTTGAACAATAGATTTAGATGTTTTATGGGGTTGGACCAGAATTTCACCTCTTCAGACCATATCTCATGGTGGTCGTCGACAAACTTCTGAAAGAAAAATTTTGAATTAATGCAAGTGCAATAGTTATATTGAAATTTTTTTCTATTGTTAAGTTAGGTTAATATTTGCATTGATTGTTCATCTTATTGATATGTTCACAAAACCAATATAAGTCTTGACATCAAGTAATAAACAGTTATTCGCTTGCTATCTCCAAGCCTACCATTTTATTTACACAAAAAAAAAAAGAAAAACAGTATATAATAGGGGAGGTACCTCTGAAAATGCTTGGTACTACTTCTGAACCTGCAGATTCTAATGGTTAAATTGTTTTCAGGAGAAAAAAAAAAACAAAAAGACTGAGTTTTAAAAGTAAAAATTGTGTTAAGACTTATTTTAAAGCAAAAATATTAATAAAAATAAATTTTATTTATAAAATATTAATAATTTTATCATTCACTTTAGATACATTACAATATTGATATTTAAACTCATAAAATTTTTATAAAATTTAAAATTATTCTTATATATTTTTATAAATTTAATATAAGTATATTTTCAAACCCACATGTCGAGAATATTTGTTCCGTTGTTGTTGTGACAACTACACATCTAAGACGCATAATAAAAATTGAATACTTAGTGAATGAGTTCTCTTAATCATTTTAAATATTTTATTTTAACTTAAATTATAATAAAAATATAAACATTTAAATTTAGACACAATGAATATTAAATTTAATTTTGAATAATTAGTAACTGAGTATGGTTTGTTTATTTGAAGTTTCAATTTGCAACAACACTATGCTGCAGCAAAGTGCATATTAATTTTTTCATTTATCGGATTTAAACATTTGAGAATAATTTGAAACTAGCCAAGTTGGACTTTGTGGTCCTCTGCACGGTTTGATAACCCTTTTACTACAAGTAATCTATTATGTAGCCCAACTCATATTTGACTTAGTACAACAATTATCTTTTGCATTATTTTATAGTAAGGTCCACTAGGATATAGAAAGTAGGGGAATGGTAGCCCACAGATTTTCTTTTCCACTATCACATTATTGGACTTTTTATCCTTTATTTTCATTTAAGTGTCGTAACATATTATTAGATTTGTATGTCAAAGAGTATACCATAGGAGAATGCAGTAAATTAGGTGGTCATAATATATGCTTCACTCTTTAAGATAGAAAAAAAAAATGGAATGTGATCCACATTCCTTTTCCTAATATATGTAAATATAATTGTACTTTTAAAAGTTTGGAAAACCCAGTTTGGGAATCTTATACAAGGGAGGCTCATATCCCACAAAAAAATTGATAAGTTACACCAAAAGGTACACTTATATATTACTTCCAATTATTATGTTTTGTTTAAGTTCTACCATAACTCATATTTTACTTTAATTCCTTTACTGACTATACTATGAGAATCTTTTTTGAAGGGTATACCCCAGGTTCCAATAGTGTAGAACCGAAAGATGGATATTGAAAGGGTAATCTTGAACCAAAAGAAGGAAAAGAAAGAACTGTTTGTGTTTGGTATGAATTATGATATATTGATGACCTGGATAGATTTTTAAAGAAAGAAGTAGCATATATATATCTTCAAAATTTTTAAATTACTTATTTTGTTTAGAAAAAACTCGAATTTTTAAAAAAAATATATATTATACCTTATGTTTCCTCACATTATTATTATTTTTTTAAATCACAACATTATTTTTTTTTACTTTTTAAATTTTTATTTCCTAAGTTTTGGGTCTCACTTCTGATCAAGCAGAGATGAAGTTAAGAGGAGGTTTGGCGATTATCCACTTTGACCACGGATTGACGCTACCGAACTGAGACCCACATTTTTATGTGTAATTAAACAAAGGTCTCTTTCTTGTTGTTTTAGTAATTTTTAGTTTCCACACCTCACCCTTTATAGTCGTAATTTGGGGCAAAGGATGGAGTCTTTCAGCCTTAAAAACTTGAACGAGAATATGTCATCTGGACAAAAGATTTAAAAAGGTCAAAAGTCAACCTAATGAAGTCAATTTCAGTGTCTTACTATTTGACACACCATTAGAAAAATGCAGAAATATATTCACAATACTCTCTATTTTAAAATAAATATCTATATTTATATTTTAAATCATTTTAAAATTATAAAATATGTAGAAAAATATAATTATTAATACATAAATTTCATTACTAACATTCTTCGTTATTTCGGTAATATAATAAAATTTATATAATTTTTTAATTTTTTATTTTAAAATCAAATATATACTACTATATGTTTGATTGTAACCGAATGGATATTTTTATTTCACGTTGAATTTAAAAAAATAGTAATAAAAAATTATATATTTTGAAAAAGTTGAACGTCAAAATAAGATCGTTGTACATGCTACTATGCCAACCAACTCCACATGCAACATGTGTTGACATATTAAACGCAAATAATTACTAAAGACTACTTGTCCCTCTGATGCTACCTTTTAACTTTGATGTATGATAAAACCAATGCCAACTATAAAAACACTTTCATGTTTCTTTTATACGTGAACAATATTTGAGCAAATAATTCAATGGTTATGTGATTAATATTTCAAGATATTACAATAAATTGTACTTCTTTTATCTTTTGAAAATAAAAAAAAATGTGTTTCCAGAAAATTTGATTAGTATGAATTTTTTTATATAAAAATTTTTTTTATTCAATTGGAATTAAATGTTCTAGTTTGATTTATCATGAAGATTTAGAAGTGTGTTTAAGCAAAGACAAATTATTACTTGTCTCTATTAATTGAAGAGGTTAATAATAGGATCAATTCAATTGATTAGTAAAATTTATCTCTCTTAAATAAAAAGAGATTAATTATGGATGTTTATTTTTAAAGAAGCAATTTTTTTTAACATTATAAAAATAGAACACTTCGTTCATGATAGAGAGAGTATATGATGAAAACTTATCCTCATTTTCTTCCCTAAAGAAAAAATGCATACAGAGGACAGAATAGCACCAGTGGATCGGGTGAGTATGGAGTTGGATTGGGCTCAGCCCTCTAGGTGACTAACAAGCTGTTCAAAAAACCTCTCGCCATTTGTGATGATACGGGCTCCAACGGATCCACTAGGCTATATCTCGACTATTTTAATTAAACCTGCAACAATATCTAGTTAGGATTCGGCCCATTTTCAGAAAAACAAAGCGCCGAATGAAATTTTGTATTCTTCCAACAAAAAATAAAAATCAAAATAATATATATATATATATATATATATAAGTAGTTCGGAAGCCTCCTGACATGTGACACCTCCTGAAGCTCGACACGTATCCTTTTCAATCCTTCAGTATTTCACCCCTACTTCTTGAACTCGGATTTCGTGAAAATTGAATTCAATTCACCTAGGCCCCTCCATTCCTGTGTCTGTCTCGCTTCTTCTCCCAATGTGTTTGAACCCACAGACTTCTACGGAGCTTTCATTCACGCAACTCAATGTCAAACCTTTTGATATTCCCAGAACAAAGAAACTCAAATGGCTGTTGAAAGCTCTTCTGCTAAGAGATGGCTTCCTCTTGAAGCCAATCCCCATGTTATGAACATTTCAATTTGCTGATATGAAGCTCACTATGAAGACTCTCAAAGGCAGCCATTTCAAGATTAGGGTTTAGCTCGGAAATGTTTGATGCTTCTTGGGGGCTTCTTTGGCGACCGTGAAGTCACCGGATGAATTTTCAAGTAAATAGATTGGATCCGGGCGCGACTATTGCTCCACAGCAATACGTACTCGACCCGTTCCTCGATTACCTCTTCTGCGACAATAAGTACTCAAATGCCAAATCCCTGCTCCTCTCCTTCATTCCGTCTGATCATCCCCACCATAATCTTCACCGTCATCTTCATTCTGTCTAAATGCTTAGGAGCTTATGGAAGGTCTTGAAGAAGCTCCTGTTATGGTCCCCGACAAGAAAAGCCCAAAAGCCAGCGTGTTTTTGAATTTAGATACCAGAAGCCCTTTGAAGTTCTTGAATCATATTGGTTTTCCTAGGAAGTTGAAGAGATTTAGTGGAAAAGAGAATAGAGGGAGGGCTAATGGTTTTGCTAATGGCAGTGGCCGGTCCAACTGCAGCCCGAGCCCAAAAAGGTCTTGAAAGCAGGTAATTTGCCAAAGAGTTGTTGAAAAGTTTCTCCAAAGTTGAGATTTTTAAGGAAAGATAGTCCAAATGGTGTCAGATGTGACAACTTCAGGGTCGGTTCTGTGATTATTTTGTCCAAGAGGAAGAGTTTAGGTCCACTGTTTGATCTAGAATTGGTCGCATCTTTCGGGAAAGAATTGTCCCAAGAGGAAGAACAGATTAAAAAAAGGGTTTCGGGGACTCCCACTTCTCGCAAAACTAAAACTGCACGGGATTCAGAGGCCCTTCTTGAACAATTTGAAAAGAAGTTCCCTCACCTACTCCACCCTACCAACTCACTCCCTCCACCGTTGAAGGCCTTCCTTGACACCTCTATTGGCGCATACTGCGAGTCTGACCGTCCCTGCCTTGCTGCCTAGGTTTTCAAGAAGATGATGCATCTTCGCGTGCTCCCCAAGGTAATCGCTTGCAATGCCCTATTGAATTCCCTAGGAAAAATGCCTTCCACGAGCTCATCTAATTTTGTAAAGAGTTGTTAAATGATGCTCTTAAGATCGGCTTTAAGCCAAAGATAAACACCTTCAACATTTTGATGCATGGGTATTGTTTTGAATATAAGTTTGAAAATGCCATTGAATTGTTGGATACCATGCGAGATTTCGAGTGTGAGCTAGATAATGTGAGTTATAATACTCTATTGAATGCATTATGCAAAAAGGGTAAGTTGAATAAAGTCCGAGAGTTGTTGTTCGATATGAAAAGTAGAGGGATGACTCCCAACAGAAGTACTTATAATATCTTAATTAATGGGTATTGTAAAATGGGTTGGTTGAAGGATGCTGCTCAAATGATTGAGGTAATGACACAGAATGGTTTATTTCCCGATATTTGGACTTATAACATGTTGATTCATGGCCTGTGTAATGAGGGTAGGATTGATGAAGCTTTTAAGCTCCGAGATGAGATGGGCGGCTTAAAATTGTGTCTAGATGCTGATTATGTTTTTGCTACTGGCAGTTCCTTTGGGGTCTTGGTGTGCCACCTGATAAAGCAGAATGGGTTGACGAGCACAAGCTCCGTACTGTTGGTAATGATTTTAATTTTCTTTTTTTTTTCAAGTCCCTTCTCATAGAAAATTAAGATGAAATAAGTAATTATTGAGTGTAATTTGTCAAGGAGTTGGTTGTTTTTGTTCTTCAGAATTTGGATAGTGGGTGTGTATGTGCTTTTGGTTGTGGATTCTTCAAGAGAAAAATAGTACTTGCACCATGTATTATGTAGAGGTAAAGGGAGAATGGGGAAAAAAAAATCAAGGTCAAAGCTTTTAATGATCAAACAAGAGAAAGAACTTCTGCAATTGAGAACAATACAAGAAGCAATAGTCAGAGACTAATAAATTGAAATAATGAGAAATAGAAACAAGACAAGCAAGGACATGTGGTAATATTGAAGAATGTTTAGAAAAAGAGTGTTTTTATTCATTTTGGATTTATGATATGAAAAGGCTTAAGAAGTGGGGTAGTGATGCTGATAAGAAGATGTAATATGCTAAAGTAGAGGGCTTGACCATTCACTGTAAAATCCATTTTTCGCCATGATTATGGTCCCAGAAACCTAAAAGACAATTGCTTTCCAATCCTCTTTTTATGGATCATTTTTATGTTTGAAATTGATGTTGATTGACATACACACCTGTTTATATGTCCAAAGGAATTATCCTCTACTAATGGCTACATGGAAAATATCCCCCCAATCTGGCTGTTGGATGTGCTGCAATACTTAAGCCATCTGAATTGCCTTCTATGTAAGTGCTTTTCACATTTTAGTTTCTTTTTCTTAACTTGGCATGTTATGCTTACAATTAAATTCATAATATCAAATATCAGTACTTGCTTGGAGTTGGTTGATATATGCATGGAGGTTGGCCTTCCATATGGTGTTCTTAACATTCTTACAGGACTGGGGCAAGAAGTTGGTGCTTCTTTAGCATCTCATCTCTATGTTGACAAGATGTACTAAATTTTTCCTTCCATGTTGTGCTTTGTATTATGACTTGAATGTATGTCATACAATAAGAACTACCTAATGATAACAGATTGAATTCATTGGAAGTAGTGCTACTGGCAGTAAAATAATGACAGCTGCTGCTTAACTTTAAGAAGTTGGCTATAGATGCCAACTTTAAGATTGTGCCTTTATATTCTGTTTAGGTTTGTTTGTACTAGAAATCATGATTTTTTTGGGAAAGTTTATGGCTATGTGACTATCTAAGATTGGCCGTGTGCAAAATTTTTAGCTTTGTTTTTTATATATGTGCTTATATGTTTGTGTATAATTTTTTTATTAAGTAGTTCTATATATACTTACCTTATAGATGCAATAGATATGCAAGCTCAGTGCAAGATTTTAAAATTTGTGGCAATTTGCCTTTTGATATGAATTATGTAACTATTTGCTAGAAAATATATTTTGAAGTTTGTATTTGGTCTTCTTGATCAATTGTGAAGTTGAATCTAGCTTCTGTTGATTTTTAGATACTCCATTTGAAGTTTGTCCCGGTTGTTTTTGAGTGAATTGGTGAAATAGTTTCTACTAATTTTTGAATTCTCAGTGTATCCTAGATACTATCTCGGGCTGAAATTTATGTGGTTTTGGTAGCATTTGTGAAATGCTACAGGTCTCATTTGATATATTGTGTACAAATTTATGCAGTTAGGAGTAATCTACTAGGAGCAGAAACAAATAACATTCACTTCCGTGGTCAATACATTGTTATAGCTGACATTGAACGCAAAATAAAGTACTTGGCAGCAAAAGATAAACAATGACATTTTCTTTTTTTTTTATATGACATGGCATGTTCATATCTTGATGGTGAAACATATTAATGGAGGGATTGATTAGTGCAAGAGTGAACCCTATACGTGCTTCTTCCATAAAGGAAAATGTTGTTTTCCTGGCTACTTTTTTTTCCCCCGGGTAAAGAAAATTGCTTTTGGTAGTAATATTGGAAAAATAAGAAATCTCAAGTCATTCACTTCATTTGCTGTTTTTGTTAATACAAGAGAAAAGATGTTTAGTTTGTCCTACCTTCCTATTAGTTGACTATTTTAATGGATGTTGTTACGTGAAAATATGAAGCATATGATTGACAAACTCTTGAGTCCAACCACAGACGGAGGTCCTAAAGTAGTTGTCATCCATGGGTTGTTTGGTTGTTTGTGCTGGAAATGGCACTATTCAATGTGCAGCCAATCTGTAAGGGCATTGAAGCTACTATCTTCTTAAATCATCAATCTTCATCACAATAATTTTGTTGTTGTTGTCATTGTTATTTTTTTTTTTCATTTGGTTATTTGACACTTATAGGGCACTTTTAAGACATGGGATTTCAATATGGATTGATGTACCCCTAGGTATGGTAGCCAAGGAAGTTGTGGATGATAAAATTCAAATTCTTGCCTCTGAATTCAAAGTCATACTCTGAGGTTCTTGAATTCTGCTTAGTCTTGAATAAACTGGTTTATTTTCCTTGGAATAGAACTCATATCACAACATCATAATGCAGTAAGCATCAACATACTTGGTGTTATCAAGATATCTAGATTTTTTGCTAAGTTTTATGACTGTCATGGCAGGTTTTAACTCAGCTAACTAAAAAATACGAAGAATGTCGAAGTGGATATGCTACAGCTGATTCAACTGTTTCAGTCCAGAGTAAATATACAATTCACATGATTTTAGTTTGTTTTGCTAAGAACTCTCTCTTGTTTTAATAGCAGAATGTCCTTGGCAGATATAGCAACTACATTAGGTTACGAGGACTTGGATGCAGTTGCTGTGGAAGACATAACCATGGAGGTATATCTATTAATACTAATTAGATGAGGTTAATATGTTGGATTCTAGGATGCCAAATAAATAGCTTTATAAGCCCTAGCGAAATAGGACAATGCTAAGAGAAACTCTTGATGCAAACGATAATTTAGCTACAGAAGAAAAAGATTTGGCTGGAGTGTATTTGTTTGTCTTTCTATATTTGTTGACTTAATTTGGTATCATTTTTTGTTTAGATGAATTTAATTCATAATGGTGATCTGACTGATACAAGCCTTTTTTGAATTTTTTAGAGGTCCTTGAGGTGTGGCACAACACAGATACAATTTGCTTTGATGTAAATAGTACAGTGTGCATAGATGATGGCATTAATGAACTTGCTGAATTCTGTGGAACTGGAGAGGTTGTTGTAGAATAGACTGTTTGGTTAATTTTTATAAATTTTGATAGTGATTATTGAAGTTTCAGTTGTAGTGTTCTTAATTTCATCTATTATCGGGTTGTTTTTGCTTTTACAGAGGTGGTTCTGTACCTTTTGAAGAAGCATTGGCTTTAAGATTATCTTTGTTGAAACCTTTATTAGCCCAAGTCCAGAAGTTTCTTGAGGAGAGACCTCCTAGGCAATGAATTCAATTTTATTATTAGAAGCATCTTAAAGTATTTGTTTATTTTGGTGATTTAGGATTTCAGTTTGGCCATGTTTTGTCTAATGTGGCAAATAAGTAGGTGTTGGAAATTCAGTCATAAATAGTTTATATTAAACAAGTGAATGACCATTGCTATAATTGAAGAATTGTTTCATAGAATGCCCTTTTGAACTTTCATAGCAACTGTTGCTAAGGTATTTTTGAATTTCCGCACTAATTTGATTAGCTAGGAAAATATTATGTATTAGGTCCAATCACCTTAAAATGCAACAAAAAGCCAACAATTGCCAACTAAATTTTAAAATATTAAAACATTAATAAAGAAAAATTACATATTTGACAGTTGTAGATCAACAATATCAAGAGATGTAATATGAATTCATTATAAGCAAAAAAACAACTATAAAAAAATAGACAACAAACTAATTGTTATGAATTATTGGAATCTCCATTAATTAGTGGAGGCTCCACTAATTATGGATTTATGTGAATTATTATAGAAGATTTTTATGGATGTCCACCATTTAGTGGAGACACCAGTAATTAAGATTAGTGGAAGATGATGTATGCCATGATGTAATCCACTAATTAGAGCTCTATAAATAGAGTTATTCTCTAAACTTGTAATACACCATTATTTTTGTGAAAGAAAGATTAGAGAAAGAAAGATTATAGAAAGAATTGTGGGAGAAAGAAAGAGAGAAGTTTGAAGAGAAATTCTTGTGCAAAGAATAGTTAGAATTTTCTTAGTGTGTAGTGTGTAGATTTTATTCTAACACTACCCTAATTTTATAACACGTTATCAGCACGAGTCTCTACCGTTATTAAAGCCAGAAGACAGGTACGCATTTATTGATCTTGCTAAATTCGAATTTGTAGCCCTTGATATTTCTGAAAAAAATTTATACGTCATACAAAAATGCATCTAAATGCTAAAAAAAGGAGATCCATATGTCATGTGGATAAAAAGAAAGATTTGACCACCTGAAGATGGTTGTACTACCCACTGCACGGTATGAATGATTGCACCTGAAGTTGCAAGATTGTAAAACCGTGAACTCCGTGATGTATAAAATTACATCTTAGTTAAAAATTTTACGGAGAAAAAGTTATTGATGAAGTTATATTGGAGAAGACATTCTCCACTTTTCATGTCCTACAGTAACAATATCGAGAAAAAGGGTATCCAAAATTTACAGCTTTAACATGAGTTATTATTGAGAAATCATGAAGCCAGATGAACTGGCTCAACAGCACTCCCAGAAGTGAATGCTGTTGGCTCCAGCAGAAGCCATCGTTATAGTCGTAGTTGTGGCAGTGGCCGTGGTTATGGTCATGGACACACTCGATATTTCCCTTATCACAGAGAAATACTGGCCACCTGAAGTGGAACAGAAAAGATAATAAGGGAAAAAAATATTTCTATTAATAATAAGCATCACATCTTTTATTCATATCACTAGTGTTCATATGAACTTGAGAATACATGCTTATAGTTGCTCTTTTGTAATTGAGCTGACAAATGTAAGATGAAGGTTTGTAATTGTTCTTTTTCAATATTTACATTAGAGGAAGACAAACAATTAGTAATTATGGACTTCAGCTCCTCTTTTTCGACATCCTCTTCCTTTTCTTTCCCATTTGAGCCAGCATCGAGACTAGCAGCAGAATTAGCTGTAAAATTACTGCGAAATGAGTCTTGGGATTTTATGATCCCCTTAAGTTTATTATAATTAAATTTTTTATTATATTTGGCCTTGAAGTATGCTTGTCTCAATTTCTGTGTTTGGTCCTCTAACTGCGTATTAGGACTTTCTTCCACCAACTGTTTTTCACATTCCAGTATCGCAATGACTTCTTTTAACTTCTTCTCAGCCATATGTCCTCCTTCTTCTTTATTTTGCATCTCCTGTAAATCGAAGTGATATAATCGGTTATTTACTTATAAATCTTTCATAGTTTCATACTTGTAAATTATAAGTATGTATGAGAGAGAACCTGAACATTCTTGATTATGGTCTCCAAGCTCACCAATTTCCTGTGAGGCCATCGACGAATTCCTAACTCCCTACATCTTTTCTTGAGACGGGTTATGCCAATATTCAATTCTTTGGCTGCGCTCTTGATTGGTAGGTAAAAGTATTGCGAAATTATTTCTCTTGATAGTGTCTGGGAGTTATTACCCTTCTTCTCTCTCTGCCTCTTAATCATCTTCTTCTCCCCAGGAATTTTGTCTGCAATAATAACTTGAACTTCGATATTATGCATTTCATGATTACTTACTCCGACTTCGTTGCCAAGACCACTCATTATTTCTCCTAGAAAAAGAAAATAATATCAGTAAAGGTAATACCATTCAAAATCCATGTTTAAATGTATAATAACCTGGAAACATATTCTGGCTTTGTTCAAAATCCATTAGAGAGTAGAAAGGATCATGCACAAGCATATCCTCATTCAAAAGAATAGCATCAAGAGGAACAGTATCAAAAGCAGTCTCTTGTAGAGGCAGATCAACTTGGTCCAAAGCAGTATGTTCAAAACTTCCACTGATTTACATAAAAAACAAACCAAAAGAGAGTTTAATTTCATTATCAAGCATACTAAAAACAAATGGAAGCCCTCAAAGGTATCTCACCTGAAATTAGGAGGAAGCGGTTGGTTTGGAAAGGAAAACATATCAAAATCTTCTGCATTCGAATTAGGCAGAAGCGGTTGGTTTGGAAAGGAAAATACATCAACATCTGCTGCAGAAACCGAGTCAAAATTTGACCATGTCTCAAATGAATTACGAGTCTCCATATTTGCTTTGTGATTTTTATTTTTTATGTTTACTAATGACTGATAACAGAGATATATATCGATACATATATATATATATATATATATGTATGAGGAAGAAGAAGAGGTAGATGGTAGGTAGAGGGTCGGAGGAGAAGAAAAGACAAGAGAGGAAGAGGAAAAGTCGGTACCGGGAAGAGTGAAAAAAAAAATGAGATATTTTTCTTGGCATTTCCTGCTTGTCATCATTTTCTTATATTTCTTTTCTTATTCTCTTGTGAAATTATTATTTCCTAAATTAGGGGGAGAACAGAAACAGTACAAGAAAGATCGTGATTGGACAACATCATTAAATTATCTTGATTCGCATACAAGCGCGTGTGAACTTGAAGTTCAAAAGATAATTCATTTGTAAAGCATTGCAAATCAAATGCCAGACGCTTTTGTTGACTCTAGAAGAGTAACAAAATCGCATATGCCAGCTATAAATGCTCCTATTCTAATTGAAGTTCCAACAGAACAAAAGATTTTATATATAGCTGCTGAGCCAAAAGCACGCCAAAAGCGTGGCCGACCTCTTGGTTCTAAAGATAAAAATCCTTGAAAGAAAAGAGGATTAAATGATTCAGAAGATCATATTGAAGAAAAGAATGATAAAGACCAAGAGAGAACTGATGACAAAGAACCAGAAGTTGATGAAAGTAACACTGAAATTTCTATCAATTATACCACTTCCGATAGAAGTTGGAATCGGATAGAAACTGTTATTGATAATATATTTGCATACAATATATCTCTTGATGTTACACAGGATAATGATGATCCTGAACCAATATCAGTTGATGAATGTCGGTATAGAAAAGATTGGCTGCAATGGAAAGATGCGATTCAATCGGAGTTAAATGCACTGATAAAACATGAAGTCTTCGGACCTGCAGTCCAAATACCAGAAGGTGTAAAACCTGTTGGCTACAAATGGATATTTGTGCGAAAGCGCAATGAAAAGAGTGAAATCGTTCGATATAAAGCGCGATTAGTAGCCCAAGGTTTTTCACAAAGACCAGGTATTGATTATGATGAAACTTATTCTCCTGTTGTTGATGCTATTACACTCCGATATCTTATCAGTTTGGCAGTACATGAAAAGATAGATATGCGCCTATTAGATGTTGTCACTGCTTACTTGTATGGAAATTTAGAAAATGATGTTTATATGAAAATCCTCGAAGGATTTCATATGCCTGAAGAATATAAACATTATCCTCGTGAAAATTACTCCATCAAGTTACAGAAATCATTATATGGCCTGAAGCAATCTGGGTGCATGTGGTTCACACGTCTTAGTGAATATTTATTGAAAGCGAGATTTAAAAATGACCAGGTATGTCCATGTGTTTTTATTAAGAAATCTGGTTCTAAATTTGTGATATTAGCTATATATGTTGATGATATTAATCTTATTGGAACTCCTGAAGAGCTTCAAGAAACAATTGATTATTTAAAAAGACAATTCGAAATCAAGGATTTTGGTAAAATCAAATTTTGCCTTGGTTTACAAATTGAACATCTGGAGAGTGGAACATTTATTCATCAATCAACATATACAGCAAAAGTGCTAAAAAGATTTTACATGGACAAAGTACATCCATTGAGTATTCCAATGATCGTCCGATCATTAAATGTGGATAAAGATCCTTTCCGACCTCAAGAAAATGATGAAGAACTCCTTGGTCCTGAAGTACCATATCTCAGTGCAATTGGTGCATTGATGTATCTTGCTAATAATACACGACCTGCTATTGCTTTTGCTGTCAATTTATTAGCAATATTTAGTTCTTCACCAACACGACGACATTGGAATGGAATTAAACAAGTCCTTCGATATCTCTAAGATGCTGGTTATTTATCTGATCCACATAAAGCACGTTCTCAAACGGGCTATCTATTTACATGTGGAAATACTGTTATATCATGGCGTTCTACGAAACAATCGATAGTAGTTACTTCTTCAAATCATGCTGAAATTATAGCCATTCATGAAGCAAGTCGAGAATGTGTATGACTAAGATCCATGATTCATTATATCCGAGAAAGTTGTGGATTATCATCAATCAAAGATATTACAACTCCTCTTTATGAAGACAATGCAGCTTGCATAGCTCAATTACGAGGAGGATATATTAAAGGAGATCGGACAAAATATATTTCACCAAAATTCTTCTTTACTCATGAACTTCAGAAGAAATGTGAAATTGATGTGCTACAAATTCGGTCATGTGATAACCTCGTAGATATTTTCACGAAAACTTTACCGACTGCAACATTTGAGAAGTTGAGATATAAAATCGGTATGTATCGGTTTAAAGATTTAAATGAATCATCTTATCAGGGGGAGTAATAAACAGACATATAGAATAGTGTACTCTTTTTCATTCACTAGATTTTTTTTCCCACTGGGTTTTTTATCTAGTAAGGTTTTAACGAGGCATATTCTTTATGTAATGGATGGATATCCAAGGGGGAGTGTTATGAATTATTGGAATCTCCATTAATTAATGGAGGCTCCACTAATTATGGATTTATGTGAATTATTATAGAAGATTTTTATGGATATCCACCATTTAGTGGAGACACCACTAATTAAGATTAGTGGAAGATGATGTATGCCATGATGTAATCCACTAATTAGAGCTCTATAAATAGAGCTATTCTCTAAGCTTGTAATACACCATTATTTTTGTGAAAGAAAGATTAGTGAAAGAAAGATTAGAGAAAGAATTGTGGGAGAAAGAAAGAGAGAAGTTTGAAGAGAAATTCTTGTGCAAAGAATAGTTAGAATTTTCTTAGTGTGTAGTGTGTAGATTTTATTCTAACACTACCCTAATTTTATAACACTAATATGATTCAATTCAATTTTAAAGTAAATAAAATTTACAATACATATTTTTGCAGAAATTCATTTCACCAAAATAAAATATAACAGGATCAATACTCCCATGCAACGCATAGGCACCAACTTAGTAATAATAACAATAATAATAAATGAAATTGTAGTTTTGGGTTTCATCTTTCACGAACGAAATTGGGACCTCACACGTGCTCATCTGTATCTTTAAAATAACACTACATGGTCTTGCCTTATTTCTGTTTTTTTTTTCATTTTAACAAGTATGTAACTTGGACAAACTATCTTGGTAATTCTCAAACTATTTCAAAATTTAAATTTTGCTTTCCAACTAAAAAAAGCGTAAAAATATTCTTTAAATTTTTTAATCGTTCAGATCTTATTCTTCTATCAGTTGACTAATAGTTAACTCACAATTTCATTAATTTTTAAGGGTATTTTTGTTATTTTATATTTTTTGAGGTGTGCGAGTTGCTCTTTTAGATTTTGTATGCCAGTCATCATAATCGACGCCAGAGAAAAAGTAGTTGAATCTTCATTGAATGAAGCTTTAGATTTCATATCCTCATGAGGGGATTGAGGCACAGAGCCAGTACTTAATCTTTGGTTATCTTGCTTGGAGATGTTGGTCTTCTCCAATGAAGGTGACATCTTGTGCATTGTAGAAGCAACATCTTGCTTCAACTTTGCAGTTGTAGGCGACGAGATAACGCCGACGTTTTGAGCTTCACTTTGTGAAAGAGCTCGAGCCTTACTTCTTGTCAGCATCCTTTGGTTTGAAGCTTGTAAAGCCTTGCCAACAGTTGCAGTAGCTTCCATGATATCAGTAGCCTTTAATAGTGCAGACGTAGTGTTGCTGTTCTTTGGGGCCATTGAGTTGATTTTGTGCTTTATACTTGAACTTGAGATTAATTTGAAGGTTGAAGAGAAGAGATGGAAAGTAGAGATTATCCCACTGGGCGTGATAGAAATTTGTAAACGATAAATTTCAAATCTATAAATAAGATAAGAAAAATATCCAAAAATATAAAATATTTAGTAAATATGAAAAGTAGTTACAGATCTTTGAAGGAGTCTTAAATTGCAGGATAAGTCTTGCGATTCTTCTCTTTTTGAAAAACGTTAATTCGAGGGTTGAAGAGCTTTCTCGAATCAAATGGAATTTAATGACGAATATTTGATTGCTAAGCCTTCGAGACTTATTTGACACGAGTAAGACGAACGCCTTGAAATTTGATGAAGATTCTAAACCTTAATTTGATGACAATTCTAAACCTTGAATTTGATGAAGCTTGAATACTTAAACTTGTTGAAACTTGAGATGCCTCTTGTTTGTTGAAACTTGATTGAAGTTGGAGATGCCTCTTGTTTGTTGAAACTCTTCAGATGCCTTTGTTGTTGATGCTTCAGGATGCCTCAAACAATTGAGGGAAAACCCTATTTATAGGCTAAAAATTCCTTGATTTTAGTATAAATAACCGATGTGGGATTTTGAAAAAATCTCCTAACAAACCCTAATGGACTTGAGCTTAAGATGACTTGAACTCAATTTATGTTTTAACCAAATTTCATTTAGTCCACATTATATTTAGGTTAGGAGATTCTTAAAAAGTCTAACTTTCAAGCCTATCCTAATTACATTTAACCCATAATATATTAGATTTAATGTGAAATGGAACCTTAACAATAGCCCAATTTTAATAGTCTAATTTTATAATCATTGGATTTAATAGACTTTTAATGATGGCCCAACTATATTAATCTAATAATTATTATATTTATTCATGGATTAACTTTAATTAATCAATACTAAAATATGTAATTTTTTTTAATCTTGATCAAATAAAATATTTTTTTTTCAAAATTCTTTGTCTACAACAGGTAAAGGAATCAAGTCTAAAGGAATTAGTGGATTGAAACCATAAATAACTTGGAAAGGAGAAAAAGAAATAGTAGAATGATAGTGCAATTATATGCAAATTCTATGTAAGGAAGGCATTCCTCACAATTCTTCAAATTTTTCTTGATAATGGCCCTTAATAGCTATGAAAGAGTTATACTTGTAACCTCCGTTTGTCCATCCGGTTGGGATGACAAGTTGTAGAAAATAATAAGTTAATCCCCAATTTTGCCCATAATACTTTCCAAAAATAACTAAGGAATTTAGTATCTCTATTGAATACAATACTTTGAGGAATTCCATATAGTCTTACTACCTCCTTGAAAAACAATCTTGCAATATAAAATGCATCATTAGTTTTACTATATGCTATGAATGAGCTATTTTTGAAAACTCATCAACAACCACAAATATAGAATCATTTTCTTCTTTTAACTTAGGCAGCCCTAATATAAAATCCATAGATATATCAAGCCAAGGTGCACTAAAGGTAGGTAAAAGTGTATATAAGCCATGTGGACATGATTTGGACTTAGCCCTTCTACAAGTAAAACAAAGGTCACAATACTTCTCAATATCTTTCCTCATCTTAAGCCAATAAAATGCTCTTGGAGAATGCTCAACGTTTTGGTAACCCCAAAATGTCCCATCAAACCGCTACCATAGGCTTTTTTCACTAACAATTCCTTTATGGAACCCTTAGGGATACAAAGGCTCGTTTCTCTAAATAAGAATCTATCATGCCTATAGAAATTATTAAAACCACCATTCTTACATGCAAGATAGCTTTCTCCCAAATCCTCATCCTTTTTATACAAATCTTTAAGAAATTTAAAACCAAGCAATTTAGCATCAAGGAAGTTTAAAAGTGAGTACCTTTTTGACAAAACATTCGCTAGCACATTTTTCTTACTCTTTTTATATTTGATGACGTAAGGAAATGCTCCCACAAACTCTATGCATTTGGTATGGCTTTTGTTGAGCTTTTGTTGCCCCTTGAGATGCTTCAGTGACTCGTGGTTAGTATCCTTAGGCAAAAGTTAATGTTGCCAATAGAATAGAGTCCTAATTAGGATATAGAACTCCTAATCTTAGGTTAAATAATTCAAGGTGGCTCTGAACAACTTCTCACTAAAGTAGGTTATAGGTTTTTGATCTTGTGTCAAGATGGCTCCTATACCCTTCCCGCTTGTATCACACTTAGCCTCAAAAGTTTTATCAAAGTTGGCAATGAAAGGAGTAGGGTTTGACTTAATTTTTCTTTCAAGGTATTAAAAGCCTTTTTTTGTAGTTTCTTCCACATAAACCCAACCGTTTTCTTTAGTACCTCCATTAGTGGGGTAGTTACAGTACTAAAGTTCCTAATAAACCTCCTATAGAAGTTTGCCAACCTATGAAAACTCCTTACCTCGGTTACGGTTGTAGGGGTAAACTACTATTGGATTATCCTAATTTTTTACTTATCAACCTCTATGCCTTAGAGCTCACTGCAAAACCAAGGAATGTAACTTTTTTTATGCAAAATGAACATTTATCAATGTTGGCATATAACATTTCCTTTCTAAGAGTACTAAGCACATGTTTGAGATGAAGTAAATGTTCATCATATAACTTGCTATAAATAAGAATGTTATCAAAATGCACCACAACAAAATTTTCAAGGAATTCTTTTAAGACATAGTGTATTAGCTTCATGAAAGTGCTAGGTGTCTTTGAGAGACTAAAAGGCATTATAAGCTATTCAAATAAACATTGTTTTGTTTTAAAAGAGATTTTTCATTATCACCCCCTAATTCTAATTTGATGGTAGCCAGATTTCAAATCAATTTTTGAGAAAATATAAACTCTATGCAATTCATCTAACAAGTCATCAAGCGAAAGATAGAGTATTGATACTTTAATGTTGTTGATAGCTCAACAATCAACGTATATCCTTCATATTCCATCTTTCCTGGGTACTAGGAGAACGGGAACCACACATAGGCTTAGACTTTCACGCACGTGGTCTTTCTTGAGTAGCTCTTCAACTTGCCTTTGCAACTCTTTTGCCTCTTCCAGGTTGCATCTATAAGCCGGACAATTTGGAATAACGACTCTAAGGAAGAAGTCAATTGATACTCGATCCTTCTATTAGGTGATAATCTTTTAGTACTTCTTTCAGGAATACATCTTAGAATTCTTCAATGATTCGTGTAATATTAAAAGGCAAGGTAAGAGTAGAGTCATTATAGATATATATGCAACTTTGCAATACAGAAGCAGTACCGGTTCCTTTGTTTCAATTGCCTCCATCACCTCACTAGTCTTAGCAAAGAAGTTTAGTCTTATCTTATATTTTCTCTCTTGTTTTTGCTTTTTTTTTCCTCTTATGCTCTCATTCTTTCCACTTGCACTCCTTTCTTTTTCTCCTTCTCGGTCTTTCTTTTCACTCTCCCTTTTAGCTCCCTCTTTAAGCACTTTTTCTTTTCTCGCTCTCTCATGATCTTTTGATCTAAACTCACTTCCCTAGGACTCAATGATAAAAAGATATATTTCTTTCCTTCCTTACACACGGTGTTGGTGTTCTTCTTTTCATTATGCACAACACTTCTATCATATTGTCATGGTCTCCTAAGAAGTACGTGACCAGTTTGCATAGGTACCACATCATATAACACTTCATCTTTATAATTTGTTGTGTCAAATGTGACTATAGCTTACTTGTTTACCTTTATCTCTCCACTATCATTAAACCATTATAGTTTATAGGGACTAAGATGTCTCATAGTTTCTAATCCTAACATATCTACTAGGGTTGCACTAATCACATTGGCACAACTCCTACTATCTACTATCACACTATATGGCACTTTTGCAATGAAGCATCTAGTGTAGAAGATGTTCTCCCTTTATTGGTGTTGTTTATCCTCCTTAACTTGAGTATCTAATAATCTCCTAGCAGTTCCAAGCAAAGAGCACACTTACCCTACTTATTCACACTTTCCACTTTAGCTTCTCTTTCTTCAATTTCTTCTCCTTCTTGATCTCTTTTTGTTGGTGTTGTTGATACTCCTTAACTTGAGTATTCAATGATCTCCTAACAAGTCAAAGAAAAGAGTATACTTGCCCTACTTTTTCACACTTTCCACTTATGACTTCCCCTTCTTCAATTTCTTCTCCCTCTTGTTCATCCTCTTGCCTCCCCTCTTCATCCTCGGATGATATCTCTCCAAAGGCATTGGTGTATATGTTCCTCTTGCTCGGACATTCATATGTCATATGCCCATAGTGAAGGCATAGAAAGGGAAAAACACAGGGCATGCAGCGGAAAAAAAAAAAAAAAAAAACTGGAAAAATTGAAAAACAGGGGAACTCCGAACAGAGCCGACGCCTTCTCCGACAGTCGTAGCCGGCGCCGGTTACGCTCTTTCCTCGTTCTAAGAATTGGCTGGACCATAATATATGGAACCGAGGTAGGTGTGTTGGTGAAAACCTCTGGTGCCATTCCTGCATACCTCCTACTCTGTTTTTGCATGTAGGTGAACGCCAAACTCTCGATCTTCTAATATATGACCTGCCTAATTCCGTTTGGTGAGCAACTAATAGAACTAAAGAATATTTTCTGGAGAGAGGGAGAGAGAGACATGTGTTTCTTTTTTCCACAGAGAAGAGTCTGTAAAAAAAATAACGTTTTTTTCAATCCTCCTGTTTAACCTAAATAAAACCTTAGGTTAAACTGGATTGGCCCATTGGACTCTTAGTTTAGCCTTTTGGATTTAATTAATTTTTCTAATTAGAATCAAATAATTGGCCCAATTAATAATTAATTTTCAGCCCAAATAAACTAGTCCAATAAACAAGCCTATATTAGTTTAGTCCCAAATTAATCTTTAATTATTCAAATTGGGCCAAAACCCTGAATAATTAATTAATCCACCAAACTAACTTAATTAATTCTTTCTCTCCATGGACCTTTATTTTATTCTAGCTCAATAATTAAATCAGACTATTTAAATAAAATAAATTTCATTTTATTTAAGATAAATTCCTTAGCCTGTATTTAATTAGGATTCACGGTCAATACTGGGGACCAAAAGACACACCGGCTTGACTACTAAAATGACTAAAATACCCTTATCATATAAATAGCTGTACTTTGTATTTTAAATATTTTCTAATATCGCCATAACAAAATATTGACCTCAAGGACAATACTGTATTAGCAAAGTCTCTGACCTACATGTGTAATGAGTAAAATATCCTTCTATACATCGCTGTACATTAGAGAGGAAGAAATGTACTAACACCTTTCTAAATGACATCTACCATCCTTAGACTTCTAGTCCAATGATCCACAACTTCCTGAATTATTTTCGCTTTCCAAGGGAGCTATCCTAAAGCAAACATCCAAATTACGTTTCACAAGGCCATGGATATTTAAATCATTCAGACAACCATAAGAGCCAATATGGTATAGAAACTATCTTGTATAAGTTTGTCTTAACTAACCAGTCACACATACCCAACATGCAAGTATATTGGTCCTACGATAGAACCTCAACTATAGCACATCAATGTATATGCTTCCAGCTTCGTCAGACCACCAACTCATACTCAAGTCGTAAAGTACTAGTCCACGCTGTAGCGGTAGTAGTCTAGGTTTCTACCATATAGTACTTTCAGAAACCACTATTACAGATCCTGTTCTACATATTCGAAATACGCTTATGTTATGAAGTGAGTGGAATACTCACCGGCTAAAAGTAAGCCATTCCCCATTTGGAATTTATAATATAATAACCTAAACATGACGAGATTCTCATTCTCATCAATCGGTTAAGAATAAATGTTTATGTGTCAAGTAATCCATGATCCATACCTTACTGTGAAAGACCTCCATTCACATGTACCACTTAAACACAATGGATCTTTTCCAAACGTAATTATACACAAATAAAATGTAAATTCACAAATGATTTTTGAAAATAAATTCTTTTATTAAATCATTCGATATTTATATCAGAAAATTAGTCTAAGAGGGCATATTTCCCAACAATCTCCCACTTGCACTCTAAGACTAATTAAGTCCGTAGGTTGCCCACCCCTATGGCGTCTAAGTGTCTCTTGAAGACTTTCTCAGCCACAGGCTAGGAGGCAATCTGTTCTACTATAACTTCCCGTCTCTGGATGAAATCCCGAATCAGGTGGTACTTCCTCTTGATGTGCTTCTCCTTCTTGTGGTTCATGGGTTCTTTGGATTGTGATACTGCTCCAGTATTGTCGCAATACATCACAATCAGCCTGTCCATGTGTGGTACGACTCTAAGTTCTGAAATGAACTTTCAGAGCCAGACTGCTTCCTTGGATGCCTCCGAAGCTGCTACATACTCAGCTTCCATGGTTGAGTCAGCAATGCAAGATTATTTGATACTCCTCCATGAAATGACTCCTCCAGACAGGGTGAAAACATATCCACTAGTGGATTTTCTCTCATCCTTATCCGCGTGGAAGTCTGAGTTTGTGTATCCTGTAGGAACCAAGTCATCAGCCCTGTAAACCAGCATGTAATTTCTTGTTCCCTTGAGGTACTTGAGAATATACTTTACAGCTTGCCAATGAACCTCCCTAAGGTTTGACTGATATCTACTAACCAAGCCTACGGCAAAACAGATATCTGGTCTAGTACACAGCATAGCGTACATGAGACTTCCCACGGCCGAAGTGTAGGAAATCCTACTCATTCTACCATTTTCTTCTTAAGACTTTGGACAGTCCCTTGAAGAAAAAGACAACCCATGTCTGCAAGGAATTAGAGCTCCCTTGTATGAGTCCATACTGTACCCGGCCAGCATCTTATCAATGTATGCCGCTCGGGATAATCCTAACATTCTCTATTGCCTATTTCTAAGAAGTCTAATCCCAAGAATGTAGTTGGCTTCTCCTACGTTCTTCATACTGAATTGACTAAACAGACAAACCTTTATAGATGACAATGACCTTACATCATTTTTAATGAGTAGAATGTCATCTACATACAAGAGAAGAAAAACCACATTAATGCCTTCAAGTTTCCTGTACATGCATGGTTCATCATCATTTTGAATAAAATCATAAGACTTTACAATCTCATCAAAATGAATGTTTCATACTCTTGATGCCTACTTAAGTCCATAAATGGACTTCTTAAGCTTGCAAATCGTATATTCTTAGCCTTCAGCAATAAAGCCTTTCGATTGGGACATATAGATGTCTTCGCTAAGATGGCCATTTAAAAATACTGTCTTGACATCCATTTGTCATATCTCGTAGTCATAATGACATGCAATGGCAAGAAGGATATGGATGGATTTAAGCATGGTTTTTGGGGAAAAAGTTTCCTCATAGTCGATTCCCTCTTTCTGAGTATACTCTTTCGTTACAAGCCTAACTTTGAAGGTTTCCACCTTCCCATCTACTCCCCTCTTTTTCTTGTATACCCACTTACACCCAATGAATTTTATTCCTTCAGGTGAAGCTACAAGATCCCAAACCTGATTAAAATACATAGACTTAATCTCGACTTTCATTACTTCATGCCATAGATTTGCATCAGCATTATCAATAACCTCCTCGTATCTAGTGGGGTCTTATTCCTGATAGTCAGCGACTAGCTTGAAAGCTTCTCCAGTCCATCTCTTTAGAACCCTAGACACTCTCCCACTATGATGAGGCTCTATTTTTATAGGCTCTTGAGGCTGTACCTCTTCTTGTTCCACAATCAGGTCAGAAGAAGTTGATTCCGAAGATAAATTCTCCTCAAGTTTCAACCTAGTTGAACCTTTTGGGGAAGTACTCTGATCATCCTCTAAGTATCTAGTATTGGTACTTACCAGTACTTTCTACTCCTTAGGATGATAAAAGTAACCACCCTTTGTTCCTTTTGGATACCCAACAAAATAGCATAATTCTGATCTTGGTTCCAACTTATCTCCTTTGACCAGTACATAAGCTGGACAACCCCATATCCTAAAATGATTCAGACTTGACTTACACCCAATCCACATCTTATAGGGAATCCTAGATACTGACTTGGAAGGTACCAAGTTCAGAATGTATACCGCTATTTCCAGGGCATATCCCCAAAAAGACATTGGAATAATAGCATGAGACATCATGCTTCAGACCATTTACATCAATGTCCTATTCCTTCTCTCTGCTACTCCGTTCTACTAGGGTGTCCCTAGTGTAGAGAGTTGGAATACTATCCCATGATGTACCATGTAATCCTTGAATTCACTCATGAGGTACTCTCCACCGCGATCCGATCGTAAGGTTTTGATCAATTTACCTGTTCGACGCTCCACTTCAGCCGTTAAACTCTTTGAACTTGTTAAAAGAGTTAGACTTGCGTCTCATCGGGTAAATAAAACCAAACCTCGTACAATCATCCATGAAAGTGATGAAGTACTCAAAACCCCTTCTAGCTGGTGTAGGCAAGGGACCACACACATCAGTGTGAACAAGACTCAATACTTCCTTGGCTTTATCCGCCTTAAAGGTAAATGACCTTTTGGTCATCTTTCCTATTAGGCAGGATTCATATTGAAGCCAATTTTCCTATCTCAATGAGCTCAAAGGCCCATCATGGATTAACCTCTGAATCCTAGTTGAGTTGATATGACCCAACCTTAGATGCGAAAGATAAGAGTCATTGACATTGGTCTTTCTCTTCCTTATTAAAGATTCAGATTAAGCGTTATTTAATTGATTGTTAATAGGGTTTAAGAAAAATAGATTCCCATACATAAAATTTATATTAGGGTTAATAGTACATAAAATTTCTCCATCTCTACCGATAGAAATACCAGAATGGAAAAATACAAAATATCCTTGATTTATTAGTTTCGCAACTGAAATCAAATTCTGTCGAAATTTAGGTACATATAAAATATCTTTCAAAACCACTATTCTATTACAATAAAAAATAAGATCCAGCTCTCCCACTGCAAGAGCCCAAACTTGTACTCCATTTCCCACACGTAGTCCATGTTCACCCTTCTGGAGTCTCCTAATATTTCTAAACCCCTGCAAGGAGTTACAGATGTGATCAGTGGCTCTTGAATCAACAATCCAAGTGGAAGTTGATTCAACCATTGATATAGACTCTAAATAGAAAATATTACCTATGGAGTTCTTCTTGGCTTGAAGATCTAGACACTCCTTTTTTCAGTGTCCCTTCAGTCCACATTTGAAGCAGTTACCCTTGGGTTTGTCTTTGGGCTAGGTCTTGGGCTAGGCCGATGCGTTCCCCTTTTTCTTCTTGAACTTCCTGGACTTGGGCCCAATTCTAGAAGATGAAGCCTTAGCAATCATAGCCTTAGATTATGGCTTCATGACCTTCTCTGCCATCTAGAGCTCCTTCATCAACTCAGTTAAACTCATATTTAACTTATTCATGTTGTAATTCAACTTAAACTGAGTAAAGGAACCCGATAGAGATTCGAGAACCATGTCTACTTGGCTCTCAGGGTTAATGACAGCCCCTAAGATTTCTGCCTCCTCGAAAGTAACAATCATCTTGAGCATATGCTCTCTGACTGATGCTCTCTCAGCCATCTTAGTGTTAATAACAGTTCGAAGAGCCTCCTGCCTTGCGGGCCGGCTCTTATCTGCGAACATCGTGGCTAATGATTGAGTTATATCATACGCAGTGGTCATGTGCTCATGTTTAGATTGGAGCACATTAGACATGGAGACCAACATGTAACAACGAGCCATTTCGTCGGCCTTCTTTCATGCCTTCTCAGCCTCACACTCCTCGATGGTAGAACCCTCCCCGATAACATGGCAGATTTTATAAATGACATACTTATACTCTTCTGTTGTGAGTATTATGTCCAAGTTCCTCTTTCAGTCCACATAATTTGGTCACGTTAGCTTATTCTCTCGGAGAATAATGGCTAATGGACTAAAAGAATCTCCCACCATTTCTGAAAAATTGAAAAATAAAAGAAAAAGATTTAGTTTGTGAAAACAAAATAAATATATGCACTTTATCCTTATTATCAAAACTGATAATAATTAATTTAGCTCTTAGAAAAACTGATATAGCTTCTTGGGAAGATTAACAATCCCCTAAGCTAAGTGTGTTCACCACCACAAATTAATTTTCCTTCTAGGTAATAATCTAGAAAATAACTTCATCGAGGGGATGGTTGTTTCCTCTCATTGTCTATGAATATACCTCGCACTATAACCTCCAACGTGGGTTGACCGATCATAGTACTTGTCCTGAGTTATTAATTACATCACTCTATTAGATTTAGATCTTTGTGGTATTCCCATCCTATACGGGTTCACTCCCAGGTGACGCGAGGGGACCCACGATTTCTAATGAGGATCGTGATGGAAGCAGTGGGGCCGTTGGAACCCCTCTCCCACTTAGTCTTTTAAAACAAGGGTTTTCTAAAAAATATCCTTTTGAAAATTTCCATTAAGTTTTCTCTTTAACTCAAAAATAAAATGTCTAAATTCATTAAAATCTCTATGTCAAAGTTTATATCATTTGAGAGATTTTTCCATAGACTAATTTTATTTAAGTTAAAAACTTAATGATTTAAAAAATTTCCCAATTAAAACTTTCTAGAGATTTTGGTCTCAAGTTTATTTGACAAAACAATTTTTCTTGTGCCAAAATAAAACAAAATGGCTTTCTATTTTAACTTACAAAAATACCTAAATCCAATATATTCTCTATGTCAAGGATTAAATCATTTGAGAAAATATCTAGTGATTAATTTTTGTTTAAATTAAAATAATCATTTAATTTGTAGAAAAATATTTTCTTTGTCAAAAATATTCCCAAAGAATTTGGTCTTTGAGAAATCGTGCATATAGGTACATAAAAATAAATAGCATGCTAGAAAAACATTAAACATTTTCATACTTTTCTATTTTTTAAACCTAAGTGCCCAGATAATAGAATTAAATATATTAATTAATTAATGGTCTTACTTAATCCTAAAATTCCTTACTAATATTTTTCATGCAAAAATATTCTATGAATATTAACTATTGCAAAAATATTAACTTCGTCTGGTATGGACCCCAAAACAAAAAGGAAAATGCAAAAAAAAAATTACAAGGAAAAAATAAAAAATTTATCCTTGGTTCACTGCACCGGCCACACTAGATCGAGCACCTATCTGCACTGTGGTCCACTGCACCCACCGCACAAAACCAGGACCCATGGGTGACCTAAAATCCGGACGCGAGTCCAGACCCTAGCCGGCGTCGGTTCGGGCGGCCTAGCCGGCACCGGTTCCGGTCTGGACGAGCTCTTCTGTAGTTTTTTTTTTCTACGATTTTCTTTTGCGAATTTTCTCTATTTTTCTGTGCAACTTTTGGTACCATTGGCTCTTCGATTTCAATCCCAATACAATGAAATCAACCAAAACCAACAATTGCCTATACCAATTAACATTGGGCTTATACGATTTGCTAAGAAAAATAGTAAATTACACATATCCTATACCTCAATCCGAGAGGTTTAACAGAGAATTTATCCATACCAAAACAGCGAATGATCACAGTTTAATCACACATATGTGTCCAATTTTATTCAACTAGATGCATGCTTCCTATATTTTCACAAAACCTTTAATCTTTGATACCAATTGAAAGCATAGAAAAGGAAAAACACAGGACACGCAGCGGAAGCGAAAACAAAAAAAAAAAACTGAAGAACAGGGGAACTCTGAACAAAACCGGCATCGGTTGCACTCTGTACAGGTTCCGAGGTTTAAAATTTTTACCTCTTTTCCTCATTCTAAGAATTGGCTGGACTGGAATATGTGGAACCGAGGTAGGTGTGTTGGTGAAAACCTCTGGTGCCATTCCTACAAGCCTCCTACTCCGTCTTTGCATGTAGGAGAATGCCAAACTCTCGATCTTCTAGTATATGACCTGCCTAATTCCGTTTGGTGAACAACTAATAGAATTAAGGAATATTTTCTAGAGAGAGGGAGAAAGAGACGTATGTTTCTTTTTTCCATAGAGAAGAGTCTGTCAAAAAAATAACGTTTTTTCCAATCATCCTGTTTAACCTAAATAAAACCCTAGGTTAAACTGGACTGGCCTGTTGGACTCTTAGTTTAACCTTTTGAACTTAATTAATTATTCTAATTAGAACCAAATAATTGACTCAATTAATAATTAATTTTTTAGCCCAAATAAACTAGTCCAATATATAAGTCTATATTAATTTAGTCTCAAGTTAATCTTGTTGGGATGTATGCCCTCTTAGACTAGATTTCTGATGTAAAAAAATCGAATGTTTTAATAAAAGAATTTATTTTTAGAAATTGTTTGTGAATTTACAATTTTATTTGTGCACAATTACGTTTGGAAAAGACCCATTGTGTTTAGGTAAGTGGTCCATGTGAATGAAGGTATTTCACAGTAAGGTATGGATCACGGGTTACTTAACACATAAACTTTTGTTCTTAACCGATTGATGAGAATGAGAATCTCATTATATTTAGGTTATTATGTTATGAATTCTAAATGAGGAATGGTTTACCTTTAGCCAGTGAGTAGTCCGCTCACTTCATGATATAAGCGTATTTCAAATACGTAGAATATGACTTGTAGTAGTGGTTTCTAAAAGTACTATATGGTAGAAATCTAGACTACTACCGTTACAGCGTGGACTAGTACTCTACGATAGCAATGGCTAATGGGCCGGCCCGCACGGTTTCGGGTCGTGCCAGGTCGAGCCCGAGAACCGGGCCCTTGGCCCGTGTGGCTCGCGGGCCGGCCCATGGCTTATTCTTTTTTTTTCTCTTACTTAACATAATTTTTTAAAATTATAAAAAAGCCACCTTGAAGTGGTGAGGGGTTTGGCTTGGACCCCTACTTGTTTTATTAATTAATAAAATAAAGATTACATAAGAAGGGGACTTGATGCCTAAACCTCTTAAAAATATTACAATGATTAAAATTTAAAAATATAATAAATATCTTAAAAATAAAATTAAATACATAATATTACTTATCCTAAATTCTTAATTACAAAAATACTAAACTAACTACTTGGTTCACCTCATTCATCATCTGAGTCATCATCAATAATCTACGAATTAGCCGTCCTATCTTTGGCTGCAAACCAACTACTACAACACATTAACATCTCCAAAGTTTAAGGAGCCAATCGAGATCTTCTTTCATCGATTGTTCGAGCGCTCTCACTGAAGACACTTTCCGATAGCACTGTAGAGACTAGTGGTGTCAAAAGATCATGTGCTATTTTAGATAAAATGGGATATTGACTTACATGAGCCTTCCACCAACCACAAATATCAAAATGCTGATCTTCATTTTCTATCAAGGGTTGCATCTCGTAAATTGCCATCTCGTTGTAGGTGGTAGTCGATCTTTTTTGACGTTTCATAATACCCCATGGATTAAATACTCATGAAATTGAAGAGGTAGATTTTCGCGGAGGTTGAAAGTGACTACTAGATGTTGAAGCTTACCTACTTAAACTAGGAGAACTAGAATAAGAAGACTCAAACTCATACAAATTATACATGTCAGATAAAGCTTTAACTGTTTTATCTTTTATGCCTTTTATCATACATTGTTTAAGTGCTTGTGATTCATCAAAATCTAATGTTTCATATAAATATTCAATAATACTATGAAAACCAGGCGTCTTTACTCTAGGATCCATACACAATGCCATACAATATAAAATATGAATATCTTCATAATATTTTTTATATTTTTCAAACATACTTCTCATAAAAAAATCATATTGGGAATGATACATATATTCACCAAAAATATGTACTACCTTAGCAAGTGTTGGAAGAATATGATGGGTAGTGGGATAATAGGATCCCGATAAAATTCAGTAGCTTCTTTGAAAGTAAATAAAAATGTTGAAAGTGCAGTATAATTTTCAAAATGAGTTTCAATTAGTGGAGGTTGAAAATTATTACTATTACAAAATTCAATAAGTTGGTTTTGAAAAGGTATAACACTTTCAAACATATCTAAAGTTGAGTTCCATCTAATTTTACAATCTAATCTAAATTTTTTAAAAGATACACCTTGTTCTCGGCATAATGCCTTAAAATTTTGTTGCCTAGTTGGGGAGGTTTTAATAAATAAAACAATATTTCTAATTATATTAACAATATCATCAATATATTTATATCATTCTTTAACACATAAATTAAGTATATGACAAGCACACCTAGTATGAAATAAAATACCATCTAACATAGGATTCATAGTATTTTTTAAAATTATTATGGCGGAATCATTATTTGAAGCATTATCTAAAGAAATATAAATAATTTTATTTAAAATCCTATATTCACGATATGTTTGAGTAATCATTCTAGCTGTACTACTACATACATAGGGATATTCAAATAATTTAAAACAAATAATTCTTTTTTGTACTAACCAATCATGATCTATCCAATGACATGTAATGTATAAATAAGATTCATTAGTAATTGCAGTCCAACCATCACAAGTAAGAGCAAATTTCCAATTATAAGAATCAAACATAACAATTAGATACTCTTTTATTTATTTATTTATCTTTATTATATTATTTTTTAGTGTTGTTCTAGGAATTCTTTTCCATGCTGGTTGCCAATTATTATGCATATATTATTCATAATGTGGATTTTCTGCTAAATTAAAAGGTAATTTAGTTTGAACAATCATTTTAGCAAATGCATTTCTATTTTGTCTATGATCATATTGAAAATTACCTACCATTTGACCTCTTGTAATACGTATTTGTTGTTGTTTAAGTAGGTTTTCTAACCAATCATTATGTGACCTTTTTCATATGTCTAATTAATGTTCCCGTCCCTCCTCCCTTCTTATGTGCATATACCGCTCTACAAATTTTACATGTTGCACTATCACTATCATTATCTTTTTCAAAAAAATTCCAAACTATAGATGTTTTTGCTTTAGTTGTAACATCCGTTGTTTCAACATCATCTTCACCTATATTAGATTTGTCGAGATTAATTATTGGAGTTGATTGTGATTATGAAACACTAACACTAGGCATTCTAGGACCTTCATCTTCATTACCTATTTTATTATTTATTAAATTCAAAGCTAGATCTATGTTAAAATCAAAATGTGCATATGATTGGGATGAAGAAAAATAATGATATTGATTTGGATCCATTATTTCTTTAAAAAAAAACAAGCAATCAAAATTCAAATAAAAGGTTCAAAAAAATAAAGTATTAACAAATAATGAAATAAGAGAATTGAAAATTATAAATAACAAATTAATTTAAAAATTAAAAAAAATAACTAAAACAAATAAACAATTAATAAAGCTAAAATAAAAGAATGTAAGATTAAGAATTACTAACTTGTTAATGACCAAGATTCAAGAATAATAATATTTTGTTGAACTTTTTACTTCTTGTATCCACTATTCCGCTACTCAATAATCTTTCAAAATATGAAAACTTTCTTGAAGAATTGAAAAGTATAACACAAAAATAAATTATACTCTAATACTCTTTGTAGAGAAAATGAATAAATTTGAGGATTATGAGGGAAAGATGAATGAAAATAAGAGAGAGTTTGAGAGAATTGGAGAGTGTTTGATGAGTTTTAGGTTGAATTGTGGGGTATTTATAGAGTTTTGGGTGTTAGAATAGAGAATGTAACCGTTAGGAACCAAATTGCAAAAAAAAAAAAAAAAAAAATCAGCCATTTTAGGGCTAAATTTAAAAAAAAAAATGAAGGACTGAATTGAAAAAAAAAACAGAGAGAGCCGTTGGGTAATGGCTCTCTCAGGCGGGCCAGGGGTTTTACCCCTGGCCAGGACCGGCGCACAGTGCGCGGTTTGCCTCGCGGGCCGGCCCGGCCCACTTGTCATTGCTATTCTACGACTTGAGTATGAGTTGGTGGTTTGACAAAACTGGAAGTATGTGCTTTGATATGCTATAGTTGAGGTTCTATCGTAGGGCTAATATACTTGCATGTTGGGTATGTGTGACTAGTTAGTTAAGAAAAACTTGTACAAGATAGTTTCTATACTATATCGCCCCTAGTGGTTGTCTGAATGATCTAAATATCTATGGCCCTGGAAAACGTGAATTGGATGTTTGCTTTAGGGTGGCTCCCTTGGAAAGCAGAAACAATTTAGGAAATTCTGGATCATTGGACTAGAGGTCTAAAGATGGTAGATGTTATTTAATGAGGTGTTAGTACACTTCTTCCTCTCTGAATGTACGATGATGTATAAAGGAGTATTTTAGTCATTACGCCTGTAGGTCGGAGACTTTACTAACACAGCACTGTCCTTGGGGTCAATATTTCCTTATGGTGATATTAGGAAATATTTAAAATGCAAAATACAGCTATTTATATGGCAAGGGTATTTTGGTTATTTTAGTAGCCAAGGCGGTGTGTCTTTTGGTCCTTAGTATAGACCGTGAGTCCTAATTAAATACGTGCTAAGGAATTGATCTTAAATTAAATGAATTTTATTTTATTTAAATAGCCTGATTTAATTATTGGGCTATAATAAAATAAAGGTTCATGGAGAGAGAATTAATAAAATTAGTTTAGTGGGTTAATTAATTATTCAAGGTTTTGGCCCAATTTGAATAATTAAAGATTAACTTGGGGCTAAACTAATATAGGCTAATTAATTGGACTAGTTTATTTGAGTTGAAAAATTAATTATTAATTGGGCCATTAGGTTGGTTCTAATTAGAATAATTAATTAAGCCCAAAAGGTTAAATTAAGAGTCTAATGGCCCAATCTAATTTAACTTAGGGTTTTATTTAGGTTAAACAGGACGATTGGAAATAACGTCGTTGTTACAAAACACACACTCTGAGAGATGGCTTCTTCTCTGTGAAAAGCTAGGCGTCTCTCTCTTTCTCCAGAAAATTTTTCTAGCCTGTTAGTTGTTCACCAAAGGGTAGTTAGGCAAGCCATATACTGGAAGACTGAGAGTTTGGTATTCACATACATGCAAAGGCAGAGTAGGAGGCTTGTAGGAATTGCACCAAAGGCTTCTACCAGCACACCTATCCCAGTTGCGCACGTTTCGGTCCATCCACCTTTGAGAACCAGAAAGAGAGGTAAAAATTTTAAAACCTCGGGTTTTGGACAGGGCGCAATTGGCGCCAGCTAAGGCAGTCGCAGCCGGCGTCGGCCCTGTCTTGGAATCCCCTGTTATGTTTTTTCAATTTTTTTATGTTCGCTTCCGCTGCATGCCCTGTGTTTCCCGCTTTCCGTGCATTCAAATCTTTAATTATTCAAATTAGACCAAAATCCTGAATAATTAATTAACCCACCAAACTAATTTAATTAATTCTTTCTCTCCATAGACCTTTATTTTATTCTAACCCAATAATTAAATCAGACTACTTAAATAAAATAAATTTCATTTAATTTAAGATTAATTTCTTAGCTTGTATTTAATTAGGACTCACGGTCTATACTAAGGACCAAAAGACACACTGCCTTGGCCACTAAAATGACCAAAATACCATTGCCATATAAATAGTTGTATTTTGCATTTTAAATATTTCCTAATATCACCGTAAGGAAATACTGACTCCAAGGACAATACTGCATTAGCAAAGTCTCCGACCTACAGGTGTAATGACTAAAATACCCCTCTATACATCGTCGTACATTAGAAAGGAAGAAATGTACTAACATCTCTCTAAATGACATCTACCATTTTTAGGCTTCTAGTCCAATGATCCACAACTTCCTGAATTGTTTCCGCTTTCCAAGGGAGCTACCCTAAAGCAAACATCCAAGTCATGTTTCCCAAGGCCCTGGATATTTAGATCATTCAGATAACCACAAGGGGTGATATAGTATAGAAACTATCTTGTATAAGTCTGTCTTAACTAACCAGTTACACATATCCAACATTTATATTGGTCCTACGATAGAACCTCAATTATAGCACATCAAAGTATATGCTTCCAGCTTCATCAGACCACCAACTCATACTCAAGTCGTAAAGTACTAGTCCACGTTCTAGCGATAGTAGTCTAGATTTCTACCATATAGTATTTTCAGAAACTACTACTACATGTCCTATTCTACGTATTCGAAATACGCTTATGTCATGAAGTGAGTGGACTATTCACTGGCTAAAGATAAGCCATTCCCTTTTTGGAATTCATAACATAATAACCTAAACATGGCGAGATTTTCATTCTCATCAATCGATTAAGAATAAAAGTTTATATGTTAAGTAACCCGTAATCTATACCTTACTGTGAAAGACCTCCATTCACATGGACCACTTACTTTAATACAATAGGTCTTTTTCAAACGTAATTGTGCGCAAATAAAATGTAAATTCACAAACAATTTTTGAAAATAAATTTTTTTATTAAAACATTCGATATTTACATCAGAAAACTAGTCTAAGAGGCTATAGTTCCCAACACATAGCCATGGCATTTGAAGCATTTAATATCTCAGCTTCATTGTGGCTTTTCCACGGCCTTCCCTTTATCTTTCATTCATTCATTCTTAGGTTTGTCGAAATCCCCAAGAGGTGGTTTATTAGTCCCTTCCTTCTTGGCTATTAGCTTGCTAGGTATGAGAGTAGTATTAGATGTTAGCTTCACAAACGTTCTCCTCCTCACTTGCCTTTCCACCTATATCCTCTAAGGTCTTGCATGAGTATAACTCCACAACGTTGGCTATCTCTCAATTTAGCCTACCCAAGAATCTCGCTTTAGTAGCACAAGGATCCTCATTCACATTGGCTCTCATCAACATTACTTCCAACTCCTTATAGTAGTCCTTAACACTCTTAATACCTTGCTTGAGGACTTGTAACCTTTGGTAAAGCTCGTTGTAGTAGTGGAGAGGTATGAACCTTATTCTCATTAAGTTCTTTATCAATTCTCAATTTCTAACTGAATTCTCCCATATCCTCCTCATATTAGCAAGGGCTTGTTCCCACCATACCAAAGTGTAGTCGAAGAATCCCAAAATCACAAGCCTCACCTTATGAGGATATCTCTATCTTCCTTTCCCATTCAAAATACATCTTCGGATCACTCTTTCCTTGAAAGCTAGGCATTTTCACTTTAATGTGCTTCATTTCTCTTTCCTCATCATTTTCTTCTCGCTCCAAGCTCTTATCCCATTTCCCCTATATAGTGTTCCATACTCCTTACATTATCCTCTCTTATCCCAGTCTAGCCCTTGCTCAAACTTCCCCTTATCCCAATCTAGCCCTCTCTCAAACTCCTTCTCTAATCCTCTTACATTGTTTAGAATGATGCATTTAACTCTTCTTGCTTCCATTTCTCTTCCTCTCCTTATCCCATTCCTACCTCCTCTTACTGGGGCTTGTAGAGAACCCCTAAAGGAATGCTTGTTCCACTCTTCTCCCGATTAAAGGTTGACTTGAGGTAAGTTACCCTCACCTCATGTTGGGGCTAGGTAAATCTTATTGCTCATATCCCCTCATTTGGGCCATGATTGAAGCTTCTCTTTAAGGAGTTCGAAGACAGATTAACTTCTTTTGCATGGCCTCTATACTCCTTTGCATGTATCCAAGGGCCTCCTAAGCATCAAAGCCCTCTTGTGGCCTACTTCCCCTAACTTGGATGGTTCTAGAAGCATTATTACCTTGCTCCATAGTGGAAATTTGTAAAAAAAGACTGAACCTGCACAAGTGGGTTAGAAATAAAGAGTTCCTCATTACACTCCCTTAGTGTTGCGCTTAATTGAGTTTCACTTAACATTCATGTTTGCACTTTTTCCTCGGATTTTTTTTTTTTTTAACAATGGGCTCACTCTCTTGCCTTTTATTTACTCAAATCCTAGTTAGTTCAACAAATTCCTCCCCAACTTTTAAGGGTTTAGTCCACTTAATAGTTAATCAAAACTCTTGTCAAATTCAAATAGGGGTCTTAGAAGAATATAGTCAAACATTTGGTGGACACAAGCTATTCAAGGCAAGTAGTAGCAAAAATTCCAAAGAATTGAGTGCCAATAACAAGAATAAGCAATTATAATGTAATCAAGCTAAGAAATAAAGAAGAGAATCACGAAGAATTCAATGGTAGCAAGAGATCAATCTAACACTATGAACAAATTAGTAGAGATATCTATGACATACCCAAGAGCTAATAACATCTTGTGAATTCCAATTGCAAGTTTGGCACACATGTAGTATATAAATATCAATGATAAGGTTCACAACGAATCAAGACGTGCACCAAAAACTTCACATAAGTCACATTATCTCTCTTAGGATTTTTGTCAAACAATTTGTGGGCATAGGTTTGTAACTCAATAATACCAAGTTTTTCTACCCTTTTCAAGCCCAAAATAATCACAATGGCAAGAAAAATTCCTCCCCAAGTATCAACACATCTTTAAGGGTCAAGTTTTCACATAACAACACAAGAAATGGTAAGAAAAGCTTGACATTTTTGGGAGGTCTTTTTTAGAGATAGATTACACTTTTGGGTAGCTTTTTCAATGTCTTGAAGCTTTGATAAGAATCAAAGCTATACCTTACTTTGATACCATTTGATATAATCTTGCTAGGGACTCCTTTTAAGGTTATGTTGTGACTCTTGGGTAAGATTTATAGGAATATAAACATGAACACAAGGGAAATGTTTTAAAGGATAAAAGAACACAAGAACACACAAAAGTTAATACTTTAGTTGTAAATCAAGAATCCTAGTAGAACAATGCCACTAGAACCCAAAACTTAGTAGCAAAAGGTCCACCACACAATACCTAAATACCCAAGATTTAACAAGAAACAAAGAACAAATAGAATAGAAAGTGTAGCAGTCAACACATCAAATACTAAGAATCATAGAAAACCCAAGCAACTAAGATCCAAGTTGTAATTGAAATATTGAATTATCTAAGAGTTTAATGACTCATCCAAGGTTGGACTAATCCCTTAATTAATATTGAAAAATAGGAAGGACAAAAAGGGAATATCTCCACCCCTTAAGTCCTAGCCAACTTGAGAGAGTTCTCTTCAATGTAATATGTAATGGTTCCAAAATACAAGAAGTCCTCCTTATTTAAAGGCCCTTTAAGACTATACAAGTATTGGGATTCAAAAAGGTAGAATTTTGCTTCAAATCTGTTAAAATATTAAATAGTTTGGACTTATCTGTAACTTGAGCCGATACTGGTTAGAATCCTGGACCAACACTGGTTCATTTCTACTTCTGATTATTATTCTTCTTGAACAGAGGCAAGTTGGGGCCGGCTTTGTTCTACCTAGCTGACTCTTTAGCTTTAGTAAATAGCCAATACCGGTTTGGCTTCTATATCCTGCGCCATTTCTTCACTACCCAATCTTCGTTTGAGCTTTAGTTGGTCTTCAAGCCTCCTTTCTTAGTTTCCATCGATCCCTTCTTGAGTTGTTACTTGAATAATTATCCAATTGCATTCTTGGCAGCTCTTTATTGTCGTCCATGGTTCATTCCATCTCAAGTGAGCTCCCATATAAACTTAAAGTATGTCTCGAAAGCATTTGGCTTGTGCCCTTGTTAAATGTCCTTGGACATTCGATTGTACATTCTCTCTTTCTTCTTGCGATTATGCCTCCTCGCTTGAGAAATTCCTATCACTTAACCGTAGTAATTTTTAAATTTGGATTTAAGATTTATAGTTTGCAATATAATTTATCCTTTTCCTAATATTTTATGGGATTTTTTTTTTATTATTTCTTCTTTTCTAATTTACTAACTATATTATCAATATCACTAATTCCTGTTTCTAAGAGATTGTATAATTCTATTGTGTTTACATATTTTAATTGTATTTCTTGATCTAGCCATTCTAGTTGAGAGTCTATATTTGTTCTAAAAATTCAATTTGTTCTATATCTAGTTTTATATTTACTTTATTTTGTTTACATTCTGTAGGAAATTTACACTTACAAATTATTAACTATCTTTTTGTAGAGTTTCCATTTTCTGTGCATTTTTGTAGTATGGGTGTGTGTGTGTGTGTGTGTGTGTGTGTGTGTGTGTGTGTGTGTGTGTGTGTAGATATACTTGAGGGAAAAAATCATTTTGTCATCTCAAGTATAGTCAAAATCTCATATTATCAGCAAAACTTCATTTTGAATCTAATTGTCAGCACAATTATGATTTTTTTTTTTCAAATTGCCATTTAGACCTCTTTGACTATTAATCAACATACTAATTTAACAAAAACCATTCATCTCACTAACTAAAAGGACAAAAAGACTAAAATGCTAACAAATATAAATCCCTGAAAAAAAATAGAAGCTCAATGAAACCATAGAGGAAAAAAACCCATGGTGGTTTTCATCATCCGACTACAGTAACTCGGAATCACCAAGGGTTTTTTCGAGTTGCTCTCATCGATTGATGCAGGAAACTAAAGCTATAGCAGAAGCAGGATCTAATGCAAAAAAAACCAAGGGAATAACTGCAACTGAGGATGGTAGCCGGTCAAATAATAGTCAAGCTTTGAATCGGTTGAGCACTAGTGGATTTTTAGATAAACAAGCAGAATGTTCAAAGATTGGCTTATCACTATTCACTAAGAATCGAATGAATGCATATTCTTGGAATCAAGAATAGCGATCAAGACTTGAATGTCACATTCTTGGAACTATAGATGGCTCATTGTCATTGGTTGGATTTACGCCATCCCAGCAAAGTGGTATTGAGATTCCTAATTGCTCCCCTTAGTGGATAAAAACCACCAATTTTTACTTCTGTAATTTCATTAGTTCGCTTCTATTTTTTTTTAGATTTTAATTTGTGAGCATTTTAGTCTTTTTGTCCTTTTAAATATTTAGATGAATGGTTTCTAATGGGTCTAGATGGTAATTTGGAAAAATATTATAATTGAGATGGTAATTAGATTCAAAATAAAGTTTTAATAGTGTTGCCTTATGAAAAGGGAGCCGACGGGAATGTCGATCGGCTATTCTTTCGATGAATATAAACAGTCCGATGGAAAGATGAATGGATGAGCCGAACCTTTTAAAAGACGTGAGTTTCTTGAAATTACTATAGAAAAGGGTCCAAGAAAGTAGAAATATTGCATGCGAAAGCAAAACGGGAATGAACACAGTGTATTTCGATTAAGACAATGAACAAATACAAAAGTATTGGAATCTGGAATTAAAGCAACATAAAACGAAAAGCTGGTAATCAAAAGAGTAAGGAAAATTGGTAAACAAAGTTGTAAACAAAGTCGTAAACAAAGTAATAAGAAAAGTTGTAAATGGAAGCAGTAAAGAAAATGCGGAAAAATGAATTGAAAATTGGAAAATTTTGGCAATTTGATTTCAGATGAATGTTGGTGTCATTCAATCTGGGATCCCTACTTGCTTTATACTCACTGTGGCACAGCTGCCGACTTTCTGAACGTGGAGAGGATCCCACTTTATGGCCTGTTCTTGGCAGTTGAGAATGGTAATGTCTTGCCGATCGTATTGCAGTGTGCGAGTGATGGCTCATCGGCTCCTAGTTCTGATATTAACCGGGTACAACAGTTGAAGATTTTCCTTGACGTCATCATTCATTTGGCAAATTCATATTGGCTTCGGTTGAAAGTTATCGTTGCCACGGATCGGCTAAAAATGACATCAACATATGCCCCCTCGAGTCCCGTTACTTTGATGGCATGAACAAGTGAAGCAACGAGAATCGTACCTTTTTAATTCGTAGCCATTCTTTTTCTGACAAAGTCAGAACGTCTCGATCATTGTAGAAAGGTGCCGACTCCTCGGCTTCAAAGCCCACGAACAACTAGTTTTTTGAAACTCCTCTTTAAATAGCCGTGATCCCCATTATTCCTCCTTCACCGATACAAAATCCTTCTTCTGCAATAATTCTATCTTGCTTAGACTTCTGCCTTCCTTGTGAAATTCACCCTCGTTTTCTACATATTTCTTGAATTGATGAACATCTAAATTTTCATGGCCACTCTTGTTAATCATTCTCCCCTGACTCTGATCCAAGCCGAGGCTAATCTCTACGCTTTGGACCCTCGGCTACTACCGACGAAAGTCATCGCAGAACATTTGCAGTTCGCCTACTTGGAGGGCTTCACCTTTCCCCTAAATCCAGACAACTTTTCCACGGCCGGCCTGCCCTTCTCTTTTCGCCACTAGCCGCGTCCCCTGAAAAACTACAGGGAATGGCATGACCATTGGCAGGCTACTTATGGCCCTTTGGGACTAGTAGAGCATCCGTGACGCCATTATGATGTCTGACTTCGAGATGACTTTCGACCACAATTTGTTCTTGGCTTTTTTGCCGTTTTGGTCCTCAGCGATCAACGACTTCATTTCTCTCATGGTATGTTCTCACCCACGATACTGAACATCTGCACTATCTTGGGCTTCCATTGCGACGGTGATGAGATCCCCGCCCTACATGACGAAGAAAGCATGCCTGCCGTTGAAGCCCATTTGGATAAATCCACTGCCTCTTATGGCAATTTTATAGCCGCCTAAAGGGGCATCGGCCCCGTTCCGTCAGAGTAGGAATAATCTGCCTTTCTCTAGCTATGGCTCTGTAAGTATATCCTCTACTCTCATTCGGCGGGGATAAACAATGAGTACCGATACTATGTATCGGCTTTACTGAGGAAAAAAAGGCGTTGTGACCTTACTTATCTGGTTCTGGCCTTGGTATATAGGCTGATGAACCAAATGATCTTAGCCTTGTCGGCTGGAGGTGACCCGACCAATCTTGGTGGCCCTCTCTGGGTTATGCAGCTGTGGCTTTATCGATACCTCTCTCAGTTCGGCATCAATACTATCTCCAGAGACTCTGCGAGTTTCGCCGACCAGGCCATCGATTATCAGCTGTTAAAGACTCCTGCAAATAGGTCTTCCGCTGGTACTATCATGGCCTCCCTTCATCAGAATCGACTTCAGAACGCGTCCCACTTCTTTCCTTACTCCCCCCGGGAAATAGGTCCCCTCTGGTTGATAAAGCTTGCCGAGGCACCAGAAGCCTCTCAAGAAACCATTTGGACCAGAATACTGTACTCTCGAGAACTCCTTCGTGGAGCAAAACTAGGCACCCGGAGTGCTAAGTTCTCTTGCGAACGGTACAACCCAAATTGCTTTTTATGGTAATTTAGGCTAATTCAAGATATTCCCACTGACCCTGGTCATATCTCTTCTTACACTGTCATGCTTGTCCTATCGGTTGAAGATGTGTGCACTTTAGCCGATAGGTCTCTAACCGTTCTCTATTTTTTTGAGTACCATCATTTTCAAGTTGTCAGGGAGGTCACGCCAAACTTCAACTTGTGGTGGTGGCTGTTGAGCGAAATAATTTTTTCCGGCCCTGTAGAGACGTGGTTACCAGCCTAGCAGGACCGACATCGGCAGTGGTAGAAATGCCTGCACCGAAGAAAAGTAAGCAGAGCAGAGCCTTTGCCAGTCCGATCACTGTGCCATTGTTTCGTACACCGCTAGTAAAAAGAACCCCCATACTTTCGCCTGCCGATGAGGAAGAAGAAGAAGAAATCGTCCTCCCCTTGCTGAGGCGGTCAAGAAAATGGCAGGCCATTTATACTCTAGTATTTGCTAAAGTTTGGATTGGAAACACTTTCTTCCTTTTCAATGCTTGTCATCATTTGCTTCAAAGTTAATTTCATATTGCCTTCTTTTGCAAAAACAGAAGACCAGCCTGCTGGTTATCTCTGATTCTTTCTTAGAGTCATCGGCGGCCATGCCCTCTTTGTCTCCTGCAAGAATGACAACGGCAAAGGAAGGAACTTCGGTCATTTCGCCTTTGCCAGTTACTACCTTTATGTCTGAAGCACCTTCTTCAGAGTGGTAGTCGACAAGCCCGTTATGCCTCCTGCGACAATGGCCCTTGAGCCTCCAACAGAACCTACTCCTTCTCGGCCAGTAATGACTAAAACCGCAGCGCTAGAGCTTCTGCGGAGTCTGTTGGGAACTAACTTGCCAACCAACCCCTCTTCTCAAGATGCTATCAGTCGAGCCCTCTTACTGTTGGCACAATCCACTACTTCCGATGTCCCAATGGAATTGAAACGCTTATCGGCTAACTATCTGGGGCATATGTGATTCACCCAACGCTTCTTTTCCAACACTTAACGTAGGTGGGAAGAAGCTTCTCGTCTGCTCCAAGCCTTGAAGGATCTCCCAGACCAGGAAGTGTTTCTGCAAACTCATCATCAAGAAACCTTTGCTCGCCTGAGCATCTTTCGAGCTGATATTTTCGCCTGAGTTGAGAGAATTGAAGGCCTTGAGACGTGATTGCGAGCGCTCCAAGAGGAGTTAGATTTTGAAAAACGGTCCCTGGACGAGAAGTTTAAGGTCGAGAACGCCTGTCAGCAGATAGTCTCCTCTGCCGAAGAATCGGCGGCCAAATTTCGGGACGATCGGCTTATGCTAGAAGGCAAAGAAGAACTACTCCAGATGGAATTGCAACATTCCGACAAGTTGCTCAATAACATGCAGTCTTTGTGGGATAACTTCCAATCTTACCTGGCCACTTTCTTCCGTAGTCCCGATGAAGTTGGTCTCTTTGATACACAAATCGAGGATGTCGAAACACGCCCATCTTTAACGGAGGAATCGACTGCTGAATCAAAACCAGCCCCGAAAGAACCTATCGCTCCTGCAAAAGAAAAGGAAGAAACCCCAACGGTAGCCGCTCTGCCCGAGGAAGATCCAAATCGGCTTGCTATAGTTCCTTTTGCCCAACCGATCGAGACACCTCACACTCTGTCTAAGGAGAATTGACTCCTTACTTTTCTTTTTTTTTTTCTCTTTTTTTTAAAATATAGAAGCCATCTAATCGGTTCTTTGTCTATAATCAACCGTTTCATATGAAATGCCAACATGTTTTCTCTCTCTCTTTTTTTTTTTTTTTGTCTCTCTGTTGTTTTTTTCTATACATACTTTTTTTTCCTTTTCTCTTTTTTTTATTCTTCTCCTGCCAATGTTCTCTCCTAGAATGTATGATAAAACTTCTTCAAATACTTACCGTTTATAGCGTTATTCACTTTCTTCTCGTTGGTTGCATCCGCCGATAGGCACCTCTATCGAAAACTTGAGTAACAAGAAAAGGTCCCTCCCATGAGGTGGACCACTTACCGTAGCGTGGGTCCTTTGATACCACGGGTAGTATAATTTTTCAAACCATGTCTTCTATTTGAAAACTTCTTCCCCACACTTTCCGATTGTAGGTTCTTACTATCTTCTCCTTAGGCCTTCTGATATTTTTCAATGCTATCTAATAGTCTTTCTCGACTTGGTCCAAAGTCATTTCCATAACCAATTTGTAATCCTCAGCCAACAAGTAATGTTGGTAAGCTACCTTGGCTGAAAGTAGTGATAATTCAGTGAGTAGCATTGCACCCTATCCATATGTCAGCCGAAATGGGATAAAACCCATAGCAGTCTTGTAAGTGTTTCGATATGCCCACAACACCTCTTGAAGGATTTCGTGCTATCTTCTGGGTTTATCTTCCACCAACTTTCAGATCATACTGATCAAAGTCTTGTTTGTTGCCTCAACTTGACCATTGGCCTGTGCATAATACGGGGAGGAATGAAGTAACTTAACTTGGAATTGAGTTAGAAAGTTGCATACCTTATCTCCTGTGAACATAGTTCCTTGGTCATTCATTATGGTTTCAGGTATGTCGAATTGGAAAAGGATGTTCTGCTGAAGGAAGGTGATAACGGCAGATTGTGTTACTCTAGTTAGGGCCTGTGCCTCTACCTAGTTGGTAAAGTAATCAGTTGCTACTAGAATGAAGGTGTGGCTTTTTGGTTGACAGTAGGTGAATCTTGCCAGTGACATCTAAAGCCCAACCCCTGAACGGCCACGGCTTGATGATAGGGTGTAAGTCTATAGTGGGAATACGAGTCAATAGACCAAACTTCTGACATGCCTCACACTCGGCTATATAGGTTGCACAGTCCATAGTCATCGACAACTAGTAAAATCCATGTCGTTGAAGTATCCATTTCAACTTAGGACCCGCCTGATGAGCACCACATAGGCCTTCATGTCCTTTAGCTAACGCCTATGCTGCTTCTTTCTTAGATAACCATCTCAACAGAACTCCTGTATGACTTCTTCTAAATAAGTCGTTCCCGATCAGTACAAAATTCAATGCCTTACGCTTTAGCTCTCGTGAAACTTAGCCCATAGGCTTCCGTAAGTATGAAACGATATCGGATCGCCAATCTTCTTCGTGTTTCTCTTTAGATATCTGTTGACACATTACCACATCAACTCTTTTCTTAAAACTTGAAGCCGTTTGAGCTAAGTCGTGAACATGAATCAAGATGACTTCCGAGAAGTATTGCAACAACTCTTGCACTTTCTGTAACTTATCCGACAACACAGGGTTAGTGCATTTGTACTCACCTGAAATTTTTCGGATAACAATTTGAGAATCTCATATTATATTAACCATTCGTGCGTCTAAAGCCTTTAGGACCCGAAGTCCCAAAATGAGAGCATCATATTTCGCCTGATTATTTGAGGTCCCTTTACTCAACTCAAACAAGATTTTTCCTTGTCGTCCGCAAGAAGCTTTTATAACCAACTCAGTGCCTGCCTTACATTGCGTGCTGGATCTATCAAATTCTGACTTCCATGGCTTGTGTGAGATGTACCCCTGTACTTCTTCATTTTCAAGGTGGGGCGCTTCCACACATAGATGCTTGGCTAAGAAATCGACTAGGCTTGACCTTTCACTGCTTTCAAAGGTAAGTGAGTTAAGGAAAAAGCATATAACTTGATAGCTCATTTCATTAACCGTCCTTGCAACAATGGGCGATTTAGCAGATATTTAACGAGATCAATTTTACACAGGACTTGCACTTCCCTAAGTAGCAGATAATGCTCTAACTTTACGCATGCATAATATAAAACAAGCATAGTTTCTCAACAGGAGAATACTTGGTCTCGGTATTTGTCAGGTTCTGACTGAGGTAGTAGACTGCCCTTTCAAACCCCTGTGCATCGTCCTGAGCCAACAGGCAGCCGATAGACTCCAGAGCCGCTGAAATGTACAATTTCAAAGGTACCTTAGCCCGTGGAGGTACCAGGACTGGCAGTTGTGACAAAGAAGCCTTGATTTGATCAAACGCCGCTTAGTGGTCCGGTTGCCAGATGAAATCTAATGACGACTTTAAATGGAGCAAAGAAAAGAACACCTTATGCTTACCTACGGCGTTTACCAGAAAGCGTCGCAGGAAATTGAGTTTCCTTAAGAAATTTTGGAGCTCATTTTTTAGTCTGCGGTGGCCTTGCCTATAGAAAATCCATTGCTTTATTCTGATCCACCTCAATCCCTCTTTGATGTACCAAGAACCTGAGAAAGTTTTCGACTGAAACTCCGAAGGCGCATTTGGCAAGGTTGATTTTTAAAAGGTGTTAGCGCATTCTAAGAAAAGCCTGCTCCAACCACTATAGGTGTTACGAAAAAGTGGGCGACTTGACCACTAAGTCATCAATGTAAACCTCCATAGTCTTGCCGATAAAATCATGAAAAATAAGGTTCATGACTATTTGGAAATTAGTTCCAGCGTTCTTTAATTAGAAAAGCATAACTATCTATTCGAATAAACCGATAGACCCTAGGCAATGGAAGCTGTCTTCCTAGTGTCTTCTTCAACTATGAATATTTGGTTGTACCTGGAGTATCCGTCTATGAAGCTTAAGAATTGGTTTCCTACAGCTGAGTCCACCAACATATCGGCCATTGACATGGTGTATTCATACTTCGAGATGGCCAAATTCAGATTTCTAAAGTCAACGCAAACCCACAGCTGGTCGTTCTTTTTAATAACGGGCATAATGTTGGATACTCAATCTGCATATCGACAAGTACGGATGAATACACACCGAAGCAACCTTTCAATTTCTTCTTTGTTCCTGGGTAAAAGAGCAGGATTAAAACACCAGGCAGGCTGTTTATGAGGCTTGAAACTTTCCTTGATTGGCAAATAATGCTCTACAATGCTTCTGTCTAGTCCTGGCATCTCATGATAATCCCATGCAAAACAGTCTTTGTACCTACAAATCAGTACCGTTAGAGCATTTCACTGATCGAAAGTTAAGTACAAGCTTACCTTTGTGGTTCTGTTCTCTCCAAGTTGCCCGATATCCACTTCCGTTAATGGGTTCTGAGCGACGTGTTTGAGGTGATTAGAATGTTTTGTCGTGGGGATCGGAAAAAGCATCCCTTCTGATGGCCTTTTAAACTCGATGAGCTCAACAGCCGCTTCTTCTGTTGCATAGTAATCTTCTTCTACCGTTTCTTGCTCGGCCTTTACTCAAAATTGTGATGGGAGAATGCTGAGCATATTCTGACTTGTGGAAGCGCATGCCTATTTATCCGACCATTCTTCCAATGCTTATTTTTGCTGATCCCGTCTCCTTTGTTCTTGCCGTTTTTGAGTTTTCGTGAGCTGGGAACAATGGCCTGGGAGGAACGATTCTTTGCGAGGCACACGTACTATAAATTTCTCATCCTTCCCCTGAAGGTATGAAAAGTGGGAAAACACGGAGCACGCAGCAGAAACGAACATAAAAAAACTGGAAAAACAAGAACAGGGATTCCAAGGCAGGGCCGATACTGGCTCTGACAGCCTAGCCGGCGCCGGTTGCACCCTGTCCCAATCCGGAGGTTTTAAAGATTTTATCTCTTTTTCTCGTTTTAAGTGTTGGCTGTACCGGAACGTGTGCAACCAGTGTAGGTGTGCTAGTAGAAGCCTCTGGTGTGATTCCTGCAAGCCTCTTACTCCGCCTTTACATGTATGTCAACGCCGAACTCTCGGTCTTCCAATATATGGCCTGTCTAACTACCATTTGGTGAACAACTAACGAGCTAGGGAATTTTCTGGAGAGAGAGAAAGAGAGACGTCTGACTCTACAGAAAAGAAGCCATCACTCTTGTGTTGTAAAACAACGATGATTATTCTCAACCCTAATCCCCTTATTTAACCTAAATAAAAAATCCTAGGTTAAACTAGACTGGGCCATTGGACTCTTAGTTTAACTTATTGGGCTTAATTAATTATTCTAGTTAGAACCAACTCAATGGCCCAACAAATAATTAATTTTTCAGCCCAAATAAACCAGTCCAATTAAATAAGCCTAAATCAGTTTAGTCCCATGTTAATCTCTAATTATTCAAATTGGGTCAAAGCCCTGAATAATTAATTAACTCACCAAACCAATTTAATTAATTCTCTCTCCATAGACCTTTATTTTATTATAACCTAATAATTAAATTAGGCTACTTAAATAAAATAATTTCATTTAATTTAAGATCAATTCCTTAACCCGTATTTAATTAGGACTCACGGTCTATACTGGGGATCAAAAGACACACCGCTTTGGCTATTAAAATGACCAAAATACCCTTACCATATAAATAACTGTATTTTGTATTTTAAATATTTCCTAATATCACCATAAGGAAATATTGATCCCAAGGACAATGCTGCGTTAACAAAGTCTTTGACCTACAGGTGTAATGACTAAAATACCCCTCTATATATCGTCGTACATTTAGAGAGGAAGAAGTGTACTAACACCTCTCTAAATGGCATCTACCATCTTTAGGCCTTTAGTCCAATGATCCACGACCTCCTGTATTGTTTCCGCTTTCCAAGAGAGCTACCCTAAAGCAAACATCTAAGTCATGTTTCCCAGAGCTCTGGATATTCAAATCATTCAGACAACCACAATGGGCAATATAGTATAGAAACTATCTTGTATAAGTCTGTCTTAACTAACTAGTCACACATACCCAACATGCAAGTATATTGGCCCTACGATAGAACCTCAACTATAGCATATCAAAGTATATGCTTCCAGCTTTGTCAGACCACCAACTCATACTCAAGTCATAAAGTACTAGTTCACACTGTAGCGGTAGTAGTCTAGGTTTCTACCATATAATACTTTTAAGAAACCACTACTACAGGTCCTATTCTATGTATTCGAAATACGCTTATGTCATGAAGTGAGTGGACTACTCACTGGCTAAAGGTAAGCCATTCCCCATTTAGAATTCACAACATAATAACCTAAATATGATGAGATTCTCATTCTCATCAATCAGTTAAGAACAAAAGTTTATGTGCTAAGTAACCCAGATCCACACCTTATTGTGAAAGACCTCCATTCACATGGACCACTTACTTAAACACAATGGGTCTTTTACAAACGTAATTGTGCACAAATAAAATTGTAAATTTACAAACAATTTCTGAAAATAAATTCTTTTATTAAAACATTCAATTTTTACATTAGAAACCTAGTCTAAGAGGGCATACATCCCAATATTCCCTGGAAATGGGCCACGAAGGTTAGAACTGTAAGCCGAGTAAGAACTGACGGCCGACTGTCTAGCCTTTGGAACGTTGGTTTGCTTCCTTCCAAAATCTCGAACTGCCTCTTGATGGAAGAATCTTCCAACTCATGCTTCACGTCTTCTTCGCATGTCTGCATCATGCTTGCAACTGCCATTGGGAACGGGTCTGTATCGACTAAGGTTTCCTCTTGTTTGTCAGCAAATCTTACCCTTCCCTCTTGTAAAGCCTTCTGTATTGTGTTCCTGAAAACAATACAGCTATCAACATTATGGAAAAATGAATTATGCAACTTACAGTATTTCTTGCCCTTTAATTCCTCTGGCTCCGGAACCTTGTGGCCGAAAGGTAGATGAATCTGTTTGTCTTTAACCATTTGATCAAAGATTTGCTCAGCCTTGGATACATCGAATCTGTATGTGGATGGCCTTGCAGGAGAAGCTTCCTCCTTCCCTTTGCCAGGCTTCAGAAAATGACTAGTATAAGATGCACATTTTACTAATTCTGCTGCCATAACATCTAGCAATTGTTCTTCTTCATTATCAGTAACATCATCCACTACTGATATTATGGTTTGCCCTTAAGAAAACTTAACTGATCACCTTTTCTCTTTTTCCTTGATCATTTCTTCTATTTTGACGGTCTGAGATAGCAAATGGGATAGATCAGAGAACTCCTGTAGGATAAGGCACTTTTTGAGCTGTGGATGCATTCTACTGATGGCTATCCGGGCACACTTCATTTTCAGTAATTAGGTGGTGAATTTAGCCTTAGTTTGCCGAAAGCTCTCGATGAATTCTACAACGCCTTTAGATGATTTATGCTTAACTGCCAAAATATCAGCTATGGACACCTCAAGTGCTGGTTTAAAAAATTCGTTCCATATCGACCCATATGTGCATGAAACCGAGTGTCAGGTTTGCATACCAAGTAAACGCTGTCCCTGTTAAGGATAAAGAGAATAACTGCAATTTATACCAATCACTATTCCCGAACTCTCCACATTGTACTGTAAACCTCCCTATATGCTCCATAGTTGACTTGTTATCCTTTCTAGAGAATGTGAAAAACTCAGACAACTTAAATTCTCGTGGTAGTACTGTCATGGAGTTTATCTATTCTGGGTATGGCTTGATACACTGGCCAATCTCTGGCTTGTCGACGCAATGCCTCCGTTATTGAGCCGGCATCGGCTGATGGCATTGGTTGTTGAGTCTACATGGGGGGAACCTACCACCGTCGATTGAGAACCTTGTTCGGGGAATGAAACCATCTTAGGATACCCTACAGATAAACTGTCGTAGTAATGGGATATGCGGTTGAAACAGCTACAATGTAGCTTTGGGGTCCTCTGTATGAAAAGCCAACATTCCTGTTTGGGGCAGCATTCTGGTCATAGAATACTTGTTCCCCCATCGGCACTTAGGTCCCTGCGACCGGATATGGTGGACTTCTTCCTAGGAAATATTTCGTATAAATCATGCTGAGTGCATTTAACCCTGGATTCCCTTGGTGTCCCCCGGGTATTGGCATAGACTGCTCTCAGCGCAACAATTGTACCGACTCATAAGCAGGTGTAACAATGGATGAGAAGGGAGGATACACACCTACCTGAGTTACCCCGTGAGCATTTTGCCTTTGTTCAAAATTATAAAGCTCGTTCTGAAGCAAAAGTCGGAATACTGTGGTGAACTGAGGAATAAGACTCTGAATGAGTTCGCTTATATACTCCTCCATAACCTGTCGTATGGCGGTTAGAGAAGTGGGTGTCAACTGGGACACCTGGGGAGAAGGCGAAGTATGTGCCCGCTGTTGCTCAAGGAGGGTGACCTGGGCGCTCCCAGACGTCGTCATTGCAGGATCAAAAGCCCTCCGTAAAGTCTGAACTGTAGGCTGATCGAATGAATCCGATGAAGGCCCTAAGGATGCTGTTGAGAATTAGTCATAATACGTCCTGAACACAATTGCATGCAACAATTACCTCTGGTCCCACTAGGCGTGCCAATTTTTGTTGCCTTACGAAAAGGGAGCCGACGGGAATTTCGATCGGCTGCTCTTCCAATGAACATAAACAATCTGATGAAAAGATGAATGGATGAACCAGACCTTTTAAAAAATGTGGGTTCCTTGAACTTACAATAGAAATGGTCTAAGAAAGCATAAATATTGCATGGGAAAGCAAAACGGGAATGAACACAGTGTATTTCGATTAAGACAATGAACAAATACAAAAGTATTGGAATCTGAAATCAGAGCAACATAAAATAGAAAGCTGGTAATCAAAGGAGTAAGGAAAACCAGTAAAGCAAATGTAAACAAAGTTGTAAGAAAAGCTGTAAATGGAACAATAAAGAAAATGCGAAAAAGAATTGAAAATTGAAAATTGAAAATTGAAAATTGAAAATTTTTGGTAATTTGATTTGAGATGAGTGCTGGTGTCCTTCAATTTGGGATCTTTACTTGCTTTATACTTACTGTGGTACAGCTGCCGACTTTCCAAACGTGGAGAGTATCCCGCTTCGTGGCCCGTCCTTAGCGGTTGAGAACGGTAATGTCTTGTCGATCGTGCTGCAGTGTACAGGTGATGGCTCATCGACTTTTAGTTATGATGTTGACCGGGTACAGTAACTGAAAATTTTTCTTGACGTCATCATCCGATTGACAGAATTTATATCGGTTGAAAGTTACCGTAACAACGGATCGGCTAATATCAACAAATAGAAATGTAAAATTTTGACTATATTTAAAATCACAAAGTGAATTTTTTTGATAAGATGCAAGGAAAAAAAAAGAAAAAAGAAAATTAATCACTACTCATCAGCTCCAGCGTTTTGTTATGCTTCCGTATCGATTGGGCGTTTGAGTTTCGGGCAAACTGAATTGCTGTTGTTGGAAGTCGCACGTGACAAATTGACAGCCTCCCCATTTTTCCAATTTGCTTGCCTCTGTGAATGAAGATGCTGTCCAAACTCCCACGCCCAACAGAGAAGGTTTGATTTCTGCATTCTCCTTTTTCCCCTTCTGTTGTCCAAATTCTTTGTACAGCTCCTATCTCTACGGTCTTTCTTTAACGCCCAAAAACTTGGGTTGGGAGCATAGGGACAATGGATTTCTGTAAAATTCTAATGCATCGCCCTTCCATCCCTGTGAGCCGAAGTCTTGATTTTCATAGAGATTCTTTGCTTGCACGCTATCCTTTAGTTCCCAAATATGCGTCTCCCATTTCGTTGTCAACAACTCTGCATTGTCAAAGACACCGAAAATGTTACCCTGTTGTCACGGGTTGTTTTAATTCTGGGCAAGAAATCATCGGCCAAGAATTGGAAACGTCGTCTCAGAAGGTAGAAAAGATTGATATAGTTTCGTCGGTACAAGGACAGGGTGAAGAAAATAGGGTAGAGATCGTAGAGTCTGAGAAAAAAGAATTTTCCGGCAATGAGAACATTTGGAGTCAAATGGTTGAGATTGTGAAGTTCTCGGGGCCAGCAGTCGGGCTGTGGCTCTGTGGGCCTTTGATGAGTCTCATAGACACTGCAGTAATTGGTCAAGGGAGCTCCACTGAGCTCGCTGCCTTAGGTAGATGAAGAAAAAAATGGCTAGTTTTTGCAGTTTAGTTTCGGTTTATATTACTTTCTCTCTAGGGTAGCTCCAATATCATTTTGTGCTGTTCCGAATTGGCAGGGCCTGGAACAGTTTTTTGTGATAATACGAGTTATGTGTTTATGTTCCTGACAATTGCTACGTCAAATTTGGTTGCTACTGCGCTTGCCAGGGAGGTTAGTTTGTTGATTATGGTATATTCTTGAAGAACATTTTCAAGAGATTGGCTGATTAATATGATCAGTTAGTTCGAATTTGTTAAGCTATGCCCTATTAACAGTAATTAGTGCAGGATAAGGATGAAGTGCAGCATCAGATATCTATTTTGCTGTTTATTGGACTGGTTTGTGGTGTTTTAATGTTCTTCTTCACGAGATTATTTGGCCCGCAGGCTCTTACAGGTATCTCAAATTCTTAATTTTCTGGTTGTTTCATTGCGGTTAAACCTGATACATTTACGTTGGATTACATAATAACTAATGCACAATATAATTTTGCATTTTTCAGCTTTCACAGGAGCAAATTATACAGACATCGTAGCAGCTGCAAACACATATGTCCAGGTTCCTATGCATTTTCAGTTACTTCATGTTCCCATCATTTTTGTAGGATTGGCTTCTTGATTTATGTTTATAAATAAATGTGTTTCCCTGGCTCTTTTCCAAACTTGCTTTAGTTCTCAAACCATAAAGAGTAAGGTAGTGGTCTTGACTTTTCAGTTAAAACTTTTGACCTGCAGGTCAATTGTGGTTTGCACATCATTTATCATTAAGCTTACTGGAGTTTGTTCACCAAGGTTTGGATATTGAAGCATTTAGCTTTGCTGTCATCTAGGTGTATGAGAAGCCATGATAGGCAGCTCCTAGAGTTTTGAGTATTAATTATCTTGGATTGTGAGTACGTTTGTTGTTATATATATTAGGAAGCCAAAATCCTTATAATATATTGCTTTAAGTGTTGAAAGTACCTAAATGTTCTGGAAAATCATCTTTTTGTTTTGCTACTTGTGCTTTTTGGTGAGCACTTCCCTAGGCATGCACCTTTCAGAAAGTGCGTTTTTTGCCAGTTAATATAGAGTTGCTATACTGTATTCCTTGTTGGTGGGAGTAAAATATTGATATCTTATCATCCCATAGACTTTATCATCTGCTGAAACCTTAATGCAAGTTTAAAGAAATTGGATGGCTAGTTCTCTTACACCTTATTTTTAGAAGAGCTCTCTGATGAATTATTTCTACTTTCAATTTTATTTGAACTGAAACAATTTTTGTTCATAGATTCGTGGCTTAGCATGGCCAGCATTACTGGTTGGGTGGGTTGCGCAAAGTGCAAGGTGCTGAGCCTTTCTATCATCATGTCTGTCTCTTGTTTCTTGATAGTGATGCAGATACCTATTGTACAGATTAAATGAAAAAAGGAACTAATGCAAAATGATTTGTAATTTTAAAATTCTTGATGGACTCATGATTTTTAAAATATTTTTTGACCATTCTGATAATTGTTGCTGCCTAATTTATGGACAAAAATGTTGCTTCCCATCTCTTTATGAAAAATAGTTCATAGAGCTTTATACATTAGTTCTAGCCTTGTTTTTGCGTCATATAAATGAAGAGTTATATATGATAAGAAGAAATATTATGATGAATAATCTAATTTCTTCCTGTGAAACGTGGTTAGCAAATGTGTTATCAAATCCAGAAACTGGATCTTTTTCTTTCTAACTTATAAGCTTGGATATGTCCTGTACATTGCCTTGCTACAAAATGATATTTGTTACAAGTTTAATTTATTAACTATTTATTCTTGCTGCTTTTTGTGAACAGTCTAGGCATGAAAGACTCGTGGGGACCTTTAAAGGCTCTAGCAGTTGCCAGTGTAATTAATGGCATTGGAGACATAGTTTTGTGCAGATTCTTCAACTATGGTATTGCTGGAGCAGCATGGGCGACCATGGTTTCACAAGTATGCTGCGTAAAACAGTCTTACACTTGATTTCATAATGTCTTCAAGATCTTCATTTCATGCATTCTAGTTCATGCTACACATCTTCTCCATTCCATTTCTTACTGACAAATTGATTTTAGGTTGTTGCCGGTTATATGATGATTGGTGCTCTGAACAAGAAGGGTTTTAATGGTTTTGCCTTATGTGTTCCATCGCCTAATGAACTTATGCAGATATTTATGCTTGCAGCTCCTGTGTTTGCAACAATGATGTCTAAGGTTGGTTGAACTGTACCTGAATTCTTTTGTTTGCTATTCATAGATTATTACCATACTTTTCTGCTGACTAATATTATGGATTAGGTGGTATTTTACTCCCTTCTTGTCTATTTTGCTACATCAATGGGCACACAAACAGTTGCTGCTCATCAGGTAAATTTTACATTTTGGTCTAGAAAATCTTTATTTATTTTTTTGTTTTTGTCTCAAGTCCCTTTCTCCTCTGTCCTTTGGGGCATTAACACTCAGTTCAATTGTTTTAGGTCATGATACAACTTTACTGCATGTGTGCTGTATGGGGTGAACCTCTTTCTCAAACAGCACAGTCATTTATGCCTGAGCTGTTATATGGAGCTAACCGAAATTTGCCAAAGGTTTTTTATTTACTTTCTTTCCTTGCCTCCACTGTATTTTGTCTGGTTTACATTTTAGGAGGACTATCCAAAAACCTCTTTTGTATTGTTACTTTGTGGGTGTCTTCTTTCTTAAAGCAATGAAAATTTGTGCATTTCTGAATACCTTATATACCAAGACAAATTGTAAAAGCTATGTTTTAAATTCTTTCGGGAAAAGAATAGCAGTCTTTTGAAAGATTGAGGTCCTGAAACCAGGCCCGGATGCTGTTGAAGTCATTGGTGATAATTGGGGCATTGAGCGGAGTTATACTAGGATCTGTTGGAACATCAGTTCCCTTGTTGTTCCCCAAGCTTTTCGCGGCTGATACTAATGTGGTAAAGGAGGTCAGTATTGTTTCTCTCCTCCTTTCTCCATAAGAGCACCTTTTACCATTTATGTGTGTCTTCTTGTTTTTGTTTAGATTTTCTTGGTTAATAGTCCCACATCTTAATTTCATCTTGTCTAGCACATGATATGATATGGCTCATGAACTTCTTGCTGAAAGATTGAGGCTGCTCGCCTACCTTTCCATATCAATGCCTACACAGTTGTTTGGTCTGATAGCAAGCTAGGCTTGTACTAATTAGTCCCTTGGATTTTGTCCATGCTCAAATTGTCTTGAATTAGGACCAGCATGTATGCAACTATAGATTCAAATCACTATTTTGTATTCATGGTTGTCTTGGTCAAGCAAGTTTATATCTCCTCGTGGCAGAAAATAACATAGTTAAAAAGGAAATGTTAGCTATTTTTCTTGATTTTGACCGTTGGGTATCTCTGACGTTGGTATTTTTTTTTTTTCTTAAGTGGAAATTTAGCTAATATTCCTTGATTTTTACCCTTGGGTTTCTCCGGCTGCAGATGCATAAAGTGCTGATTCCATATTATCTTGCCCTGTCTGTGTCACCCAGTACGCATAGCCTCGAGGGAACTTTGTTAGTATGTTTCTTGTCCTTATTTCTAGTAATTTTGCACATTTCCTGGATTTTATTTGTAGTCTTCATTTTCCTCATCCATGATTATTCCTTTCCTTAACAAAGATAACAAGATCTTAGGTTGAGAATAGAAATAGTCCCTGTGATCACACTAATTTGTGTTGTGGTTCTCTTGACAAAAGATTGATCTGAGGAATTTCAAGGAGCAGCTGCTTTGCACTTTCAGGAGAGTGGAGAAAGGGGTGGGGGGAAAAATACATAGCTAGAATAGGTTTGCCCAGCTCCGTCTAAAAGAAAAGGATAACACTTTGATGTGTAGATTGACGCAAATGAATTTTGAGCACTCAGTTTTGTTCTCATCTTCTTGGACTTGATCATTTCGTAGCTCCAATTGTCTACTCAGGTTTAGCATTCTCGTCGGGGGACCTCTTTCCATTTCTTTAGCTTCTTTGGAATTTTTCTATATTTTAATCTCATTACAAAGAACCATCTAAGATCAAGATTCCTGTTTATATTTGCAGGCTGGACGAGACTTGAAATTTATTAGTTCATCAATGAGCTCAATTTTTTGCTTGGGCTCTCTTCTACTGTTGGTAGGCAAATCTACCTTAATAACCTTCAAATGTCAGCAGTAACATGTATATCTGTGACGTTGCCTTTTGTCATTCTGCATTAACGAACTTGAAGCTGAAAACTAGATGCGGTCATTTAATTCCTATATATTGCATGCTATATTGATACATTTCTAATGCTCCCTTTCGATCTTACCAGTTATTGAGCAGCAGAGGATGCGGTTTGCCCGGGTGCTGGTTTGCTCTTGTTGCATTTCAATGGGTAGAGAAATTGACATGTCGTTTCATTCATGCTAATGCTAATTCATTTTTTACTCCAGAATTTTCCATTCGTAAATGGGTTTAAACTGTTGTTTCTCTGCAGTCTCGATTTTCTGTTGCTCTACGGCGCCTCACTTCGCCAAATGGCATATTGTACTCAGAGGATTCGACTTGGTATCAGCTGGGGAAGGTGAAAGCAGCGTGATTTCAGATTTAGTAAAAAAAAGGTTCTTTTTAAGGAGTTATTGCAGTTAGTGCATCATGAAGATAAAATTACAAATATTAACTCTGTTCACAATGCATATTTTGCCCTCTGGAGTACCATCTCCCATTGCACAGGAGAAGATTCCCTGACCTTCAAACTTCCTGCTGTGATTCTTTAAAAACGTTAATGGGGGGCTAGAAGATAGGATGTAGTCAAGCAGTGAGTTGCTATTGAGGATTTTGTAGGTCTCAGGTTCTATATTATATTACGTTGTTACAATTGTCCATTTTGCTGTTGTACCTGGCACAATTGCCAAGTGTAGGAGAACTTATGCCAAGTGATTCTGAGGATGTAAAGGACAGCATCATATGTATGTAATTCTTTTAGGCAGATGATGAAATATAGTTGCAACTCCATTCTTTTAGTTTATTGTTGAATTTCCCAGTTGAATACATTTGTCTCTTCCTATTTCTGTACTTCAGAGGACAGAAGTTAGTTAAGAGACGTGGGTTCAGGGGAAAATGGGAAGAGAAAAGTAGTACATATTTCATTAGCTACTCACGAGGATGAAGATCACCAGGAAATAGGAATGGCATTGAGATTTAATTACTTCAGCAGTTGTGGTCCATGTGGAAAGAAATGTAGCATATACTGATAACTCCTTAATACTAAGGAGCCAATAAGAGTGTGATTAACAGAATAAAAAGTGCAATTATAAAACCTTGAGTTTGCATACTAGATATCCCCGAGTTTCCTATGACAGATTTCATTAGAAAACAGAAACAATTTCACGTTCGCAGGTATCACCCAAGTATTACAGCAAATTATCCCAATAGATCAATGACCAACCTTCTTGCCAAGTGATGTGGCTCCCGAAAGCAAAACCTAGGAAAATGATGATCTAAGCTCCAGATCTGCTACTTCCTCGCCGGCCACGACCAAATTGTCTTGGAACTTTAGTTTTACTCTGCATCTTCAAGAAGACAAGTCCAAAATAGTGAGTGTCATGTTAACACTAACAATCGAAAGGCGTTCATGAGAGTACATTGCGTTCTATATCTTTGCAAGACAAGATGAAATTAGGACCTGGGTCTGGTTTAGTGCTGGCTGTTTTCTAGTGGGAATCGTTTGAGCTTGTTTCTTCCCTCCCGCCTTCATCTTGGACAGGCTTGGCCTGTAAAGGATCACTGTCCTACCAATCTGACCAACCACCACTGACCCCGTGCCCTCCTCCAATTGCTTCATAACATCATCTAGCTCCCCAGGACAGGTGTTGTGTATTTTGAGCTATAAAAGGCTAAATAATTAGTTAATTACATTAAACCTAATAAATAACCAAAATATTTTAAAATTAGTGAACATTTCAGAAAGAGAGAGAGAGAGAGAGAGAGAGAACACTGAACACAGTAGCATGAGAAGCACAACGTTTATGAACAACATTGACAAGCCAAAGGATCAGATGCTAGTGGAGCAATTAACCACATCATTCCCATCCTGGCATCCAATGACTAAGCACTAAATAATTGAGCATTTTAAGCAAGCTAAAGAAAATTTGTAATGTATCTGGAATAAGGAAAAGAAACCTTTTACCACACTTGCAAGATTTCAGTTACTAGCTATGAAATGACTCGGCTACCTCATAAAGCCTTACAAGGTACTAAAGAAAAGAAAAGCAGCATAACCCATTATGCTTAATTAGATAAGATCCAAATAAGTTCATCATCTTGAGACTAGGAATCCTTGCACAAAATTAAACTAAAGCATGCCGTCTTGATTCATTTTATTCATCCAGCCTTACTTTTCAAATGGTTAATTGTTCGTCCAGTATTAAGCAGAGTTTTGAAATGGACACACTATCTCAATAGCCTAGCTTCTGGCCATTCAGATTGAGGTCTTTTAAAATTCAACAGGAGAACCACTGATCTAACCTGAATTATCTCTTCCAATATTGAACCAATCGCTCTATTATCACGCTATTTACATCTAGTAAATGAAAAATCGATCAGCGCTTTATCTTAAGCTATGAACTGAACACAAGATATCGAAGGAAGCAGGCTGCAAATCCACCTCTTGAAAGGACGAGTCTGCTTAAAAAGACGAAAAGCAGTCAAATTGCACAAGCATCAGGCAACCAATAGTCTAGAATGTTAATCCCCTACTCTCATTACTCCAAGAGAAGCTATGCAATGTAATTACAATATCGAATGACTATATATTGATAAGGCCGTAAAAGTTCAATTTCATTTGTTTCGAACACTACAGAAGGCTCACTTACTTCATTAACTGATATGCCAGGAGCATGATTAGTAGCACTGCTATGAATTAGTATACCTTGAGAAGCTCATTGGCTTCAAGGGTTTCAATTAGTGCCGTGATAACAGTATCAGTAACGCCAGACTTTCCCACCTGCTGAGACTTGAGCTTCTTCCCAAGGCTATGAGCGTACGAAGCCAACTCTTTCTTTTCTTTCACACTCAGACTCGGCAATATTCGCTGTAATCCTCTAGCAGTCCTTGCTTCCGCCTTCGGTTCCAAAACCCCCTCTAAATCCTCAGTACCAGTCTCGTCCTTTTCAGCTCCAAAATGCGCTTCTTCAGTCTCCATTTCATTATCGTATTCGACTTCGGAAACAACTGCGGTCGGGATATCTAATGCTGCTTGGGAGCTAGAGAGAGAGTTGGAGAAGAGAAGGGAGCGAGCTGAGAGAGCACTGAGGAAGGGGAGGGGGTTGGAATTGCCAAGAAGCAACTTGCTGCCATGGATGTTAATGATGGGTACAGATTTTTGTTTGAAGAAAGATACAGTGATAAGAGGAGTTGGGCGGGGAAGAAAACGTGGGATTACCATCAGGTGGACGATGACGACGACGGCGGCGGCGGCTGTCTTATCTCAGACTAGAAATTCAACCGGAAAGGAAATAACAGGGAAAGCAGAAATAGAGGAAGGGAGAGTAGTTAGAGAGGAAGGATGGAGAATTCGGTAATCCAATTTGATAGTTGATAGTTGATACATAGGATCGATGTATAATTTTTTTTTCCCCCAAAGTAAGATCATTCGTTTGTGAGATAAGAATAAGGTAAAATTTTCGATTTGGTCCCTTAACAATTATTTTTTATTAGTTATAATCATTTTTTTTCCATATTTTTAGATTCTTTAAATAATTTTTTATACCTCAATGGGCCCTTCTGTACCATTAAATTACCATTTTTTGTAAGAGTAAATCTGATTATTTACTATATTTTTGCTCCCACCTCTCCCTCCATCTTCTTCACAAAGGGCCACCACGAATCCTAATGATTGATCTCTTTTGGAAATTCTCCTTTCTTGCTTCTTCTTGAAATTATTTTTATGTAAATCTTGCGTATTTGTACAGCCTACCTCCTAACATTCCTCTTTCTCTGTTTTATTTTGTGTTTTCCATGGCAAATCTCAAGAATCGCACCTAGTTTTTAATTGTTTTATGAATCGTGGGTTGAATTGAATGTGTTTGGATGGGTAATTAGGTAAAGAATCACACCTAGTTTTTAATTGTTTTATGAATCGTGGTAATTCTGTGTTTTTCTTGGTGTGATATTGGAAGTGGAACATAGGAAGCCTCTAATACCCATTTGATTATGTCGTTCCAATGGAAGAAAGTAAAGAATACCAAGATTTCGCAATTGGTCAGCTACCATATCGAGTCCCAGAGGCACCAACGCGGCCATCTTGTGGTGGAAACTGATTTTCCTACATCTCTTGTTGATCTATTTGTTATACATCGCGACAGAATGAAGAAGCCAAAGTCCACAAAGAAGAAGAAGAAAAAGACGCAAAATATTGATAATTCTTCACCTTTGCCTTCAACTTCTTCTTTTCGCTTGTCTCAAGAGTTGCCAACTGATTCTTTTTGGACATCTCCTTCGATTTCACCGACGCCCTCCTCGTCGACTTTGGCATTAACTCCGGCAATGTGTTTGTCTTCATTAATGTTTAATAACGGTGTGGAGGAAGCTGATGGAGTTGATGTGGAAATTAATGGGCATGCGAATGCAAAAGGGGTTATTGGTGCAATTTTGAGGATATTTTTTGTGGTGATTTTGGCTTTAGGTTCGAAGAAATTTGCTGTCGGATTAACTACGTTCACGTTTTTGTTGAAGTATGTGGGAAAGCATTTTTATAGATTGCTCGTGCCGTGTTCTGAGGCTAAGAGGAGGCTTAGGTCGATGATGCAGAGGATTTTACAAATTATTAGCTTTAGAGAAAAAATTTAGATGCAGATAATAGCACTGTTATAGGGATTAATGGGCTACTTGAGGCAAATTGTGAGTTCAACAATCATGGAAGTAGCAGTCCAATTTGCGAAATTTAGATTCATCCGCCAATGTTTATGGAGAATATTCAAGGTGTGAGGGAGGAAATTAGAGAATCTAATTCTAATAGAAGAAGAGATTTTCAGTTTGAGATGGGAGTTTGTCAACCTTGTGATAGGAAATCACAACTTGAAACATCTGACGCAAAGGTGATGATATTTGAGGAGAAGGAAGTTGAGTACAGATGTGATATTTCTGTATCCAAGAAGGGAAACTCTAAGAGAGTTAGTATGAAATTGAAGATGAAGAGCCTAGTTCTAGAAATACAATGAATAACTAAATTTGTCCTTACAAAAAATAGCAACTTAACAGTGTTATTGACGGAAGGACCAACTGAGATGTTAAAAAATATTTAGAGGATCTAAAAAGATGAAAAAAAAAATAGGGACCATAACCAACATAAAATAATTGTTAAGCGACCAAATTAGAGATTTTGCCTAAGAATAAATTACACGTATAGATTGTAGTCCCTTGTCTCTTTTTTATCTGTTCATTTTAACTGATTCGCAAATTTAAAGAAAAAATAAGATTTTTTGATTAATTAATTAATATTTTTTATTTTATCCTCAAAATTCTCCCTCCTTATTAAGGAGTAATCAAATTTCAAAACTTTATATATTATAAATATATTTAATTTACTTTCATTCGTCACTATAAGTGCACAATACTCACATTAAATTGGAGTATTTGTGAAAAAATAGTAATTAATATCGTCTTGATTTATTAATGGAACAAATAAATTGGGATAAAAATTTTAATTAAAATGGACATATACAAAAAGACAAAAGGAGTAAAATTTATGATAATAGAGAAATTCTATATCTCAAATTCTAAATAGTAAAGTAAAAAAAAGGTATAGATAATAACCTTAAATTGTCTGGAAAAAAATAAAAATAAAGAGAGAGTCTAAAATAAGTTTTGAGTGTCAAATTAATTCTGAAAAAAATAGATAATCAACACCTATTTAAAAATATCGACAAAAGAAATTATACCAAAGGATTTTAAATTTGAAGACTTTTATAATTTGTGAGAAAAAAGAAAGTGAAGGCATAAAAACAGAAAAAGGAAGGAACTTCGACGAGAGCTACAATTGAAGTTGGAGCTCCTAAAACTGTACAGTCACGGAATTGATGTATAATGTATTAATTAGGTTGTTGCCTGTGCTATGCACGGAAAGAATATATTTATTTTTTTAAAGTTATAAATACATTATTGGTATAATTACAGATCACCACAAAACAAGGAAGAAGAGCTCTAGGATTGAGCAAATAAAATTCCTCAATATGCTAATGATGTTGACCCCATTATGCTACTTAGACAATAAAGAGGAGCCACGAAGACAAAAATAAGCCCTTAATTTGAGATCTACTGTCAAGGAGGTGAAGAATAAATAATGCTCAATTTATTGTTCAATGGCAATCAAAACCAGGGTTAAATAACAACTTAACACAACAACTTAACACCACTAAAGCTTGAAAGGAAGGGTTATTCTATTTGAAAACTATTAAGCGAACGTTTACAACCCCAAGGACTTGTCATATAGAAGCCACAAGCTTGAAGACTCTCCACCACCTCTGTAATTATTCGATCAGAGACTTTTTCTATTGTTGACTCCATGGATGCAGTTAAAATAGACTCAGAACACACTTCTTGACTAACAAATCTAACACCCCCATCATCTTTGCAATCAGTGGAGCACTCTTCATTGTCATCAATATCATCCAAGTCACTATCACCACATTCTTCAGCTTCATCATCACTATCCCTGCAGTTCTGATACCTATGGTTCAACGGGTACGATCCAACACTTGAAGTGACTAAATCATCTCCAGATATTGCCTGGGAGTCGCTTGATTTTGATAAAATTTCATCTTTTTCTTTGTCAATAAATTTGTTGCAATCGGGCAAAGATTAAGTGCTTTCATAGAGTAGTGAATCATGCTCCAAGGTAGTGACATTTGAATTAAATGTAACTCTTTTCCTAGCACTCGAGCTCGATTGCTCTTCAGGCTTATAACTACAACCAAAATTGCAAGAAACGTCCATTAAATTATCAAATTGTTAAAGCAGAGAAGAACATTAATCTGAAAGGTCCAAGAAAGGTAATGACTCACCGCAACTTAGAAACCAAGTTTTTTGGTGGAGATTCTCCAATTCCTTGCTCCGTAGACACAGCAGCTTGAAGAGGATTCGAGACTGCAAGTTTCTGTATAAGAATTGCAGCAACTGATCATCATCTAGTTATAAATAACTAAAACCACCAAAAATCCAAAACCATTACAGCTTCGGGATAAATTGTACTCCTATAAGTGTTTTCAATTCTCAAAGAAAATAAACAAAAAACACAAAATTCTTTTGCCCAAAATAACTCAAAAGAATCAAAGAAAACCATTAATACACCATAACCTTGCAATTCGAACCCTAGAAAAAACTACAAAAATACTGTTATCCATCTCAAACCCTCTATTTTAATTATGAATCCAAGAAATCAAGAATCAATAAAAATTCGATCATTCTTCCCCGCCCTTTCTCTTTAGTAGAGACAATCAAAACACTGTTGCGGCACGCTGCGGCGGGTGACTCCCAAGCATTGCCCGGCTACATCAACATCTACCTGCAAATCATGGACCCTCGCAACACGATGTCCTCCAAATAGGACTGTTTTGCAAGCTTCCGCCTCTCTGTAGAGCACCCCATGGACCCTCCAAGTCCATCACCCGCTTTTCTTCCTGGCACCGCTTTTCTTCCAAGAAGAAAATAGGGAAAGCTGGCACCGCTTTGGAATAAGTGAAAATGTGATTTTGATATCCTCTTAAATAAGTGAAGAAGTTTTAAAAATCTAAATTCATTGAATTCAGATAATTCTCTAATTAATGCTATCTGAATTCATGAATTTAGATAGCCCTAATATTAAAAAAAAAAAACCCTTTAAAATTTCTTCATCAATTAAAAAAAATTTTTAAAATATTTTAATTCAGAGTGACAAGTGTCAGTGCAAGAGAATGGCATGTGTCACAACAGAAGGCTTCCGCAACTCCTATTATAAATATATATATATATATATATATATATATTTATATATTTATTTATATTCTAATATAAGTATAAATATTTTAAGTAAAAATATTTTAGTTGATACAACTATTTATTAAACTTGATTTTTATTTGTTTTTTTCTATTTTGAATAAAAAATGAGTTAAATAATTTTAATTGAATTTAATTCCTCAATCTCTTTCTTTTCTTTTCATCCATTCCTATAACAATTTAAATACATAAATTATTTTTTTCTTTTTTTCTTTCCTTTCAAACTATAATAGTTTATTTGGATTGAGAAAAATAGAGGGAGAGAAGAGGAAATAGAGAGTTTGAATACTAAATATTTGAATTGATTTTTTTATAAATGAAGAGAAATTAAGGGGAGGAAAATTAAGGAATTAGACTTGGTATCAAAATTTCAACTTCTTTTTTTGTCTAAAAATAGATAGAAATGGAAAAAAGAAGAAATCTTATTTAATGAACCTTTAGTAAGAGACTAAAATATCTTTAATAAATAAAATATTTAATATTATTATATTAAATTAATTAAAAATATAAAGTTAAATAATATTATTTTCTTTTTTTTCCCCTTCCCCTCCCTTCTACATATTTAATCTTTCATTTCTTGTTCTCTATATCTAACTAAATATTATAACTAATTATTAATCTCCTCTTCTCTCATTCATTTTCATTTATGTCTTACTCCTCTCCTCTCTTTTCATTTACTTTCTCTCAATCCAAATTGACCCAAAAAGAGAATAATTGCAAATAATGAAAAGGAATAGCCATTGTTTGTTTTTCATAAGGAGTTAGTTCAGCAATTATTGTATTTCAAGAGCGGATTAAAGCATTTGAAGAGATAAAGTATTCACCTACGTATTTATTGATATTTTAAGATGATAAATAGGGATACTATATATATATACATTAAAATTTGTTTCATTTTTTAAAGTTTTTTGTTCATTATTGAATAGCAATAATAATTAAAGGAAAATTAAATCTATTTCCTCAGTATCTCTTTCTTTCCATTTTATTTTTTTTAAATCAATCTAAACACTTAAATTTATTTTATTTCCCTCCAAATCTTTCAGTCAAAACCTACTCAGTTATAAACAGTAAAAAGAAAAGTGAATTTTTTGTATAGAAATATTTTTTTAATAAAAAGAACAGGTAATTTGTGTAAGTCCTAATGGGCAACTCAGCTATAAACATATAAAGCAGTTCAGTTAAATATTATTGTGTTTTGAATTTTGGATAAAAAGGGAATATCAAAATTAAAAAAATTAAAAAAAAAAAAGGTAAAGCTAAAGGAACTGTTTTGGAAGTAAAAAAGCAACTACTCAAGTTGGATATCAAAGTCAAAAAGAAAATTCTTACTTCTTAGGCTCATTTAAAACAAATCAGCCACGGATCTTCTTCCTCAAATTTGTCACTTATTCTCTCTCTCTCACTCTAATAAGTCGCCAAGTGTCATTTTCTTCCTCTCTTTTTTTTTTAGATAAAAGTTTTATTATTATTATTATTATTATTATTATTATTATTATTATTATTATTATTATTATTATTATTATTATTATTAATTTTCAGTTAACAATTCCATTTCAAATACAAACCTAAAAGAATTAATAATAATAATAATAATAATAATAATAATAATAATAATAATCCATACCCTTCCAACCTAAATTTACAATCCTATTCGTTTATGTATAAAAATATCCTTTCATATTCTTATTTCTAAGCAACTATATCATTAATAATAATAATAATAATAATAATAATAATAATAATAATAATAACTTCTTTTATCTAAAAAAAATAAAAAGAAAAGATGGAAGAGACACTTGATGACTTTTTGACAATGAGATAGAAGATGTAGAAGGAATTTAGGGGGGAAAAAAATCCTTGGCCACACCTTTAAAACCAAGAAAAGGAACCTTGTATGTAAGACTTTCATCTCACACAAGTTCTAAGTAATAAAAGGAAGAATAAATCTTCTTTCTATTATTATTATTACCAAGTTGTTACCTGTGCATTGTACGAAAGTATAACTTTTATTAAATTACTGTTTTGAATTGAAATGTAATTAGAATATAACTTATGTGAATATTAAAATAAATAATAAAATTAGATAATTTGAAACATATATTAAGATTAATATTTAATTTCAAATCCATCACCTTTAATTTCAAATAATTTCACCAATACTGCGTATCTTTCTCATAACTTATTACTTAAAAGAATTAAATGTTTATTTCTTAAAAAATATATAATTCATTAATAAGGTTATTTAATATAACATCATAAATATAATAAAGATAATACTCTTTGATATATTTTTTTTCAAAATCCTGATGTGCCACATGTTACCTTCATGTGTGTTTAAAGTCGCCAAGTATCAGTGTCAATATATATATATATATATATATATATATATATATATATATCAACTATTTAAAATACTACACATTTTAAATTAATTATAAAATTTTAGTTTAAAAATTATATCATAATTGAATTAATCTAATAAGAATGAAAACTTATTAAATTTTCTATAGATACTTTAATTTGACAATAATTAATTTTTTAATCAATATTAGAATTTGAAACTTAATATCAAGAATAACTAAAATATCAAATAAGATAAAATAAATTTTATATTTACAAATATGAAAACAATTATAATATTCGGTGAATCACATTCCATTTAGATTTTATAATATTACTTTTTTGTGCCAATCAAACGAATTCCTTGAATTTTTATTGTGCATATACTTGCTCAGCAATAATAGTTCAATAAATTGAGCTTAAGAATTTTAAAACAATTATGCAATAAAGTTAAATAAGAATTGTGTTTTCAGGGAGGCTGTCCACAGCATTTGGAAACATAGAAACTAAAAAGAACATTTATTTTTAAAAATAAATCTAATAGATGACTAAACAGTACAAATTTAGAACACAATTACAAAAAAATTTTACATATAGTAAACACTTAGTGGGTTGAGGGTGGAACAACCACTAAACAATGGAACACCGGCAACTTAACAATACAAGGGCACAATTGTAATTTTAACCCCAAAAAAAATCCCAATCATCTTTCATCTTGTCCTTATTCTTTCAAAACAAAGCTGTTCTCTGTTCCCCCATGGCCGCCGCATCTCCTCTCCCTCTTTTCTCCTCCATGGCCGCCACTCTCAGTTTCAAGAATTTGTAGTGTAAGCAGTAACCAAGGCTGTGCTTTCCTCTAATTGGGCCCAATTCAACCCCAAAGTATTCTGCTTCTGCTGAAGAAGTTGGGTCTAGTGAGGTTCAATCAAACCCGTGTTTTGATTTTTTCTTGAACATTCATTGACTGACTCACTGCTTGATTGGATTTTTGCTGTTTTCATATATGATTTTTAGGAGATTTATTTTTACGATGTTGGGTTGTCTGGGATTGGCTAATCAGCGTACACTTCCTTCTCCTCCTTCTCCGGAGACTACTAAACCTCTGCGGGTAGATCTGCCTGAGGGTGAGACCAAATCACCAAGAGTTAAACTCAGAGATGGAAGATGCTTGGCGTACAGAGAGTTGGGAGTGCCCGGATCAGACTATTAAGAAAGGCAAGATGTTGGAGGCTAGTATTGAAAGCTAGTCATCCATGGTATTACCTTTTGCAACAACACCAGCTGATGAGTTTGGGTCTTCGGACTTGTTTACAGGAGTTTTTACCTATCGAGGCAAAAGGAAAGCATCAAATAAAGTAAATTTGCCACAACTTGTAGAGAAGTTTAACTCAAGAACAGATAAAGCAGAGGAAAAGAGTAGAGCAAACCGAACACTCACAATGAATAGTCTTTGTTTTGCAAGAGGCAGCCCTGATTAACCTCACTATCATGTAAGGTATTAATGGGAGGGCAACTGTGGTCAATATAAAAATTGGGAAGAATGCACCATTTTCTTCCGAGGCAGCCATGAGAACCCTCTGCCAATAAGTTGTATGGATGGTAAGATAACAATGGCCATTACGTAGAAGTCAATTAAATAGCAGCACATGGATCCAACATCATTTTCAAACCATGAAAATTTGAACATCTGTTGAATTTTTGCTAACAAAAAAAATTAATTCTCCTACATCGCCTTACAAATCACAATACAAATGACATACCATAACGTATTCTGCAATTCTATGTGATGAGATAGACAATGCAGTAAACAGATGCTAAAAAAGTCAAATGAACTGACTACAAGAAACTCTGTCCTACTGCAAACAACAGTTTTAAGTTACGGGTGGAAAAATGTTGCAACCAGTTTTAGATGGATTAACTCCTCGGATTGAAGTTTTTTACCTTTATCTTGGGATGATATCATTGAGGCAGATATTACTTAATATATCATCTTAAAACAAATTTTATGGTGAAACAGCCAACTTGAAAAGTGATGACATCAAAAATCCCAATGCCAAACACGGCTGCAAGTTTTATGCAAGTATACAACTTGGGATTCTGTCAGGATTCCAACAATAAATCTAATTTCAAAAACCATAGGGATGAAGTTAACCTGATTAAAATAGCAAATCATTGGCGAATTTACTGAACAATCAATCACCATAACCCTCTGAAAAACCCCAGCTATATAAAACAACCCTGACATTCTGTCTAATCGAAACCCATTTGCAACAACCAAGAGAAAACGTTAATTTAAACATTAATTACTCAAAACATCAATAAAATCACATCAATAGTGTTAATTAATAAGATCGACATACTCATGTATCAACCAGATTAAACTTTGAGAATACGTAAAAACGGATCATATCTTTGTAGATATTGTCTTCACGAATACGATTCTTGAAACATTTGGCCTTCTAGTAATACTTCAAACCCCCAAATCTTCTACAATGTAATCTCCTTAGACCAAAAAATTACTAATCATATTTTTTTCTCTCTTTATTGAGGGTGGACTCACACAAAAATTGAGAGAAAAAACTCAAAGAACAACAAAGATGTTTCACTCATATATCGAAAATAAAATTATATCCCAATATGTATATTAGACTCTACCTCAAAATACGAATCCTAATAGAATAAGAAAAGTATAGTTGGGTACAACTATTTTCACTTATCCTATTCCATCTAAAATATGATTTTTTTGTTTTCTACAATTTTCGTTAATAAATTATAATTTATTATTGTCCCATAATTAGGAGCCACTGAAGAGACCTGACCGGATACAATTAGATTAAGTTCCAATAAATTATTTTGTCAATAAAAATAATTTATTAATTACGTTCCACTCCACTAAAAGAATGTAACTGCACTCTTAGTCTAATCGCAATTACTGGAGTCAATAATTATATCTATTAATTGATCGATCTAACAAATTACCCCCATCGATCAATATAATACTTTGAATGAGGCAGTATGACCACAGTTCCCCTCATTCAAATCCTCAATTCTCATCTTCAATTTGACAATATTGTGTGACCACGTCACACTTACAAATGGAATTCAATAGACACTATTGAATTATCGAGATTTAATTGTCCCTTAGAAGAACTCATGAGGAAATGATCTTGCCTATTAAAGGTGACGGATTCCATATTGCATAACAGTTATTTCACTTTAATTCTCAAGATGCCGAGATATTGATTATCAAGTTAATCTCACTCTTTGGCAACGCAAGGAACTTCAAGTTAGTAAATATAAATAATTGTTTGCTCAAGATTAAGGTATTATGTACGACAATCTTTTAATATTTTATTATATTTTATTTGTATGGTCTATTCCACAAATAAATATTGATGGTCCATCTAATATATCAAATATATATCCTTAATTTTATTACCAAAGTCAAAGACAAACTTCAATAAAATTAAGACGATCTCTCCAAAATAAATTACCCAAATTTATTTTAGATCGCAGATAATTTATTTCGAATTAAGTTATAAATCAAGTCTTTCTGTGTTTAACAAATAAACACTTTATTTATAATATCTAAATAATTCGTAGACAAACAGGCTCATACATAATTCATACATATAAATATATAAAGGCATACTTTATTTAATTTCAGAATACAAATATTGTATTTACTCGATGGGTATATCTAACAAAAATTCTCCCATTTGTCCTAGAGTAAATGGGACATGTCGAAATACCCATACTTTCTATATAACTTCCAAAAACAGTTACAAGTAAACTTTTAGTAAAAGGATCAGCAAGATTTTCAGTAGAATAAATCTTGCATACTTCTACATCTTCACGTTGAACGATAGGTGATATTTACGTTCAATGTGTTTATCACGCTGATAGCTGCGTGGTTCTTTTGCATTTGCCACTGCACCACGTTATCACAGTACAAACTAATGACTTGAGATGCAGAAGGAACCACTTCGAGTTCTATCAAGAACTTCTTCAACCATACTGCCTCTTTAGCTGCTTCACAAGCTACCACATATTCAGCTTTCATTATAGAGTCAGCAATATAAGATTGTCTGATACTTCTCCACACAGCTACACCACCACCTAAGGTGAAAACAGAGCCTGAGGTGGACTTGCGAATATCTCTATTAGCTTAAAAATCAGAATCAGTGTAACCTATAGGTATCAATTTTGGAGTTGAGTAAACTAGCATATCCTCGAGTTTTGCGAAAATACTTGAATATATGCTTGACTGTAGTCCAGTGTTCCGGTCATGGGTTTGACTGATATCTACTGACTATCTCAACAGCATGACAAATGTCTGGACGAGTACAAAGCATAGCATACTTGAGACTTCCTACAGCTGATGCATAAGGAACTCGATTTCATGTACTCAACTTCATTAGGAGTTTTAGGACTATGCTTCTAAGATAACTGAATTCCATGTCTGAAAGGCAATTAACCTTTCTTGGAATTTTGCATAGAAAATCTCGTCAATATTTTGTCAATATATAAAGTTTGGGATAAAGCTATCTGTCTATTCTTTCTATCTCGAAGGATCTGAATGCCCAGAACATATTTTACTTCTCCCAAGTCCTTCATAGCAAACTGTTTACCCAACCAACTTTTCACTTACGTCATTTCTAATAAGAAGGATGTCATCAACATACAATATGAGAAAAATCACTTTATCATCTATAATTCTCTTATAGACACAAGGTTCATCATGATGCTGATTAAAACCATAAGTTTTAATGGCTTGATCAAACCTGATATTCTAAAATCTAGACACTTGTTTAAGTCACATATATGGACCTATTCAACTTGCAAACTTTTTGTTCTTGACATTCTTAGATAAAACCATCTGGTTGTACCATGTAGATACATTCGTCAAGATTTCCATTAAGGAAAGCTATCTTGACGTCCATTTGTCATACTTCATAGTCAAAGTGAGCTGCAATGGATAGAAGGATTCTTATAAACTTTAGCATGGCCACAAGCGAGAAGGGTTCCTCATAATCAATACCTTCTCGTTGGGTATAACCCTTAGCAACCAATTTAGCTTTGAAAGTTTCCACTTTCCCGTCTACTTCTCTCTTTCTTTTGTAGACCCATTTGCACCCAATAAGTTTTACTCCATTAGGCAGGTCCACAAGTTCCCAGACGAAGTTAGTGTACATGGATTTCATTTCTAAATCCATTGCACTCTTTCAATAGTCTGCGTCTATGTCCTCTACAGCTTCTTTATACGTAACGGGATCCTCTTCTTCCTCAAAAGAGATTGCTTGAAAAGCTTCTTCATAGAGTAAGTATCTAGAGGGACGTCGAATGACTCTCCCACTACGTCTAAGCTATGGAGGTTCCTGAATGATTGGACTTTCCTCCTCCTCGTTGACTGGAACTAGATCTGCTGATTCCTCAACGATTGGATTTTGAACAGGGGTAGGAGGTTCTTCCACTCTATGTATTGAAAAGCCCAGTGGGTATAGAATGTGTAACATCTATTTTTCTCCTACTGGAATTTGTCATGTTAAGTGGTATAGATACAAATCCTCCACGTGAATATTGAGTATGGGTTTCAGTAACCATTTGCTTGGGATTATCTCCCTTGATTTCTTCCAAAATAACCCTACTCTTAAATCCTCGTTCTTCTATATACTTTTCCTCTAAGAAAATTGCATTTGTGCTTACAAATATTTTCTTATCTTGAAGACTATAGAAGTAGAATCCCCTTGTTCCTTTTGGATATCTAACAAACAGACATAAATTTGATCGTGATTCCATTTTATCCATCTTTCCTTTTAGCACATATGCAGGACAACCCCAAATATGGATATGTGTCAAATTAGGCTTCCGCCCATTCCACAATTCCAATGGAGTCTTAGGGATAGACTTTGATGGAACTATATTCAATATATATATATCGCAATTTGTATAGCATATCCCCAAAACGATGTACTGAGTGTAGAGAATCCTAGCATTGTTCTGACCATATCTAACAAGGTCTTATTTCTCCTTTCTGCCACTCTATTTTGTTGAAGAGTGCCAGGTGCACTTAGTTGGGATAAAATCCCATTTTTTGACAAGTAAGATCTAAAGTCATGGGATAGATATTCTCCACCTCGATCTGATCGAAGTATCTTAATGTTCTTTTCTAACTGCTTCTTAGTCTCAACCTTAAATTCTTTGAATTTTTCTAAGGCATCAGACTTATAAGTCATTAGGTAAACATATTCATATCTTGAGTAAACATCCATAAAAGTGATGAAATACTCATACCCACCTCTAATTTGGACACTAATTGGTCCATATACGTCAGAGTGCACTAATTCTAAGACCTCCTTTGCTCTATTTCCTTTGGAAGAAAATGATCTTTTGGTCATTTTACCTTGCAAACACGATTCGCAAACTTGAAAAGGTTCCACCTTTAAGTCACTTAAAGGACCTTCTTTTACAAGCCTTTGAATCCTATTTAGATTAATATGGCCAAGTCTAAGATGCCATAGGAGAGTCTCATTAGTAGGAGATAACTTAATGCGTTTGTTAGTTTCAGTATGATATAATAAACTGTTAATAGGTTTCAAAACATATAGATTGTTATTTAAATATCCACGACATATCAAAGAGTTATTCAAAAATATCTCTACTGAAAATTTATAAAATTTAACAGAATATTTTTGTTTGAATAACAAAGAAACCGAAATCAAATTTCGATAAATGTCGGGAATATAATAACAATCTTTCAAAACCAAATATTTATTATCAAAATAAAGATAAACATCTTCAACAACTCTTGCAGATATCACTGATCTTGTGCCAATCCTTAGAGTATGCTCTTCTTCATTGAGATGTCTGGTTACTTGGAACCCCTGTAATGAATTGCAAATATGGTTAGTGGCTCCAGAATCTACTATCCAAGTATTTGTAGAATCAATCACTAAATAAGTTTCAATGTAGGATAATTCGCCAATACTTTACTTGCGTTTAGTTAAGTAATCTGGGCACTGTAACTTCCAATGTCCCTTTTGCTTGCAATGGAAACATTTGCCTTTGGGCTTTTCATCCACTTTTTACTTTTTTAACCTGCTGCTTAGGCCCTTTATTATTATTATGCTTCTTCTTATTTCCTCCTTTGCCCTTAGGCTTGGAAGATGAAGATCCAACATGAGTTAGAACAAGAGCGTTGCCACTTCCCACTTTTAGGGTAGCCTCGGCGCTCTCCAACTCCTTCATTAACTCTGTAAGAGACATATCCATCATGTTCATGTTATAATTAACTTTGAACTGTGAAAACATCTCTGGGATAGTTTCTAGAGCCATGTCAACCTGAGTCTCAGGCTTAATTTCAGCCTCTAAGACCTCTGCCACGTTAAACTGAGAGATCAATTCTAACATATGATCTCTCACAGGCGTTCCAGGTTTCATACGCAAATTCATTATGCGCCTCATTGCTGCTTGACGGGCCTGACGTCCTTTGTGCTCAAACATTTGCTGGAGGCTTCTCATGATGTCTGTAGCAGTTGTCATGTTCTCATATTTCTGCTGTAACACATTTGAGATAAATCCCAAAATGTAGCAGAGAGCCATCTCATCAGAACTCAACCACTTATCATAAGCCTCCTTTTGTTCGCATGTGGACTGTTCAGTAGGCTTAGCAAGACACGATTCAGTTAGCACATATTTGAGCTTCTCAGTAGTGAGTACAATTATGAGGTTCCTTTTCCAATTAATAAAATTTTCTCCAACCAATTGGTTCTTTGTTAAAATTTGGGATAAAGTGTTTGGAAGTTATTTTTCTAAAATTAAATAAAATAAAACATATGAGTCATTTTATCATATCATGATGCATGATCAATATAAAATAGTATGATGCATGATCAATATAATAATATTTTAAATAGTAATAGAAACTACTATCAAAATATGACAACCTAAAACTCTATAGTAACATGTACCTCTATAGGAGATAACAATGTAACTTATAGTTAGGTCAAGATCCACAACCTAAAACCCCAAAGTAATATGCACCTCTATAGGAGATAACAATATAACATATAGTTAGGCCTGGATCATCCCACTAAAATTAATATATATTGCATCTAAATGCAATATTAGTTTTAGTGTTATTAATATTTTGGCCATCATAGACATTATTTGGATATTCTATAAGAAGTCCTTATAATGTCTTTGATTTAAGTGTAACCCATATATTCAAAATTTATTTATTTATTTTTTAATATAAAGTTTTCAATCCAATCACATCACCTATAGGGTAATTATGAATAAATTAAATTTAAAAAAATAATAATTAAAATTTTGATGCCCAATCTAGAAAACCAATAAAACGCAGCCTTCCTATAGGGAGACCATTTAAAATGGCACGAAGCAAACGTTAATTTTACTAATGGGCTAATGGGGGAGGTAAAAGGTTAATTAAAATTAACCATTTCACACTTAATTTTTTTAATAAAAAAATATTAATTTATTTATACATAACTAAATAGTACCTAGAGCGGTGTTAATGCAAATTATATGACATGTTAACATGAATGATATATAATTCAACCAAATTAAATAGTAAAAATTATAAAATAAAAATAATTTTATGGCCAACCTAGACTCACAAATAAAATTACAAAATTACAATTGAAAATAATAATTAGCTAACAATATAGCTAATTCTTCAATCTTCTACAATATCAATTAAATGGTGTAATTTCATGTCACAAGACTGTTGTTGGTGCAGTGGTTGGTTGCTTGAAGCTTCTTCAAGGTAACTAGGGATCAAATCCTAAATCTATCACCTTCTCCCCTTTTTCTTTTGATTAAAGGGAGCATAAGGCTTGCAGGACAGCCAACCTGGTGCTGATCCACTGGCCTAAGGCCAGCCCAGCAAGCCTGCTGATCCGTTGCCCCAAGGCTAGCCCAGCCACAGCAAGCCCAATAGAAAGCCTTTCAGGCCACGACTCCGCCAATTGCTGTGCGATTACATTCCTTTTCCTTTTTTTTAAACATAAAAATAAAATTAAAAGAAAACTCAAAAGGAAAATATGGAGACATAATACATCCCTTTTGTTACAAGACTCGATAATACGTATCCATATTCACCGAATAAAAAACTATGACCATAAAATTATTTTAAACAGAATTAATCAAATTATTCACCATGAACATAAATGCATTATTCCTACACCGCTTAACTAAATATATGTATAAAAGATTTAATCTTAACACATAAACACATATCAAAACCAGGCTCTGATACCAATTATTAGTTAATAGGATCAATATACTTATGTGTCAACCAGATTAAACCTTGAGAATACGTGAAAACGGATCATACTTTTGTAGATATCGTCTTCACCAATACGATTCTTGAAGTCTTTGGCCTTCTGATAATGCTTCAAACCTCCAAGTCTTCTTCAATGTAATATCCTTAGATCAGAAAATTACTAATCGTATTTTTTTTTGTCTTTGTTGAGGGTGGACTCACACAAAATTTGAGAGAAAAAACTCAAAGAACAACAACGATATTTCACTCATATATCGAAAATAGAGTTATATCCCAATATGTATATTAGACTCTACCTCAAAATACGAATCCTAATAGAATAAGAAAAGTATAGTTGGGTACAACTATTTCCACTTATCCTATTCCATCTAAAATATGATTTTTTATTTTCTGCAATTTTCGTTAAATAAATTATAATTTATTATTATCCCATAATTAGGAGCTACTGAAGAGACCTGACCGGATACAATTAGATTAAGTTCCAATAAATTATTTTATCAATAAAAATAATTTATTAATTACGTTCCACTCCACTAAAAGAACGTAACTGCACTCTTAGTCTAATCGTAATTACTGGAATCAATAATTATATCCATTAATTGATCGATCCAACAAATTACCCCCATCGATCAATATAATACTTTGAATGAGGCAGTATGACCACAATGCCCCTCATTCAAATCCTCAATTCTCATCTTCAATTTGACAGTACCATGTGACCACGTCACACTTACAAATGGAATTCAATAGACACTATTGAATTATCGAGATTTAATTGTCCCTTAGAAGAACTCATGAGGAAATGATCTTGCCTATTAAAGGTGATGGATTCCATATTGCATAACAGTTGTTTCATATCTATTTCGCTTTAATTCCCAAGATGCCGAGATATTGATTATCAAGTTAATCTCACTCTTTGGCAACTCAATGAACTTCAAGTTAGTAAATATAAATAATTGTTTGCTTAGGATTAAGGTATTATGTATGACAATCTTTTAATATTTTATTTGTATGGTCTATTTCACAAATAAATATTGATAGTCCATCCAATATATCGAATATATATCCTTAATTTTATTACCAAAGTCAAAGACAGACTTCAATAAAATTAAGACGATCTTTCCAAAATAAATTGCCCAAATTTATTTTAGACCGCAAATAATTTATTTCCAATTAAATTATAAATCAAGTATTTCTGTGTTTAACAAATAAACACTTTATTTATAATATCTAAATAATTCGTGGACAAACAGGCTCATACATAATTCATACATATAAATATATAAAGACATACTTTATTTAATTTCAGAATACAAATATTGTATTTACTCGATGGGCATATCTAACAAACGGAGCTTGCAATCTTCAAGATGAATCAAGCACGTAACCATATGCAATTGAAACCGGCACAAAAATACCTAATTATTCTTTGTGGCACCAATTGAACGTCACTGATAGCGCGAGCCGAGACGTCAGAAATTTGCAATATATAAAGACCTTTGGTCTTATTCTGAAATTCGAATAGTCAGAATTCAATTCTGAAATTTGCAATATAATGAATTTTCTAAATTTAAGAGGTATATGAAAGTTGATTCGTATTCAGATAATATTTATCCTGAATTCACGATCTATTGTTATTGTATTCAAGAAACCTTTCAATTTTTTTTTTAAATTCCCTTGATGTATTCAAGAAATCCTTCAAATTAATCCCTTCAATTAGATTTATAGTGTCAGATGTCAATAGGTAACAATACCAGGTGACTGTCTCAAGAGCTTCTACAGCTCCTATGATATATATATATATATATATATATATATATATATATATATATTTATTTATTTATTTATTTATTTATTTATTTATTCATTCAAGTTGTAACCTGCCAAGGAGAAGGAACTCCCATTTTAACTTCTGTTAAAAGGATATCATTCACAAATACAAAGTTTATAATTGATTAATATTGCTCATCATTATTTAGCTATCAAATTTATTTTTCTCATTGATGGTAAAAAGATAGTTGAAGTGAATACTAATTAACATATAACTTTTTTTGGTTTTGAGTTTGATCCAAACTTTCCTTCTCAATTTTTTTTAATTAAAAAACCATGAACTTACTTATCTAGTGGACAAATTTGTCAATTTCAAAAAAGAAAAGAATTTAAGCTGTTGGTAAAATATATATTAAGATTACAAAAATTAAATAATAAGGTTATAATTTAATTAATTAAAAATATTTTTATTAGGTGATTAAAATTGGTAAAGATTTATTAATTAAAAAGAAACAAATTACGAAAAATAGACTATTAAAATCATGATAACGTAGAACTACCATATCCCGTAAATCCTAAGTAGATATATTACACCGCATTAAAAATAAAACAAACACACTAATCTTCCTATTAATTTTCTTGATATTAGTATGAAAAATTCACGTTCATCTCCTCTCGCTAATTGCAATTGAAACACGTTCGACATATTAACACTATTAAAAATTGCTTGATAAAAAGTAAAAAGTAGAGAATAGTCCAAATTTAAAAACGAAAGAACCCTAATAGAATAGAATAATAAATAATCTACAAAGATTGATAATAATTCGTGCCAAAAAAAAATCTAAAATCTTGAAAAAGAATTAAGGAAAAATTTTCATAATTTATAAACAAAAAATAAATGGTAAACTTTACTTTGTCTTCTTCTTCTTTAGTATCGAAGCCTTTCCTTTCTTTTTGGTGTACTATATATTTGTGTATTTAACTTGTGGCCTTTCTCTTTATTACCTTTGTCTATTTGCATTTTTATGTACTTTCTGTAATTTACGCTTTGTTTACGTTATCTTAATTTTCAATTAAAACATAAATTAGACCTTGTTAGAATATATAAGGCTTTGCTTAATATTATCGACCCCAATACTGTGGAACACAGTTATTACAACTATAATCTATATCAAGTAAAATTATAAATTTGTTATGAATTATTGGAATCTCCATTAATTAGTGGAGGCTCCACTAATTATGGATTTATGTGAATTATTAGAAGATTTTTATGGATGTCCACCATTTAGTGGAGACACCACTAATTGAGATTAGTTGAAGATGATATATGCCATGATGTATTTCACCAATTAGAGCTTTATAAATAGAGCTATGCTCTAAGCTTGTAATACACCATCATTTTGTGAAATAAAGATTAGAGAAAGAATTGTGAGAGAAAGAAAGAGAGAAGTTTGAAGAGAAATTTTTTTGTGCAAAGAATAGTTAGAATTTTCTTAGTGTGTAGTGTGTAGATTTATTCTAACACTACCCTAATTTTATAACACGTTATCAGCACGAGTCTCTGCCGTTATTAAAGCCAGAAGACAGGTACGCATTTATTGATCTCACTAAATTCGAATTTGTAACCCTTGATATTTCTGGAAAAAAAATTATATGTCATACAGAAATGCATCTAAATGCTAAAAAAAAAGGAGATTCATATGTCATGTGGATAAAAAGAAAGATTTGACCACCTGAAGATGGTCGTACTGCCCACTGTACGGTATGAATGGTTGCACCTGAAGTTGTAAGATTGTAAAACCGTGAACTCCGTGATGTATAAAACTACATCGTAGTTAAAAATTTTGCGGAGAAAAAGTTACTGATGAAGTTATATTGGAGAAGACATTCTCCACTTTTCATACCTCGAATATTGTCCTGCAGTAACAATATCGAGAAAAATGGTATCCAAAATTGACAAATTTAACATGAGTTATTATTGAGAAATCATGAAACCAGATGAACTGGCTCAACAGCACTCTCAGAAGTGAATGCTATTGGCTCCAGCAAAAGCCATCGTTATAGTCGTAGTTGTGGCAGTGGCCGTGGTTATGGTCATGGACACACTCGATATTTCCTTTATCACAGAGAAATACTGGCCACTCGAAGTGGAACAGAAAAGATAATAAGGGAAAAAAATATTTCCATTAATAATAAGCATCACATCTTTTATTCATATCACTAGTGTTCATATGAATTTGAGGATACATGCTTATAGTTGCTCTTTTGTAATTGAGCTGACAAATGTAAGATGAAGGTTTGTAATTGTTCTTTTTCAATATTTACATTAGAGGAAGACAAACAATTAGTAATTATGGACTTCAACTCCTCTTTTTCGACATCCTCCTCCTTTTCTTTCCCTTTTGAGCCAGCATCGAGACTAGCAACAGAATTAGCCGTAAAATTACTGCGAAATGAGTCTTGGGATTTTATGATCCCCTTAAGTTTATTATAATTAAATTTCTTATTATATTTGGCCTTGAAGCATGCTTGTCTCAATTTCTGTGTTTGGTCCTCTAATTGAGTATTAGGACTTTCTTCCACCAACTGTTTTTCACATTCCAGTATCGCAATGGCTTCTTTCAACTTCTTCTCAGCCATATGTCCTCCTTCTTCTTTATTTTGCATCTCCTGTAAATCGAAGTGATATCATCGGTTATTTACTTATAAATCTTTCATAGTTTCATACTTGCAAATTATAAGTATGTATGAGAGAGAACCTGAACATTCTTGATTATGGTCTCCAAGCTCACCAATTTCCTGTGAGGCCATCGACGAATTCCTAACTCCCTACATCTTTTCTTGAGACGGGTTATGCCAATATTCAGTTCTTTGGCTGCGCTCTTGATTGGTAGGTAAAAGTACTGCGAAATTGTTTCTCTTGATAGTGTCTGGGAGTTGTTGCCTTTCTTCTCTCTCTGCCTCTTAATCATCTTCTTCTCCCCAGGAATTTTGTCTGCAATAATATCTTGAACTTCGATATTATGCATTTCATGAGTACTTACTCCAACTTCGTTGCCAAGACCACTCATTATTTCTCCTAAAAAAGAAAATAATATCAGTAAAGGTAATACCATTCAAAATCCATGTTCAAATGTATAATAACTTGGAAACATATTTTGACTTTGTTCAAAATCCATTAGAGAGTAGAAAGGATCATGTACAAGCATATCCTCATTCAAAGGAATAGCATCAAGAGGAACAGTATCAAAAGCAGTCTCTTGTAGAGGCAGATCAACTTGGTCCAAAGCAGTATGTTCAAAACTTCCACTGATTTACATAAAAAACAAACCAAAAGAGAGTTTAATTTCATTATCAAGCACACTAAAAACAAATGGAAGCCCTCAAAGGTATCTCACCTGAAATTAGGAGGAAGTGGTTGGTTTGGAAAGGAAAACATATCAAAATCTTCTGCGTTCGAATTAGGCAGAAGCGGTTGGTTTGGAAAGGAAAACATATCAAAATCTTCTGTGTTTGAATTAGGCAGAAGCGGTTGGTTTGGAAAGAAAAATACATCAACATCTCGCTGCGTAAATCGAGTCAAAATTTGACCATGTCTCAAATGAATTACGAGTCTCCATATCTGCTTTGTGATTTTTGTTTTTGATGTTTACTAATGACTGATAACTGAGATATATATCGATACATATATATCTGTATGAGGAAGAAGAAGAGGTAGATGGTAGGTAGAGGGTCGGAGGAGAAGAAAAGACAAGAGAGGGAGAGGAAAAGTCGGTACCGGGAAGAGTGAAAAAAAAAGAGATATTTTTCTTGGCATTTTCTGCTTGTCATCATTTTCTTATATTTCTTTTCTTATTCTCTTGTGAAATCATTATTCCCTAAATTAGGGGGAGAACAGAAACAGTAGAAGAAAGATCGTGATTGGACAACATCATTAAATTATCTTGATCCGCATACAAGCGCGTGTGAACTTGAAGTTCAAAAGATAATTCATTTGTAAAGCATTGCAAATCAAATGCCAGACGCTTTCGTTGACTCTAGAAGAGTAACAAAATCGCATATGCCAATTATAAATGCTCATATTCTAATTAAAGTTCCAATAGAACAAAAGATTTTACATATAGCTGCTGAGCCAAAAGCATGCCAGAAGCATGGCCGACCTCTTGGTTCTAAAGATAAAAATCCTCGAAAGAAGAGAGGATTAATGGTCCAAATGATCATATTAAAGCAAAGAATGATAAAGACCAAGAGAAAACTTATGACAAAGAACCAGACATAAATGAAAGTAACATTGAAATTTCTATCCATTATACCACTTCCGGTAGAAGTTGGAATCGGATAGAAACAATTATTGATCATATGTTTGCATATAATATCTCTTGATGTTATACAGGATAGTGATAATCCTGAACCAATATCAGTTGATGAATGTCGGCATAGAAAAGATTGGCTGCAATGGAAAGATGCGATTCAATCGGAGTTAAATGCACTGACACAACGTGAAGTCTTCGGACCTGCAGTCCGAACACCAGAAGGTGTAAAACCTGTTGGCTACAAATAGATATTTGTGCGAAAGCGCAATGAAAAGAGTGAAATCGTTCGATATAAAGTGCGATTAGTAGCCCAAGGTTTTTCACAAAGACCAGGTATTGATTATGATGAAACTTATTCTCCTGTTGTTGATGCTATTACACTCCGATATCTTATCAGTTTGGCAGTACATGAAAAGATAGATATGCGCCTATTAGATGTTGTCACTGCTTACTTGTATGGAAATTTAGAAAATGATGTTTACATGAAAATCCTCGAAGGATTTCATATGCCCGAAGCATATAAACATTATCCTCGTGAAAATTACTCCATCAAGTTGCGTAAATCATTATATGGCCTGAAGCAACTCAGGCGCATGTGGTTCACTCGTCTTAGTGAATATTTATTGAAAGCGGGATTTAAAAATGACCAGGTATGTCCATGTGTTTTTATTAAGAAATCTGGTTCTAAATTTGTGATATTAGTTATATATGTTGATGATATTAATCTTATTGGAACTCCTGAAGAGCTCCAAGAAACAATTGATTATTTAAAAAGAGAATTCGAAATCAAGGATTTTGGTAAAACCAAATTTTGCCTTGGTTTACAAATTGAACATCTGGAGAGTGGAATATTTATTCATCAATCAACATATACAGCAAAAGTGTTAAAAAGATTTTACATGGACAAAGCACATCCATTGAGTATTCCAATGATCGTCCGATCATTAAATGTGGATAAAGATCCTTTCCGACCTCAAGAAAATGATGAAGAACTCCTTGGTCCTCGAAGTACCATATCTCAAGTGCAATTGGTGCATTGATGTATCTTGCTAATAATACACGACCTGATATTGCTTTTGCTGTCAATTTATTAGCAAGATTTAGTTCTTCACCAACACGACGACATTGGAATGGAATTAAACAAGTCCTTCGATATCTCCAAGGTACAATTGATCTCGGATTATTTTATTCAAATAAAACCAGTCCAACATTGATAGGTTATGCAGATGCTGGTTATTTATCTGATCCACATAAAACACGTTTTCAAACGGGCTATCTATTTACATGTGAAAATACTCGCTATATCATGGCGTTCTACGAAACAATCTATAGCAACTACTTCTTCAAATCATGTCGAAATTATAGCCATTCATGAAGCAAGTCGAGAATGTGTATGGCTAAGATCCATGATTCATTATATCCGAGAAAGTTGTGGATTATCATCAATCAAAGATATTCCAACTCCTCTTTATGAAGACAATGCAACTTGCATAGCTCAATTACGAGGAGGATATATTAAAGGAGATCGGACAAAACATATTTCACCAAAATTCTTCTTTACTCATGAACTCCGTAAGAAATGTGAAATTGATGTGTTACAAATTTGGTCATGTGACAACCTCGCAGATATTTTCACGAAGACTTTACCGATCGCAACATTTGAAAAGTTGAGATATAAAATCGGTATGCGTCGGTTTAAAGATTTAAAGGAATCATCTCATCGTGGGAGTAATAAACAGTACATATAGAATAGTGTACTCTTTTTCCTTCACTAGATTTTTTTTCCCACTGAGTTTTTATCTAGTAAGGTTTTAACGAGGCATATTCTTTATGTATGGATGGACATCCAAGGGGGAGTGTTATGAATTATTGGAATCTCCATTAATTAGTGGAGGCTCCACTAATTATGGATTTATGTGAATTATTAGAAGATTTTTATGGATGTCCACCATTTAGTGGAGACACCACTAATTGAGATTAGTTGAAGATGATGTATGCCATGATGTATTTCACTAATTAGAGCTCTATAAATAGAGCTATGCTCTAAGCTTGTAATACACCATCATTTTGTGAAAGAAAGATTAGTGAAAGAAAGATTAGAGAAAGAATTGTGAGAGAAAGAAAGAGAGAAGTTTGAAGAGAAATTTTTGTGCAAAGAATAGTTAGAATTTTTTTAGTGTGTAGTGTATAGATTTTATTCTAACACTACTATAATTTTATAATAAAATTATAAATATTTGTGAACAACTAAAATTAGTTCTGCCTAAAATATATATATTAAAAAAGGGGGAGGCGGGGGGCGGGGTTGGGGTGGGAAGTGATTTGACAGAGATCGGAGCTCCGCGGCAATGTGGACAACGAAATGCAATACAACTTATTTTTTAAGGTAAGTGCAGTTTCTTTCTTTTTAAAATTAAAAGAAATCAAAAAAAGAAAACAATGAAACGTTTGCAATGGTCAATAAGTTTCCATACGCACACTTTGGGTGTTTGGTCTAGTGGTATGATTCTTGCTTCGGGTGCGAGAGGTCGTGAGTTCGATTCTCGCAACACCCCAATCCAACTATTTTATTCATTCTTTTTTTTCCCTAGAAAGCCTCTTAGACATCTTCCTGGAAAGACACCCAAATTTATCCTTAAACAAATTATACGTTGCATAATGTTTTATCCCATTCTTCTCAGCCAATCGTTAGTTACAAATTTTGTCAAGCATTCATTTATTTAATCTTGCGTGCTTTTTCATATTACACAAGTCACAAGCTAATGTGTGTGTGTGAGCGTGTGTGATTTAAAGAAAAGAAGAGAAAAGTATAGAATGAAAAGTAAAGAGAAGAATAAGAAAGAAATTCACTAATTCTTTATAGAGTTTAAGTAGATATATTGAGAATAAATAAAATATTTAATATAGCATTTAGAGAAAGGAATGATATTATTTGCATTTATATTTTTATCTATTAATTTGATATAATAATATTAAACCACATATCTATTAAAACTATTTTAAACTGTTAAATAAAATTTATTAAATAAAAAGAATGTTAAAACTTTTATATTAAATTTAATCTTTAATTTTTTCTCTTATTCAAACTAATTCAAATATCCAAAACCCAATCATTCTATCTTCTCTTTTCTCCTTCTAATTTCTTCAATCTATCTTCTCTTTTCTCCTTCTAATTTCTTCAATCCAAAGTGTCCATTTCCTATTCTCTTCTCTCCCTCCAATTCCCTCCGTCCAAACATGTACTTGGAAGATTAACATTATAATTAACTCGAAGTGAATAATACAATATTACTCCAACTGCTCCAATTAAATTGGGACTGATTAACTTTATATGATATTTTATATAAAAATAAAAAATTATAATAATATAATAAAAATATAAATTTCAAAATATTTTTTAAATATAAATTTACAAAAATAATATATAAAAAGTACATTGAATATTTTATAATTATGTTATATTAAAATTTTTCTTTTTAAGAAAAATATTACTCCACTTCTTTTAAAACAATTCAAAATAATAAATAAATCAATTCTTTAAAATAAAAAAATTAATATTTCACAAATACAACTAATTTATATTAAATAATATGTATATATAAATCCTCCTCTCATCTCACTAAAATTAATATTAATTAATTTAATACATAATTTTATATTAAAAAATAAATAATATAATATAATATAATATAATAAAAATAATATATAAATCTCTTACTTTATATCAAATTTAAATATATAAAAATAAAAAAATATATATAATATTAATTATTTTATAATAAATTATATAATAAAAACTTTTTTAAAAAATTAAAAAATTTAAAATAATAAATAGATTGTTAGAATAGATTTTTTTAAAAAATTATAATACAAATAGAAATCTAACTTTTTTTGAATTTCATCAAACTTTCTGTTCAGGTGAATAGTAGGGTGAATGAATGGCACGTCAGGCGAGTGTTCAATCCCATTCAACGAAGTAGTAGAAGGAAAAGATGGCTTCACTAGCACTTGTCATCCACGATGTTACAGGGTTTAGCAATCATGACGAACCCAGAATACTTACCTTCTCCACCAAGAAAATTTCTGCTCGACTCGAGATTTGCAAGAACCCCATCAATCATCCCGGCCCCGACACCAACTCCTCAAGATAAAACAGCAAGCGTCCAATCCAGAGCATGTAGCATTTTCGTTTCTTCTTCCATTTTTCATCAAGGATAACATTGCCTGGTTGAGCTCCCAACTCAGAATACTATTTTCTTAACATAACTATCCATTTAAAAGAAAAAAAAAACCCAAATATTTATTGCTTTAAAATTTTAAAAATAAATTTAGTACTATATATAGCTTATGTTCAGGGTTTGACCCAAAAAGATGATTAAGAGGAGGGATTTTAGTTTGAACTGTGTAACAGTACCAAACTGATCAATGTTCACGCTTACCTTACCTGGGAGGAGTTTTGGGACAGGGAGAGTGTATTAAAACAAGCAGGAAGACGCAATAATTTCAATGTTGCAGTGCAGAGCAAAGACTAAATATGGAAAAATTCACACTACCAAATGCATTGAACACCTAAACCATAGTGAATATCATCCAAACTGCTCACACCCCCAGTCATAGTCTTGTTCTTGAAGAACCTGCATTATCCATAAACGGAATATCAAATCAACTCAGTATCAAGAAGGCCGCCATTTGCAGCGTTAGAAATCTACTTACACCCCAAAGTGTTTATTTAGAAGAAAGCACAAATGTGACGATTACAGCAGGAGCAAAAAGGGTGGGTGGACCAATCACAGCGTCCATCAAATTAATTGATCCTGGTCCAGGTGCTCAGGTCCAACCTCTTTCCATACAAACACATATGCCCTATATAAACCATAGTCAAAATACAACTTGGATAATGGGCACCAGCAGCACTGCAGAACACAAACCGGAGAAGAGGGAAAAGGCTAAACTACGCTAGGAGCTAATGAAGAGGCTAAAACCTACCGACCCTTGTTATCATGATTGAGGCCTGTCGACAACAGTGCTCAGTGCACCAAACCACCAAAGAAGAAACGAGCAAAGAAGGAAAGCAAGGTAAGGTTTTGTTAATGGCGGCGAAGAGTTCAGTGTGCTTCTTGACGAGACGTGACTCCTCTACGCAGTCCAACCGTAGTCAGTATTAAATCGCCTGGGCCATCCCTGGGAGGAGTGAAGCATGCCGGTAGGAATTCGTCTGATTCACAGTCGAAATGGGTCTTTTCAAAGCGTTTCACCACAGCCTCCCTACCCTGCTTGCAAGTATACGCAAATCAACAAATTATATTGTATTTAATACCATAGAAAGTCTCTTGTTATCTCAGGAAATAGAGATCAAGCCAACGTTTACTTGAATTCTTGCGCAGACAATTCTTCTTATCTTGGGGGAGTCGTTAAAATCCCATTTTGTAGCGTTAAATGCATGGAAAAACCTCCATGCCGCTCTTGATTCAGTGAAGTTAACGAACGCATAGCCCTTGTTTTTCTTCCTTCTGCAAAAGCCTCCACAATGTCATACTTGCACATACTACTATGAGAAAACAGAACGACCACTTCAAAGAACAAGAAAGGCCAAGGAGGAGGGGAAATATATAGTTGTTGCATACTCGAAATCCATGGGCAAATACAAGAAATCGTAAGCTGAGCGACTCGTTCCGTCTCCTTCAGAACTCCCTTCTTTAGCCCTTTGATTCTCTGCCATGCAGTGCTTATCCAAGAATTCCACTAGGTTTAAGCGACTGCAAAAGAAAATAGGTCAAAATACATAAAGAGGTAGTTTATAAATTAAAGGGAAAAAAACACAGTCCAGCTCTTTCTTTGGATTGACTTATAGGGAGCACTTAAATAAGGGAAACTTTGAGGAAGTTCATAAATTTACTAAGAGCAAAAGCACAAAGTTGGAAAACGATACGTGAATTCGTAAGGTATATTCTTGATCATGACAGTTGTTTTCTCTTCGTCGCGTTTGAGAGGCATCATGCCATGTTTCTTCAGATGCCAGCACTCATTAGGCTTCTTTTCTCTAATATACTCTCCTCCAAATCGAAACTCTTCCCTTTCCTTACCGCCAACAGTCAAGGAACCACGTCCTCTTCCTCTAACACGGGGCGAAGTACCACCCCTCGAGACGCAGCTATTCGGTGGCCTAGGCATATACTTCCTGCGAGGGATCACACTTGGAAACAACCCAGGTTTCTCCCTTGTTTCGTCCGGACAAGACTCCGTGTCCGAGGGCGGCGGAACATCCGGTAGAGGTGGTGGAGGCAGAGATAAGAAACCACTACACGGTTGGGGAACTTGCAGTAGAAGAGAGTTACTAGTAACAGTTTGCAAGGGCATGCCAGTGGGAATACAAGGAGGTAGTTGACTTGGGGAGGGAAAAGGTACTATATTCGGAGATGGAGAGACGGGAAAAAATGTGGAAGAGATGACAGTCATTGAAGAAGGAACACGGGAGTAAAGGGGAAGCTCGATGGTTAAACGGGAAACAGGGATAAATTCAGATGCATTTGGGTTCAACATGGCTTCAAGTTTCTTCAACAGAATAGACACAAGCTCCAGTCCGTGGAAAAGAGGTTAGGAAGAAACGCATGGAGAAAGAGGCGACATGAATCACACTCTACTGAAAGGAAGGAGTGAAAATGCAAAGCCACTCTCGGCTGTGAAAAAACCAGCCGCCAATAGGTTACATAGAATCTAGAGCCCAGAAGGAAGGACGAAGGAGGCAAAAGAACATGTTTAATTTGAAGGAAAATTCTGGCAATCATCTCATGTCAGTATAATTATTTTTTAAATTCTAATATGAATATATCAATTGTAATTGTTTTAATATAAATTTATTTAAATAAAATAAAAAATTATAACATATATTTTAAAAATATATAATATATTATGAATATATAATATATTTTTTAAAATATAAATTATTTAAATTAATAAGAATCTCAATCTAATAGAATGTGATACAATTGGATTGACTGGACTAGCTGAGCTTGCTTTTCAATACATTTTGATAATATATTATTGTTATTTAAATTATTAAGATGTATTAAATTTTTTAAGTGAAAATAAATTATTTAAATTTAAAATTTATATGTACTAATTATAGTTATTAAAGTTCTATTTTATCAAACATATATTAATATTCTATTTTTTTACTACCTTCATTTTGAAATAAATATTACTTAAAAAATTTTGCACAAGAATTAAGGAAGATGTTAATAACTTTAAGTTTTAAAAAAATTATGTTATCCCTTTCTGAAAAATAAAATATTAATTAATATAGTAGTTTAGTGACATATTATAATAAATAAGATAAAAATATAAGTGAAAAAAGTAATAAATACATTTCAAAAATTATAAACCAACATATATTTTGAAGCATTTTTTTTTTAATGAGAGTTATTTCAAAATGAATGAAGTACTAAATTTATAATTATCCACTAATAATATAATGGCTAGGGGCATTACATTCGTAGCAATCCAGCTAGTTTGGATAGGGGATTTGGAGAGAAAAGAAGAGATTTGGAAAGATGGGAGAATAATTTTTTCATTTGGGAGTTTTAAATGTGAGAGAATATAAGAGAAAGAGAGGGATAAATGGCCGTTCTCTTCTCTTCATTTCTTTATCTCCATATGTGGAAAGAAATGGAAGGCTGGACCAAAGTCAACATAAGTAAAAATATGAAATGATTAAATAATTCTCTAATATTTATTTTTTATTATACATTTAAAGATAAAAATGTAAATTACTTTTATACAATATCATTTCATTTCTTTTCTTTTCTAACTCCCAAACAAAAGAAAATAAAATAATTTATTTTCTCTCTTAAACTCCCAAACAATATATCAATTTCTTCTTTTCTTTTCTCTTCTCTTATCATTAATATTTTTTCTTCCTTTGTTTTTCTTTCCAAAACTCGCAAACTAACCCTTAATTTCTTTCCTATATACAAAAAGGGGAAGGAACCGAGAAAGCGAAATATTCTCAAAGAATGAGAAAAAGTATTTAAAGTATTAAAAAAATAATATACCCTAAAGATCATAAATGGTTACTATCTCTCTCTATATAAATATGCTAAATAAATACATAATAATTTTCTTCTTAATACTATCATTCTCTCTCTCTCTATATATACACACTAAATAAATACTTAATAATTTTCTTCTTAATACTATCATTACCATCCATGAACCTTACTGGTAAGACCAATTCAATTCAACCTCTTCCTTTAAGCAGTAATAGTAAAGCTTTTAGATGCATCCGTTATTTGAAAAGTTGCCTCGAAAGGAATTATAAGACAAAAAAATGGCCCAAGTCTAGTTCGGAAGCTAACCCCTTGAAATAGGAGTAGGGGACATCAATATATGCAAAGAGTGATAAGAGATCTCGTTACTAAATCTTATATTTTAAAAAACATAGTAAAATTAAGAACCTATCATGGTTTGTGAATAAAATTAAGAATGAAAATTAATATTTCAAAACATTATATTCATTCATCATAAGCTAATACAATATTTAATTAGCCTAAAATCATACAAATAAAAAACTAATTTTTTGTCTTAGTAAATTAAGAATGCTTTTGGAATAAATACTGACGAGAGTAAAATTTTGAATGAAATTAAGTAATTATTTGACACAAACTTTGAGCTAGACAACTAGCTTATTATACTTACAACGCATCCAATATTTGCATTCGTACATAAAATTAGATATATATTTTAATGATTATAAAAAACAACTATTTTTAAGGAAATTATATAAATAATTAAAAAAGGATGCCATAACGAATTAAAATATACTCTAACTAATCGTTTTTTTTTTTGTGATTAAAAACAATCTAAAAGTCCAGAAAATAAAATAAGTTATAGTATATTATTAAGAACTAAGTGTTGGGAAAAAAAAATCAAACAAAGAACCTAGAAGTTTTAAGATATAATTATTATTACTGGTTAAGTGTAGGGTTTTTGTTGTGAAACTGAAAAAAAAGTTTATGAAATATATTAATAAAGCCACACATACTTATATGTACTAAGAGAAATATAAATAGATATATGTAATATGGTTATATAGTTTTAAATCGAGTTTCAAGCCAAGCTCACTGACTGGAGCATTCAAACTGAACTCTTCACCAACTCCGAGTGTTTAGTTTGATCCAAGTGAAAAGTAGGAGAAAAAAGAAATATATATATATATATATATATATATATGTGTGTGAAAATAAATAATTTATTTCTTTTATTTGGTTGAAAGGAAAGGGGTGAGAATTAAATTGGGGATTCACCACGGCAACTTGTGCAATCATTTGAATACATTTACAATATTTCACACGATAACATTCACATTTCACACAATTATATAAATATCAAAACGACGTCGTTTCAAAACTTTACTTTATAATATGAGTTTGGTTAAATAATCATATAATACATGCGGTCACAGCTTAAGGACAGTGTTGAACTAATTTTTTAAATTTATCTTATATTTACTTTACTTGTTTGAAGTGGGATATATTTTTATTATTTTATGTAATTTTTATAATCTATGTATTAGAAATTTACCACTTCTTTGATTTCCTTCGTTTTATTGTATTGGAAAGAAATTGGGGAGTGCTAAATGTGTAATGGCCCAAGTAATATTCTTATTAATAGATAATACCATGTTAGAAAAAAAAAATCAGATAGTACTTCTCTTTATCTTAAAAGTTCAATCTTTGAATTTTAATACTTATTTAAAAAGACGTAATTTATCTTTTAATATATCTTTTAGCATCTCAAGATTTCAATATTCACATTTTACTTCCTCTATTTTTTACTAAAAGATAAAGTCATTAAATTATTTTAAAATTATTTACATTGACTTCCCTTTAAAAAGCAAATATAAAAATTTAGAATATCAATATATTAACATATATAAAGAATAAAATTAATAACTATTAGCATTGTAATTAAAAAATACATTTATAATTATTCATTAATCTCAATTTATTTTATTTCAAACAATTTTGTGCATCACTTTTTGGTTGAAAATAAAATCATTAATTGTGAAATTTTAATTTTATTTTAGGAAATTTACTGATACCTTGTTCAAAGGAAATAAAAAAAAATCAATTTAAATAATGATATTTATTAAAGGAGAAGAAAAACTATCGTTCCTAAATTTTTTTTCTTAATTTAGATGGTAATTTTATATGTATACTCTTTCATGCATTTACATACGAGTAGGATTTATTTTTCATTTTCTCTATTTTTATGTGTTATTTCAAAGAAAAACCTATAAAATGGGACAACATACTAATAAAGATAAAAATTTGTTTTTTCACAAAGAAATGAAACTTTGGAAGAACTAAATTTCTTATTGGGACATTCAAAATAGAATTATAAAAAATTAATATTTTAAGGTCACACTTAAATAAAGAGTAAGTATATGATTTATATTAACAAAATATATCTTTTGAATATATATATATATATATATATATATATATATATTTGATGCTATGAGAATAAATTGTTATAAATTATTTTTTTATTTCAAGTATCAAGCAAATGTATATTATATATATTTTATTTTTTAAAAATAAAAATAAAAAAGAATTTCTTAATTAGGACTTCTTCTTTTTTTCAATTTAAGTAATTATTTCAAAAATTACAAATAAAGAAAAATATGTATTATATTTGTGAATTTCATGATAATCTATTAAGGATTTAAAATATTTTTAAAGATTTCTTTATTACAAAAAAATATATCTTTTCCATAAATAATATTTTATTTTTTATTTTGACTTATCAATATAATTTAAAATAAAAATATATTATAATAGAAAAGTGCTAAATTATGTCTTCAGTTAAAAGAAAATAAAAGATATATGTGACAAGTACATTTGATAAAATAATGAACAATGCAAATGTTATTAACAAGTTAATATTAAGATAGAATTGTGGATAATTAAGTAAACTTTTTTTATCACATAAATATATATCTTATTTGTTATGATATAAATCTATAAATGGTTTGTTTTTTACACACTATTTCCTAGCTTGTGAAAATATTTTTTTAGTAAATAATTTTTTTAAAGGGTAAAAAAGAAAAAAATAATTTTTTTTACCTAAAAAGTAATAATAAGGAAAGTTAGAGTAAAATTTTTAAAGAAGATGGTAGGGTTTTATTATAAAAAAGGTTCGAGAGATGTTAATATAAATAAAATTAGAATAAATTAATAATATTTTATTTTAATCTAAAATAAAAGAGAGTAACAAGTGAATTTTGAAACTTGAGCTACTAAAAGAATATTAAGTGCTATCTCCTTTTCAAGATACTTTTTCCGTCCCCAATTATCTGTTTACTTTAATCAGTTATACGGAGATTAAAAAAAATAAAATTTTTAGTTAATTAAACCTTCCCTATTTTTACCCTTACAAACTCTATTTATATTAAGAAGTACATAAACTTCAAAACTTTAATATAATTTCAAATTATTTCTCTCTTCTAAATATTTAATTCTTATTAGAAAATGTACCAAAATATTGATGAGTATTTAATTTTCTCTCAAAATTACTATTGATATTTTTTTAGAATTAACGAGATGAACTTGAATATTATAACTCATAAAATGAGTTTTTGACTATATTTTAATATATTTGAAAAATATAATATTGTTAAATAAAGATAACTTTAGAATATTAAATCTTGATTTCTTAAAGCGATAGATAATTTGGGACAAAAATTAGCTTAAAAAGTGGACTGATAATTTAGGACGGATTGAGTACTTATTTATAAAAAAAAATATTTTATTTTAAAATATTTGTTCATTTGTATATTTCTATAACTAATTATTGGTTTCTTCACATTTTAACTTCATTTATTCTAAATCAATTGCATAACTTTTCAAAACTCTTATTTCTTAAAAATTTTTATCAACCAATAACTATCATGTTTTTAATATGATAGAATATGAACTTTATCTAAATTATAATATTGTTTTCAACACTTTTAATCTGTGTAGAAAAAAATTTATGAACAAATATTTTAAAAGTAATTTATAAAAAAAAAGAAAGAAAAACTAATATAGGATGTAGTTCTCCTCATTGTTCTTTGGACCGGACCGGACCTGTCAATCTGTCCGTGAATCGATTCCCAAACTAGTCCGACCGTCCATTTGAGCCAAAAATCTAAAAATCGGTCTCTTTTGTATAAATCGATTTGGATCGACTGATCTAACTGATGAACCGATTTAAATTGTTCCTTCTCTTTTTTTTTCTGAATAAGATAATATATTTATAAGAAAAAAATAAATTATAAAGATAGAATAAATAGTATATAATAATAGAAAAAATATTATGTTTTTTTCTAATTTCATTATTTATATATTTATAAATTTGAAATATATTATATTATTTATTAATTTTATTTTTAAAAATAATTTTATTTTTAATTTAAAATTATAATATTATCGATTTAATTATAATTAAATTATTAAATTTTTAATTTGATATTGGGCCAATAGTTATCCTTTAAAGAAGCATCGGTTGGCTTATATCATGTTCCTTCTGATAGTCGAGCACGCATGGGGAAGTGCGTAGGTAGAATTATTGTCATGATTAAGATGCATTAAATGCATGGATTCGGTGGCGATATGAAGTACGCGCGAACCGAAGCTTGTGATGAATGTCTGTTTGTTCCCCTGTAGCTCGTACTAGAAATGTTTCAGTGTTGCAGCGGCTCCTCTTCCCCTATCCCCTTATCACAAGGAGAAGACCGACTTCCAGCAAATCCGTATAAAAATAAAAATTTAATACCCAATCGTCCTAATTAAATTAACATATTTATTATTTTAAATTATTTTAGTATTTAATATTTTTTAAAAAAGAAAGTTTTTAACATATTATATAGTTTCTTTATTTCATTTTATCTATTTATTTTAATTGATTCATAAATTTTAAAAAAATAAAATTGTTAATTAATTAATCAATATTTTCTATTTTACTTTCAAAAAATCTATCTCTTTATTTATTAAAAAGTAATCAAATTTTAAAACTTTATATGTTGTAAGTATATTTAATTTATTTATATTTCTCATTATAAGTACACAATACTCATTGTATTAAAGATGAGTATTTATGAAAAAATAATAATTAATATAATTTTAATTTGCTAATAAGACAAATAAATTAGGACAAAAATTTTAATTAAAATAGACAGGTAAAAGAGGATAGAGAGAGTATTATAAAATAATTAATATACCTCATATATATTATTTTTATATATTTAGATTTGATATAAAGTATTGTGAGACTTCATAAATTTTTTATTTTTATTATATTATATTATATTCTACTATTGTTATATTTCAACTTTTACTTTTGTATAAAATATCGTGATAAATCAACCATTGCCAATTTAGTTGAGATAGAGAGAATATAATTTATCCCTAATGCATTAGGATAGTGACACTTTAATCTTATAAATTGTAAAAAATGTATTAAAGGATAATTGACTGTCAATTAATAACTTTATAAACTAACTAAAATTACTTTGTAATAAAATATATATTTTATCTATACTAATTATAATGTCTAAAATAACTTTTTAACTGAGAAAAATTAGCACATGAAGTATTTGTACACTTATAATATTTTTTATAATTTTCAGTATTAAAATGTCATTATTCTAATTTAATAGGATAAAATTTAACAAATACATAAATAAAGATTTTAATTAACTTTCTAAAATTAGACATAACGTATACAACTTTGTCAATTCCTAAATACTACGCAAATTCAAATATAACAAGTCTAAAATAAAATTACAAAATTGCATCAATATTTCCCCTGAAAAGATGATAATTTTTTGGTGGTTTTGTCTTTTTTTTTTCTCTAAGAAAAATATTGGTACATTTTCATTATTTTTATTTGAGATTTGTTATACTTGAATTTATATTGTATTTATTTCTTAGTAAAGCTGTATATGATATATATAATTTTAAAAAGTTAATTGAAATTTTAATTTATGTGTTTGTTACATTTTATCCTATTAAGTTAGGATAATGGTATTTTAATATCAAAAGTTATTAAAAAAAAACACTGTAAATCTACAAATACTTCATGTACCAAGTTCCTCCACTAAACGATTATTTTGGGTGTCCTATAATTAATATGTACAAAATATATATTTTATTATAAAAATAAATTTTATTAGTCAATACCGTCACTCACTAACAATCAATGGACCTCTAACGTATTTTTTATAACTTGTGATATTAAAGTACTATTACTTTCAATTTAATTAGTAAATTGCAATAAACTCTAAAAATAAATTATTATTATTGTTGTTATTATTATTATTATTATTATTATTATTATTATTATTATTATTATTATTATTATTATTATTATTATTATTATTATTATTATTATTATTATATTGAGTTAATTTCAGTAAACCTCATATGCTTTAATATGTTTGACAATTGAATATCTAAACTTTCAATTTTGATAATTAGATATCTAATATTTGACAAAATCCTAAATTGGGTATTAAATTGTTAAAATTAAAAATTTAAGTATTCAATTATCAAAATTATAAGTTTGAATATCTAATTGTCAAACATATAAAAGTAAGAGAGAGTTATTGAAGTTAATCCCAAATTTTTATTAGTGTCATTGAAAAGATATCTCTCAGATCTATTAGCATTGATTAAATAAAAATCTTCCATCCATTTTCATTGTACCTTTCAATAATTGAAGACGATGTTACGTACCCACATAGTATATCTTGATGAAGAAAAAGTTATATTTGAATGCATTTTATCTTCTTTATTTTTTATAATTTGATTTCAAAATTTTAAAGATATGGACCAATTTCACACAAGCACTATATATATATATTAATTAGATAAAAATATCCTTTTCTATCCATACCTTCAATCAACATCGATATCAATCTTTTTACATTGTAAATTAATTTGTTTTAATAACAACTAATTAATAGATGTTTAATTGTTACTAATTATATTTTTCCTCTAATATATATTTCTAATAGTTTTTTTTATGTTTGATGAAGTTATACTCCCGAATACTTTAATACAAAAATAAAATAAATAATTCAATAAATTTTAATTGAATTATTAAAATTTTTAGAAATTTTATAAAGTATGAAGGAGAGATAAAGAGTTTTTTTTTAATATATGATAAATATATGAATTTTATAGTATTATATATTATTGATGTTGTTCTTGGTTAGAAAATTTTGGATTTGTTTGATATTTAAGAATGTATAATTTTAATTAATAATTAAAATAAAAATGAAATAATATTTGTTTTTAAAAAAGTAAGAGGACAATCTTGTTCAATGTAAGATTTAAAAGTATAGTTAGTTTTAGTAACCTTTCCGTACTTTTTAATTTTGACAATTGAAGTTCAATTGTCAAAATTAAAATTTTGGGTATCTAATTGTCAAGCATATAAAGGTATAGAGAACTTAATGAAATTAACCCTATAAAATTTTAAAAAGGTGAAATAAAAATTTATTTTGACAATTTTTAATTTTTTAAGAAGAATAGAGATTTTGAAAATTTTGGAGGTATGTATTATTATTATTATTATTTATTTCGTTGGATCATATGTGATAGTATTTGTTGAATTGAGTTATGAAGATTACAAGATTTACAAAATATTTCCCTTGATTTATTTTCCTCCACAACCAAATAAGAGAAACCCTTTTTATTTTAAAAAAAAACACTTTTCTTTTGCTACACTAAAATCCTAGGACCAACAAGGCTTAACGGTGCTCTAATAAAGTAGCTCGTTACTAGATGGTCAATTTGAAAGCTCTACAAATATTCCTTTTGAATCTATAGATTATGGAAGAGTTTACCTTTTTATCAGCTCACAAGTAAATAATGATAGATGTAATGGCATACTGAAAAGCAGATTATACTCTTATCATTTACCATTCAAAAGATTTAAATGATTGATGAGAGATAGAAAAGGCAAAATTTTTACCATAGCATATATCCCTATAGGTATGTTGCTAACTTGGCATGCATATCAGAGCACATTGAAAAGCATTGTGATTGTGAATTACAAAAGAATAATCCTCTCCACCTCTATTCTTTTCATTGCATTGCATAGTGGCAATGACATGCCAATTTTCTGGTTGTGTTCCTGTTAGATTACCTTGCTTTATGTGAGGCGCCTTTCAGTGCCAATAATGCAGCTCCGTAGGCAGCTTCTGTCTGAAGTGCCCTATGCACGGGCAAACCAAGCACCCTCTCTCTAATCTTTATCCACTTTTCATTCTTTGATCCACCTCCGGCTGTAAAGACTTCTTCAACTGGAGTTGCTCCCAGATCCTTGAGTAAATTGTAAGCCTTTGCCTGCAATTATAGGCAAATTTTTCATACACCAGCAATGAAACAGTAAAACAGACAAGAAGAATATAAGATGCGATGTAGATGAGGAATGTGGGGCTATAGAAGGGATCTACTTCACCTCAATTCGAGCAATGGATTCTAGAATGCCGTGCAAGTACTCTACATCACTTTCTGGGCGGGGATGTAACCTGCAGAAGTGGCCAGCTAATTAGTGGAGAACACCTACCTGTCATGCCATGCACATTTTGTGCATCCCATGTTACGTTAAATGTTAGAATGGAACTTTTCAGAATATGTGAATGTTGCGAGCTGATTGGCAAAATTGCATATGGCAACTTGCATTAAAGGAACATGAAGTTCAATGCTTGATTATACAAGGAAAGTGGAAAGCAATAATCAGAAATCATTTCATTTAGAGTTTGACTCTAAGTTTCCGGTGTTTTTTCTTTTAATATTCACAACCACTCCGACTAATTTCACAACAGCAATTTTTAATGCTCAATGTACCTGGGTTCCATATTTGGATCTGCCACTGGAAACCTTTCTCCAACAGATTGTAGGGGATAATAATCAAGATGAGAGGCTTCTATGGGATTTATCTGCTCGCTTAGTTTCACCAGTTGCTCATCGGTAAAAATTTGCCTCAGAACTGCTCCACCAGTGTTTGAAGCACCACCAACAAGCCATTTATCTTCAAGACGATGGCTATACACACCAAATCTGGCATCTTCTATCCTTCTGGTGCTAAGAAGTTTTATGGCCAGTGTTGAACCCAAAGAAGTGACCTGCATAAAAGGCATTCAAGTAATATTGGTCAGATATTATTTACATGACTATGCACAACTCTAAAAATTATAATTGCAGCATTAAGCAACTTAAAAGGACAGCAGCTATCCCATAGTTATGGAAGTAGAAAAGGAGGATTGTGTCACATAGATGAAAATGAGAGATAGGGTTTCCTGAAGGAAAGGAAGAACATTGATCAACTAGGTGAACTCATCTTTTCAGTCAACTATCAATTGACGCATGTCCATAGAGAAATCATGCATAGCTATCAAATTAAAAAAAAAAATTGCATGAATCTCACAGCTTTTCCTGGTTGAGTAGCCCGTGCAGCAAGGAAGGCTGCAATGCTATCAGTTGTTCCTGTGCAGATAACACAGTCCTTTGGAAATCCTGCCCAGATGACAAATGGTAACATTAGCAATAGCTCAAATATCTGCATAGACATCCATCCTTGTGAACTATGAAGGCCTTTTTACTCGTCAAAATTTCAATCAAGACAATTTTCCATCCATGGGATGGATGATTGTATCAGTTCTAGCAGGGAAGAGCTAAACGACAGTGGCATAGAACAATCCCTAGTCTTTCATCCCTGTTATATCTATATACATAAGAACTCAAATCTGCAAATGTGATCTGATAAGTTGTTTAGGCTCATCCCTATGCGCTTGTTAAGAGAAAACTACAAATTTGAAATGCTGTACTGAGGAGATGCTGAAGCAGGATTTCCAAACAGTAACATTATCCATATAAGTAATTATTTGGATGGAGCAGTTTGAACTTTTATGCAACCATACCAAATTGAGTTCTGATGTCCTCTTTAATGTAATCAATTGAAGAACCTGGAGCTTGAACAGAGGGTAAGATGAAAGAATATGGCTGCACGAGAAGCCAAGATGGATAGTTGTCAATTTCAGGATCATAACCAGCCTGTGACAGAGAATGGATAAGAGACAGACACGTCTATACAATTTCCAACTAGAACAGATCACCATGAAAGTTAAAGCACAATGGATACAACTTCAACCTTCAATGCATTATTATAATCAGACACTCCAAGTTTGCCATGAAGGAGCCACAACAACCAATCTGCTTGATGCAACAGTACTGCAGAATCCTTACTTGACTCATATGAACTCCACCAGGAGACAAGCTTGCATAGGGTGGAAGATCCAGAGCAGACGGTGTGGTTCTCGGGGGCAATGGACTTAACCAATGGCAAAGCATCGGGACAGCTTTCATTGTATAGAAATGGTTTTGATAATGGTTCCCAAGTTTTGCTACAGTAATAAATCAACAAAGAATTTAGGCTATGGGGCGCTTGTCAAGGTTAACAAAACCCAAAATTACCAAGTATTTCAAGACAAAGAATATACCGATTAATGATGATAGTTGTTGCAGAAGTTCCATCAATGGAAATGGATGCCACAGTTGACCGAAGATTAAGTGGAACGTCATCAAGGAGTTGGAAGAGTGTAATTTTCCAAGACTGCATCCAATCAACTGTTTCCTTGTTCTTTCTAGAAAACAAAACCAAGCTCCATATGTTAGAGACAGAATACATTATTGTTTACTAATCCTGTACAAGTAAATATCTGATTGTGATAAAACACCAGCAAAATTCAAAGGCCAACTAACAAAAATATACTGGCGAAACACCAAGTGCCAATCTATAACGGAATGCTTACATTGATCAAAGGATATCCTCTCTTTCCCTCGGCATGTATATTCCCTTCCTTATCAATCAAAGCATACCGAGCTCCAGAGGTACCAAAGTCCATTCCAAGATAAAGATGCTCCAAGGCTTCAATATCAGCACTCCCGTTACCTTTACTTTGACCAAAACTAGGCCTCCGCATTTTAGACTTGCCAAAAATGTTGAAGACTGAACTTCTTGATCTTGTATTATTCAAATTGTGATGTCCCGATCCTGATATATTCATAAAAACAGTACATCAACATAACATAATCCAATTTATCCTAGAACTTAAAAGATAAACGAAAGTTCAAATTGTTTCACTAAACTTCGATTTGAGATGATTCCAAGAACCCAGATTGTACAGACAGAAGTTCAATCTCTCAAATTCAGCACAACAAGTACATTTTTTAATTCTGGGATTAGCAAGGTTAAGCATGTTAATTAACAAATGAAGCAAAACAAACAATTTAGCATCTGCATTTTTCCATTTCTTTTTGTCTTTGATGGTTTTGTAGGAAGCCATACATATGGAATGGAGTGTGAGTAATCTGAGGGTATCCAATTACAGAGAAGAAGAAGCAAGTAAAAGCACATGCATGCATCTGCAGAGAGAATGAGAGAAAGGTAGTGTTACTGTACCGCGAGAAGGTGGAACAGGAATCAGCAAAAATGGAAGGAGGGTCGCCATTCTTCCTTCTTGTGATGCTTGCCTTTTCAAGTCCAAAGATGAGCCATGTGCATCTCTGAAACTCTTTATCCGTCGTCAGGGGCTCGCAGCCTCACAATACTGGAAGAAAGATCAATATGGACTACCAGAAGGGAAGAGCCCAGTTTCGAAGGGTCCAGTGGAAGTACTATTGTCGATGACATTTAAAAGTGGGCTATTGTGTCATTGGATAATAATTGGGCCAGAAATAGATCAATCCAATTCCATCGGATTTCACTCCGTGTGTTTATTTTTATTTTAATTTATAACAAATATTTTAATTTTAACTGTTCGTTTTAAATTATTATTTCTTGGATAACTCTTTCATTATACTGCTTTATTTTTATATTTTTTAAAAGACGAGAAAGAGAAAGTAACCATTGTTTTTCTCTCCATTTAAAATTCTAGACACTTTATGAACTTCCCTTAATTCGATTAATTTTAAGTTCAAATATCAAACGCTCTTTTCAAGACTAATTAACCTTTCTTACAACCTTATTCCACTCAAGGGCACATTCAAAATATTTAATTCTAATGTGCTTCTTCTCTCTTTAGTCCGGTTGTCTTGCTTCCTGTTTCACCCAAGTAATAACACACATCACACATGCCTATCCTCAAATTATAACCTTATTCCACCAAATCGACCAATTAAAAAATATAGAGAGTTTCTTGATGAATTGATCAGAATAGTCTTAAAATTGAACATTTCTCTTCAACTAACCCAAACATTGAAAAAAGTCCTAAGATAGCATTCAACCCGAATATTACTGATAACGTTCAGGTTATTTTAAATTTTTTTTAATACTTGCCCGTTTGAATAGAAATGACTCATTTTGAAACTATTCTGATCATTCGTCCGAATTTCTTAACTGTAAATTTAACAAAAACTTTCTTTTTCCCTTTTATTGACTAGACCTTGCATCTTCACTCCAACCCAAATCTAATCAGAATACAAATCTGGTATTTAGTGTGTGGCTAACAGTGCCGGTCCCCTTACTTTCTTTTTTTTTCAGTTGGTGTTTCATTTCTGGGTAAAAATTCACGAGTCACTGCTCCACGGAACCTCCAATCATATAGAATAGGCAAGGACCACAAAGCAAATAGAAAAAGGGTTGCATGTGCTATCAACCTCTGAAAAATGGGTCAATGATAGATACTCAGCCACCTTGTCTTCCATTAGTAGGCAACGGGGACATCAAGTAGATGAAGGCAGGCCAGCAAAATAAGGCGCAAGCCACTGTTGTTGGACTGGACATTTGATATCCTTGTTTCTTCTAACTTCCCGTTAATTAAATTATTCTCTCTCGCCTTAGCCTTAGGTTAGTTGAAATGACTCAATCTTCACCGGCATCTCAACGTGTTGTTTAATTTCTAAATGCTAACACTAATGTGCTTACATCGCCATCTCTCACCCAATCAGTTTTGTATAAGGGCTCCTGGAGAGCAGCTATATATTTTACAATATATATCATACCAAAAAATTTTAATATTTTTAGTACACTAAATAGTGTATAATATTATATACATCATAATATTTTATACATTGTTTAGTGTATTAAGGATATAATTTCATACATCTCATAATGTACAAAAAATATTATAATATGTGCCAACTGTTTAAATAGTAATAACTCATAGTCCAAACATATATATATATATATAGTGTATAATATTATACACATCATAATATTTTATATATTAATATATTTCATAATATTTTATACATTATTTAGTGTATATATGTGTGCGTGTGTGTGGCGCTTGCACGATAGACAGGCGACTCTTCCCTTTCGAAGAAGGTTTAGCATTGGTTGGGATTGAAGGATTCGGGGAGAAGAAAAATTATTTGAGAGGAGAGGAAATTATTTTTCTCTTCTACATCCCAAACAAGGCTAAACAAAGTCATTTTTTTACTCCCTAACCCCATTGCATGTTTGAGAATTTAAGGGAGAAAAAAAAATCATGAATGATAAGAGAAAGGAAAGATTGGTTATTCTGTGTATGTGAGTGTATGAGAGAAAATGAATAATCTTATTTTGTTTAATTTAAAAGTTGAGAGAGGGAAGAAAATATATGATGACTTATAAAATTAATTTACATTTTTTTTTATCGTTGAAAACCTTATGGCAACTCCAAAATAAATTATAAATTTATCATTCTTTATTAATTAACTATTGTTTAAATCCATATTTTTTTAGAGTTATTTAGTTATCTCACCATCTCACGTATATTAATAAACCATCCATCTCTTCCTCTCCACTTCTCGGAAGAATGAAAAAAAAAAAATATGTACTCCCTCTTTTCTCTTCTTTTTTCCATTAAAATTCCCAAATAGGTTAAATCATCTCTTTCTGTTAAAGCCTCTTCTCTTCTTCTATCTTCCCATTCAAGCCAACTTTTAGCCTTCAAACTCAAGCTCTCTCATTGACATATATCTGTATGTATTTATGTACCCGTTAATAGACAAATTACTAGCACCATAATCTTCTAGCTATATATTATTAAATTTGTTAATTGGTTAGTTGAAAGTAAAATAAATCTCAATTAGCATATTAAAAAATAAATCTCTATTAGCATATTAAGCATGATGGGTTAGACGAGCTTTTCTTCAATCTGTGGCTGTAGAATCTGTCATGGATTAAGAAACAAAACTTAAATGGCAATGTTCATTGTTCACCTCTACCAACTGCATAAAGTAGAAATGATATTGCTACGAGATACAACTGATTGATCGGAGTCGGTAGTCCGCATGTGCCATATGTTGACCTACAATGCATAAGTTTGTTTGTTTTTTTTTTTTTTCACAATTCCTTTTGATTATTGATTGAATCATGTTGAGATTATTTTAATTATTGAATGAATAAACTATAATTAAACACTAATAAAATTTCAACTGTTATGAATTATTGGAATCTCCATTAATTAGTGGATGCTCCACTAATTATGGATTTATGTTAATTATTAGAAGATTTTTATGGATGTCCACCATTTAGTGGAGACACCACTAATTGAGATTAGTTGAAGATGATGTATGCCATGATGTATTTCACTAATTAGAGCTCTATAAATAGAGTTATGCTCTATAAATAGAGCTATACTCTAAGCTTGTAATACATCATCATTTTGTGAAAGAAAGATTAGTGAAAGAAATATTAGAGAAAGAAAGAGAGAAGTTTGAAGATAAATTTTTGTGCAAAGAATAGTTAGAATTTTCTTAGTGTGTAGTGTGTAGATTTTATTCTAACACTACCCTAATTTTATAACATCAACAAAAAAATCATTCAAATAATATGTGAGCCCATGGTCCAGAGGCTCTACTGGGCCTTTCGTTTTTTTTTTTTTTTTTTTTTGTTAATTAGCAATGGGCTCAGCCCTTATAGTTAGGGACTTAATTAATGGGGGGAAAATTAGGAGGACACGATAGCAATTTTGTAACTCTCTGACTGATTAAACATTCTGCTAGAATGTGGTTCTGATATTCATCGTTGTTCATCTGTCAAAGACAATTCAGAGAGGGGAGAAAGGCCAAGAGGAGGAGGCAAAGGAAGGGGAAGAGCTCGAGGCTTCGAATTTAGGTAATCCACGTTCCCCTTAAGCTTTTATTGAGGTTTAATTGATGTCTAGGGTTCTTATTTTTACTGTTCTGATTTGGGGGGAAATGTGGTGAATGATGTTCTGATGGGGATTGATTGGGATTGTAGGTGTGGAAGAGGTTGGTGGTGATAAGGGTGATTTGTGAGTAGGATTCCGGGTAAGCATTCTGACTTAACTGTGTTTTGATTTTCAACTGATGTTTTGACTTGATGATCTTCTGTTTTTCAATCTGAAAATTATGTTGGTATTCAATTGGATTGAGCATGGGAATAATTTGTTGTGGTGTATGAGTTGTTTATGATCAAGTAAGACTATATGATATGTACTTTACTGTTCTTGTTACATGCTTGAATTTTGGTTGCTAAAATTTTGTTACGTTACGTCATCTGTTTGAGGTTTGGTCTTGGTAGGGATGATCCCTTATGTTACGTATGCTTGGCCCTAGTCTTGGGGGATACAATACCTTGCCCAATTACGTATGCTTGGCCCTCCTCCTAACGGGATAAAATAGTTAGGAGGCGATATCGATTAGCCAAAGCTTCTCCCCAAACACGTGTCATGAATTCTGGGTCTGTTCAATTGATTTGAAAAGTTGGAAATGGTGTAGTGAACTGTTATGGAAAAATGGTAGGGTAATGGTTGTGTTGTTCATTATTGGAGTGGTTGTGGATGTTGAGCCTTGTTTTGTTTCTTTGTGCATTTTGGCCTCTAATTCGTTCTGGTTTTATGTCATTTCTTTGGTCTCTGCTTTTCGTGCATTGTGCTCTATTTTTTGGCAGATTTAGTTTGAACAGGCGCCTATTATTCAGTCCAACAGGCGCCGGTTGACATAGCTAAACAGGCACCGGTTCATCTCAGAATCAGACCCCTTCCGTTTTAGTAACAACGGGCGCTGTTTACTCTTCCTAACGGGCGCCGATTGACTTTCTAATTCTGAATCTCTTTAGTTTGATCAAAGTTACCCTTGTTTGTTGTAATACTCCTTAGTGTGTGCTATAAGTGAGAAATATTTGAGCCTGAACCGCAACCATATGTTACCCTAACTAAGTCCACTGCTACCACTGTCTTAAAGTTCAATGATTTGCGAAACTATATATATGAAACTTGCTCAATCCTGGTTAAGTCATGATTCTTACTGAACTAGTGAGCTCACACCTTACTTATCATTTCAGGTTCTCAGTTGAACGAGGAAGAATTAGACGGGTGGTTCGAGGAGGATCTAGAGTGACTAATTTGACGAGTTCATGTAACGTTCTCATTTATGGTCTACTTTATGACATTTGAGTTTTAGTACGTTTGAAGTTATTCCAAGAGATTAGTTAAATCGTTTTGCATTGTAACAGAATAATTATGAGTTTTGGCAATTTCAGTTATGACAGCGGAGTCTATTTTTTTTTGTAATGTCTATTCTGGTTCCGGGTTTGATATCCCATTTCGAGATGCTGCCATGTCATCTCCCGGGTCCTGGGTGTGACATTTAGTGGTATCAGAGACACAGGTTATGACATCTCTAGGCTTTAAACTGCAAGTGAAAAATAAGTCTGAAATTTCTTAAGTTGACGTGTGAGGGGGTTGATGGTTTAAGTAATGCCTAGGTTTCGAGACTGTTGTTTATTAAGCTTTTGATTGTTTCTTTCTTGTTTGATTTCTTTTATTTAGTTCTTGGTTGATTACGATATTCGAGATGGCACGTGGAGCTAGGAGAGCAACACGGGAGGGTGCGAGGAGACGATGGCACGAGACAGGGGTTGCCACCGGGGCACGAGGCCGATCCAGTAGAAGCGACACGGGGCTCGGGTTCGTCAGCTATGGTATCTGCACCGCGATGGGCTGATGGGGTACCACTTGGGGGAGTCCATTTGCCTCCACCGCCACCATATATGCCACTGCTGCCTGCCTCAGTACCACCACCAATTTCGATGCCGGCAGGAGTGCCTGCTTTTGTTCCTTCAGCTATGTCGGGACCTAGCGCACCGATAGATATGTCCACGGCATGGGTTATGATGGCTCGGTTAATTCGAGCCAACGGTCTCTCCAGCGAGAGCGATTACGATTACTGAGCGGAGCAACGGAAGCGGACAATAGAGGAATGACTCGGGGGCTCGGTCCTTGTTCGAACGGATGAAGAGAATGGGGCTTCCGACATTTGATGGCATGGGCGGGCCAGATAGAGCTGAGGCATGGTTGGAGGAGCTAGAGCATTATTTTGAGACTTTGGAGGTGCCAGAGAAAGTCAAACTTAAGGTGGTTGTTCCCTTCTTAGTGGGGGAAGCACCGGATTGGTGGAAAGGAGTTAAGCCAATTTACTACCAAAGAGAGGAGCCCTTCACGTGGGGGAAGTTCAAGAAAATTTTCCTGAATCAATATTTTCCAGACACATTGCGGATGGAGAAAGAGAATCAGTTCTACGAGCTCATCCAGACGGAGCAGATGAGTGTCACTGACTACGCACTCAGGTTTAATGCTTTGGGGAAGTACGTACGGCGGTCACCAAAAATGCGGCTTCACGGACTAACGGGTTCGTCGGGGACTTCGAGCCGGGATTCGAGGAAGGTTATACGGTAACGGGCCTACCGACTATCGGGATGCCTATCGGCGAGTCCGGACATTGAGGTGGAGTTTCGAGAGGACCGATGCTTGAGAGGGACCGGAAGAGGCCTAGGTCCGTAGTCGATCGAGGCGAGTGTTGGATCCGGATTTAGCCGAGGCGAGTGTTGGGACCGGATTCGAGCGAGGGCGAGTTTCGAGACCGGGTTCCGATCGGGGACAAGGGCCTAGATCAGCACCTATGGGACGACCGGATCCCAAGAGGAGAGTTATGGCGGGGTCATCGGCACCGGCGGTATCGCGAGGTCGCACCATGAGTGCCTCGGGTTCCATAGCGCCTCGGTTCAACACGTTGTGGAATGCTTGCACCAAGCGTGGCGGGAGGCACCCGGGAAGAGTGTAGGTGGGCATCGGGCGGTTGCTTCGGTGTGGGAAGCAAGGACATAAGGTATATCGGTGCCCGAGCCGGTGCGGGGTCGGCTCAAGCGAAGGTTGAGTCACAAAGGCCTAAGGCGGGAGAGCGAAACAGAAACCCAATGCTCGGGTTTCGCACGACTCATGATGAGGCCGAGACGGCGAGATGATGTGGTCACGAGTACGATTACGGTTAACTACGTGCCGGCTTATGTGTTGTTTGATTGTGGTGCTTCGCACTCGTTTGTATCCCGTAGATTTGCTAGAGTACTTAAAACCTCTCCAACCTTGTTAGAAAATGCTTATAGGGTGTACTGTCCCCGGTGGGAAGGTGTTGGTTTCTAATCATGTTGCATGGGGATTGTAAGGTAGAAATTGAGGGGAGGAGTTGGGTGCTAATTTAATTCGGTTGAATATGGTGGACTTTGATGTCATCCTAGGTATGGATTGGTTAGCTAGGAATCATGCCTTAGTGGATTGTCGGGAGAAAAGGGTCTGGTTTGCTTTGCGGGTAAAGCGAGTGTTTCACTTCCGGAGCGAGAGGAAGAGAGTCCCGTAGAAGATCAATGCCGATAATTTCGGCTATCGAGCTCGCAAGAGTCTTCGAGAAAGGATGCGAAGCTTATTTGGCTTATGTGGTGGATACTAAGAAAGAGGAACCATGCATGGAGGATATAGAAGTGGTAAAGGAGTTCAAGAATGTCTTCCCGGAGGATTTACCAAGCATACCACCAGCCGGGGAGGTAGACTTTGAGATCAACCTTGTACCGGGAGGCGAGCCTATCTCTAAGGCTCCATACCGGATGGCGCCGGCGGAGTTGAGAGAGTTGAAGACTCAATTATAGGAGTTATTGGACAAGAAGTTTATTCGCCCTAGTGTCTCTCCTTGGGGAGCGCCAATCTTATTCGTTAAAAAGAAGGATGGTAGCATGAGGATGTGTATCGACTACTGGGAGCTGAACAAGATTACTGTGAAGAATAAGTACCCTCTACCACGAATTGATGATTTATTTGATCAGTTGAAGGGGGCTAAGGTATTTTCAAAGATAGACTTGCGATCGGGGTATCATCAGTTGCGCATCAAGCCCGAGGACATCCCGAAAAGTGCCTTTAGGACACGATATGGGCATTATGAGTTCTTGGTCATGCCTTTTGGTTTGACTAACGCCCCGACGGCGTTCATGGAGTTGATGAACGGGGTCTTTAAAGAGAAGTTGGACAAATTTGTAGTCGTGTTCATTGACGACATCCTAGTGTACTCACCATCGGAAGAAGCTCATCGAGAGCATCTCAAGATTGTGTTGCAAAGGCTTCGCGAGCGGCAACTTTATGCAAAGTTCGGTAAATGCCGGTTCTGGTTGAGGAGTGTAGCATTTACGGGTCATGTCATCTCGGAGGAAGGTGTTGCTTGTGGATCCTAAGAAAGTTGAGGCGATTGTGGATTGGCCTAGACCAACTACTGCTTCTGAGGTTAGGAGCTTCTTGGGATTGGCAGGTTATTATCGGAAGTTCGTGGAGGATTTCTCTAAGATAGCTACTCCACTAACCCAACTTACCCATAAGAGGACCCAATTCAAGTGGAGTGATGCATGTGAGAAGAGCTTTACGGAGTTGAAGAGGTTGTTGACTTCGACTCCGGTTTGGCACTACCTTCGGAGGCTGGAGGATTCATCATTTTCGGTGATGCTTCGAAGAATGGACTTGGTTGCGTGTTGATGCGAGAATGGAAAAGTTATAGCTTATGCATCTAGACGAGTTGAAGCCATATGAGAAGAATTACCCGACTCACGACTTGGAGCTAGGCTGCGGTGGTGTTTGCGCTAAAGATGCGGAGGCACTACTTATATGGGGAAACGTGTGAAGTCTTCATTGATCATCAAAGTTTGAAGTACATGTTCACTCGGAAGGAGTTAAATATGAGGCGAGACGATGGCTTGAGCGATTAAGGACTACGACACGAAGATCGGTTATCACCGGGAAAGGCAAACCGAGTTGCGGATGCTCTCGGTAGGAAAGGAGCGGGAACATTGGCGGCTTGTATCACTGAACGACATCGGTTGATTTACGAGTTTGAGAAGTTGGAATTGGAGGTTGTGCAACCTCGCTTCGGGTTATCTAGCAGCTTTGATAGCTCAATCATCATTGGTGGAACGGATTAAGGAGGCACAACCCGAGGATGGTGAGTTAGGGAGGAAAATGGCGGCGGCACTCGGCGGAGCACGGCTGGAGTTTCGGGTTCACGAAGATGGCGGCTTGCGGTTCGGGGTAGATTATGTGTCCCAAGTGATGAGGTGCTGAGGATGGAGGTGCTTAGGGAGGCTCATAGTACTGAAACTCTCAATTCATCCTGGAGGGACTAAGATGTACCGGGATCTCAAAGGAAATTTTTGGTGGAGTGGAATGAAGCGGGACATAGCAGATTTTGTATCCAAGTGTCTAGTATGTCGGCAAGTTAAGGTTGAACATCAAAGACACTGCGGGATTGCTTGAAGCCACTTGGAGATTCCTATTTGGAAGTGGGAGCACATCACCATGGATTTTGTTACGGGTTCACCGAAATCAAAGGCTGGGAAGGACACGGTATGGGTTGTGGTGGATCGGTTGACCAAGTCGGCTCACTTCTTGCCTATGAAGTTGACGGCTTCGATGGAGGAGTTGGTACGGCTATATATGGATGCAATTGTTAGGTTGCATGGGGTGCCGATAAGTATAGTATCGGACGGGGATACCGATTTGTGTCACGGTTACGGAAGAGTTTCCAAGAGGCCATGGGGACCACTTGTCACCTTGAGTACTGCTTTTCACCCTCAAGCGATGGTCAATACGAGAGGACAATTCGGACCTTGGAGGACATGTTGCGCGCTTGTGTTACGGACTTTAAAGGGAATTGGTTGGACAGACTTAACTTTGGTAGAGTTCTCCTACAACAACGGCTTTCGAGTCTAGTATTGGTATGGCCCCTTATGAGGCGTTGTATGGAAGAAGATGTAGATCCCAGGTTTGTTGGGATGATGTGGGAGAAAGAAGGGTAAGCTGGACCCGAGTTAGTGCGGATAGCCTCGGAGAAAGTACAAGTTGTTCGTGAAAGGTTGAAGGCGGCTCAAGATCGGCAAAAGAGTTGGGGTGATAGTAAACGGAGACCTTTAGAATTTGAATGTGGAGACAAGGTATATCCGAAGGTTTCACCAACCAAAGGAGTCATGCGGTTTGGCAAAAGTGGGAAGTTGAGTCCGAGGTATGTGGGACCGTATGAGATTACGGAAAGGGTTGGAGATCTAGCATACCGGTTAGCTTTGCCACCGGCACTATCTAGAGCTGCACAATGTGTTTCATGTGTCCCGACTAAGGAAGTATGTTGCTGATCCGAGTCATGTGTTGGAAGCATCTCCTTTGCGAGTCCGTGAGGATCGACTTACGAGGAGGTACCAATAAGGATCGTGGACGGGAAGATGCAAGTCTTGAGACGAAGAACTATACCATATGTGAAGGTGCAATGGTCAAATCACACGGAGCGGGAGGCCATTTGGGAGGCTGGAAGAGGATGCACGACGAAAATATCCTTCCTTGTTTGATGATTCGGGTGCGCAAGTTTCGAGGACGAAACTTTTTGTAAGGGGGTGGAATGTGAGCCCATGGTCCGGAGGCTCTACTTGGGCCTTTCGTTTTTTTTTTTTTTTTGTGTTAATTAGCAATGGGCTCAACCCTTATAGTTAGGGACTTAATTAATGGGGGAAAATTAGGAGGACTTGATAGCAATTTTGTAACTCTCCGGTCGATTAAACGTTACGCGGAACGTGGTTACGATATTCATCGTTGTTCATACGTCGAAGACAGTTCGAGAGAGGGAGAAAGGCCAAGAGGAGGAGGCAAAGGAAGGGGAAGAGCTCGAGGCTTCGAATTTAGGTAATCCACGTTCCCCTTAAGCTTTTATTGAGGTTTAATTGATGTCTAGGGTTCTTGATTTTCTTGTTACGATTTGGGGGAAATGGGGTGAATGATGTTCGATGGGGATTGATTGGGATTGTAGGTGTGGAAGAGGTTGGTGGTGATAAGGGTGATCTGTGAGTAGGATTCGGGTAAGGATTCGACTTAAGCTGTGTTTTGATTTTCAATCGATGGTTTGACTTTATGATCTTACGTTTTTCAATCGAAAATTATGTTGGTATTCAATTGGATTGAGCATGGGAATAATTTGTTGTGATGTATGAGTTGTTTATGATCAAGTAAGACTATATGATATGTACTTTCTTGTTCTTGTTACATACTTGAATTTTGGTTGCTAAAATTTTGTTACGTTACGTCATCTTGTTTGGGGTTTGGTCTTGGTAGGGATGATCCCTTATGTTACGTATGCTAGCCCTAGGCTTGGGGGATACAATACCTTGCCCAATTTTGTGTACTGGCCCTCCTCCTAACGGGATAAAATAGTTAGGAGACTGATATCAGTTAGCCAAAGCTTCTCCCCAAACACGTGTCATGAATTCTGGGTCTGTTCAATTGATTTGAAAAGTTAGAAATGGTGTAGTGAACTGTTATGGAAAAACGGTAGGGTAATGGTTTTGTTGTTCATTATTGGAGTGGTTGTGGATGTTGAGCCTTGTTCTGTTTCTTTGTGCATTTTGGCCTCTGATTCGTTCTGGTTTTATGTCATTTCTTTGGTCTCTACTTTTCGTGCATTGTGCTCTGTTTTTTGGCAGATTTAGTTTGAATAGGCGCCTATTATTCAGTCCAACAGGCGCCAGTTGACATAGCTAAACAGGCACCAGTTCATCTCAGAGTTGGACCCCTTCCGTTTTAGTAACAACGGGCGCTATTTACTCTTCCTAACGGGCGCCGGTTGACTTTCTAAATCTGAATCTCTTCAGTTTGATCAAAGTTACCCTTGTTTGTTGTAATATTCCTTAGTGTGTGCTATAAGTGAGAAATATTTGAGCCTGAACCGCAACCATATGTTACCCTTGTTGGATTGTATGCCCTCTTAGACTAAGTTTCTGATGTAAAATCGAATTATTTAATAAAAGAATTTATTTTCAGAAATTGTTTGTGAATTTACTTTTTGTTTGTGCACGATTTTCGTTTGGAACAGACCCATTGTGTTTAAATAAGTGATCCATGTGAATTGTGGTCTTTCACAGTAAGGTATGGATCACGGGTTATTTAACACATAAACATTTGTTCTTAACCTATTGATGAGACTGTGAACCTCATCATGTTTAGGTTATTATGTTATGAATTCCAAATGAGGAATGGCTTACCTTTAGCCGAGTGGGTAGTCCACTCACTTCATGACATAAGCGTATTTCGAATACGTAGAACGGGACCTGTAGTAGTGGTTTCTCAAAGTACTATATGGTAGAAACCTAGACTACTACCGCTACGAGCGTGGACTAGTACTCTACGACTTGAGTATGAGTTGGTGGTCTAGCGAAGGCTGGAAGCATATACTTTGATTTGCTTGTAGTTGAGGTTCTATCATAGGGCCAATATACTTGCATGTTGGGTATGTGTGACTAGTTAGTTAAGACAGGACTTATACAAGATAGTTTACGCACTATATCGCCCCTTGTGGTTGTCAGAATGGTCTAAATTATCCGGGGCCCTGGGAAACATGACTTGGATGTTTGCTTTAGGGTAGCTCACTTGGAAAGCGGAAACACTCCGGAAGTCGTGGATCATTGGACTAGAAGCCTAAGGATGGTAGATGTCATTTAGAGGGTGTTAGTACACTTCTTCCTCTCTAAATGTACGGCGATGTGTAGAGGGGTATTTTAGTCATTTCACCTGTAGGTCGGAGACTTTGCGAATGCGGCATTGTCCTTGGGGTCAATATTTCCTTATGGTGATATTAGGAAATATTTAAAATGCAAAATACAGCTATTTATATAGCAGGGGTATTTTGGTCATTTTAGCGACCAAGGCGATGTGTCTTTTTGGTCCTCGGGATAGCCGTAAGTCCTAACTATTTTTGGGATGAGGAATTGGTCTCGGTTGAAGAGGATTTTATTTTATTTTGTTTTATTTTATTTTATTCGGAAGTCTAATTTATTATTGGATTGGAATAAAATAAATAAATAAATAAATAAAATAGGAGTTGAGAGAAATTAATTATCTAGTTTATTTGGTTAATTAATTATTCGGGGCCTAGGTCCAGTATGAATAATTAAGAAATTAACACTGGGCTTAAACTAGGGAAATAATTAATGTTTAATTATTTATTGGGTTATTTATGTAGGCCCAAGAAATAAATAATTAAAGATTAATTATTATGGTTCATTTGGGCTCATTAATTATTTATTGGGTTACTTATGTAAGCCCAGAAAATAAATAATTAATATTTATTATTTTGGGCTTTTTGGGTCTAAGAAAAATAATAAATATTTATACGGCCCAATAGCTTGGACCTTAGGGTTTTTCCAGGATACGGTTAAGAGGAGTTTAAGATTAGGCCAAAGCTGTTTCTCGGGATAACATCCGGGTATTTTGAAATCCCGGGGATATGTTTATCAGAGATTGAGAGACATAATTTTGGCTAAATATAAACAACTCTTTGAAAAGAAAAAAACCCTAATTATTTTCCTTCCCAAGCAAAGACTCACGTGAGTCTCTCTCTCTCACAAGAGCTCTCTCCTTCTTCTGGTTTTTCTCTTGTTCTTTGCTAATCAATAGCGAACGAACCAAGGAGAATTGAGACCCTTCCTCTTCTCCATAGTGTTCACCGACTAGAGGTTAGGGTGAGGAATATCCAGAGAAGTTGGAGAGCTAAGCGTTAATGCAAACAAGACGAAGTCGAAGGCTAGCGGGTGTTCAACCGGAAGCTCCTTCAACTGTGCAAAGCGAGGCGATTCCAGTCATTCAATCCGCTCTTACTCAACCTAGAAGGGTTAAGGAGCGCAAATGTATGATCTTCACGCTTCCGCATGGTCTTTATGGCTCGCGTATAATTTTTTTTTTTTGTCTCTGTTTTTATCCGTCCATGGCTCCCTGTTCTACGCTTTGCCATCGAAGTGGTATCAGAGCCATTGGTTTTGATCAATATAGGGAGCATGGTAGTTAATAAAATGGAGAAGATGATTATACCTGTGATCCTTCGCTGTTTTGGTATGGATAGGCTTGATGTAAGCTTCACAGTGGAAGCATAGGATCTCTGTAAATTTTTTTGGCTTTGGTGTTTTAATCGTGTAAACCCAATTTTAATGGGTATAGGCGGTTGTGGTTATGTTTTGGATGAGTTTTTATAAGTAAAAATGTCCAAAGAAGCCAAAGAAGACGAGAAAAAATCGAAGAAAAAAATTTTACGTGAAAAAATTCGCGCGGGTGGAAAAACGGAGAAGAAGAAAAGCGTTCATAAGCCGCCGGCGGAGCCGAGCCGCCGAGCCGAGCCGCTACGTTACGTGAGTGGAGCCGTGCTTACGGAGCCGCGAAGCCGAGCCAATCGCGGTTGGATTGAAGCCGAATTCAATTGCAAAATTTGCAATTGAATTCGTTTGATTTCGGGTTCGCGCGCGAGTCGGAGAAGGTCCAGCAGGGCGGCTCGCGGAGCTGGATCGCGGGTCGGCGACGAGAGGAGAACCGGGCGCGGGTCGCGGGCGCGAGCGAAGTCCACGGGTCGTGGCTGGCGTGCGATACGGTGCGGCGCGGTGCATTGCGGCTGCGGTGGACCGCGAGCCATTACAGCGCGGATCTGTGCGGCCGGTGCAGTGGACCGCCAGCCATTTTTGGCAATTTTTTTTTTCTTTTTCGTTTTGGGGTCCCATACCAGGCGAAGTTAATATTTTTGCAATATTTATATTCTTGGAATATATTTGCATGAAAAATATTAGCAATGGATTTTAGGATTAAACAAGATCATTAATTAATTAATTAATGTGTTTAATTCTATTATTTGGGCACTTAGGTTTAAAAAATAGAAAAGCATGAAAACGTTTATTGTTTTCTAGCATGCTATTTTTTTTATGTACCTATGTGTGCTTTTCCTCAAAGACCAAAGTCTTTGGGAACCTTTTGTTTTGGCAAGGAAAATTATTTTTCTTTAAAAACTAAATGGTTATTTTAATTGGTACAAAAATTAATCCTTGAATATTTTCTCAAAGGATTTAATCCTTGACATAGAAAATATATTGGATTTAGATATTTTTGTAAATTAAAATGGAGAGCCATTTTGTTTTGTTTTGGACTAGAAAAATGATTTTGTCAAATAAACTTGAGACCAAAGTCTCTAGAAAGTTTTAATTGGAAAATTTTTGAAATCATTAAGTTTTAACTTATATAAAATTAGTCCATGGAGGAAATCTCTCAAAGGATATAAGCCTTGACATAGAGATTTTATTGGACTTAGATATTTTATTTTTGAGTTAAGAAAAACTTAATGGAAATTTCAAAAGGATATTTTCAGGAAAACCTTTATTTTAAAAGACTAAGTGGGAGAGGGGTTCCAACGGCCCCACGGCTTCCATCACGGTCCTCATTAGAGATCGTGGATCCCCTCGCGTCACCACTGGGAGTGAACCCGTATAGGATGGGGATACCACAAGGATCTAGATCTAATGGAAGGATGTAATTAATAACCCGGGGCACGTACTATGATCGGCCGGCCCACGTTGGAGGTTATAGTGCGAGGTATGTCCATAGGAAATGAGAGGAAACGGCCATCCCACGATGGAGTTATTCTCTAGACCATTACCTAGAAGGGAAATTAATTTGTGGTGGTTAATACACTTAGCTTAGGAAGCTGTTAATCTTCCCAAGAAGCTATGTCGGTTTTCCTAAGAGCCAAATTATTTTCGGTGCACAAATTTCATTTTGTTTTCACAAACTAATTTCTTTCTTTTATTTTCGATTTTCAGAAATGGTGGGAGGTTCTTTTAGTCCATTGGCCGTTATTCTCGGGGAGAATAAGTTAACGGGTCCAAACTATGTGGATTGGAAAAGGAACACTGGACATAATACTCACGGTAGGAGTATAAGTATGTCCTTTACGAAACACCTACTGTTATCGGGGAAGGTTCCACCGGCTGAAGAGCGAGAGGCTGAAAAGGCATGGAAGAAAGGCGACGAAATGGCACGTTGCTATATGTTAGCTTCCATGTCTAATGTGCTCCGGTCAAAACACGAGCACATGGCTTACGCATATGACATAAGTCAATCGTTGGCAACTATGTTCGCGGACAAGAGCCGGCCCGCAAGGCGAGGAGGCTCTTCGAACAATTGTAAACACTAAGATGGGTGAGGGAGCATCGGTCCGAGAGCATATGCTCAAGATGATTGCTTGCTTTCGAGGAGGCGAGAAATCTTAGGGGCTGTCATTGACCCAGAGAGCCAAGTGGACATGGTTCTCGAATCTCTACAGGGCTCTTTCACTCGGTTCAAGTTAAACTATAACATGAACAAGTTGAACATGAGTTTGGTGAGCCGATGAAGGAGCTCCGGATGGCGGAGAAGGTCATGAAGCCGCGAGTCTAAGGCCATGATTGCTAAGGCCTCTTCTTCAAGAAGCTGGGCCTAAGCCCGGAAAGTTCAAGAGGAAGAAGGGGAATGCGACGGCCCGACCAAGAACCAGCCCAAGGACAAACCAAAGGGCAAGTGCTTCAAGTGTGGAAAGAAGGGACAACTGGAAAAAGGAGTGTCCGGATCTTCGAGGCCAAGAAAAACCCCACGGGTAATGTTTACTATCTAGAGTCCATATCAATGGTAGGATCAACTTCCACTTGGATTGTTGATTCGGGAGCCATCGATCATATACGTAACTCCTTGCGGGGGTTTAGGAAGATAAGAAGACTCGAAGAGGCGAACATGGGCTTCGAGTGGGTAATGGAGCACAAGTGCGGGCCCTTGCGGTGGGAGAGCTGGATCTTATTTTTTATTGTAATAAGATAGTGGTTTTAAAAGACATTTTATATGTACCTGGTTTTCGTCGAGAATTTGATTTCGGTTGCAAAACTTATTAATCAAGGATATTACGTATCTTTCCATTACGGTATTTCTATCGGTAGAGATGGAGAAATTTTATGTCTTGGGCACATGTATGGAAATTTGTTCTTTTTAAACCCTATTAACAACCAATCAAATAACGCTCTGTCCGAACCTTTAACTAAGAAGAGAAAGACCAATATCAATGATTCATACCTTTGGCATCGAGGTTGGGTCATATTAACTCAACCGGGATTCGGAGGCTAATCCATGATGGGCCTTTGGGCTCATTGAGATTGGAAAGTTGGCCTCGGTGTGAATCTGCTCGATGGGAAAAATGACCAAAAGGTCTTTTACACCAAAGGCGGATAGAGCCGAGGAGGTGTTGAGTCTTGTTCACATCGATGTGTGCGGTCCATTGTCTACACCGGCTAGGGGAGGTTTTGAGTACTTCATCACGTTCACGGATGATTGTACGAGGTATGGTTACATTTACGATGAGACGCAAGTCGACTCTTTTGACAAGTTCAAAGAGTTTAAGAGGTGAAGTGGAGCGTCGGACGAGGTAAATTAATCAAAACCTTACGATCGGATCGTGGTGGAGAGTACCTCCTAGGTGAATTCAAGGACTACATGGTACATCATGGGATAGTATCCCAGCTCTGCTGCAGGGAACCCCCGGCGAACGGAGTAGGCGAGAGAAGGAACAGGACGTTGATGGAAATGGTCCGAAGCATGATGTCTCATGCTACTCTTCCGGTGTCCTTTTGGGGATATGCCACTGGAAACGGCGGCATATATTACGAACTTGGTGCCTTCCAAGTCGGTACCTAGGACTCCCTATGAGATGTGGGTGGGCGTAAGCCAAGTACGAATCATCTCGGGATTTGGGGGTGTCCGACTTATGTGCTTGATCAAGGGAGACAAGTTGGAACCAAGATCGAAATTATGCTATTTTGTTGGGTATCCAAAAGGGACAAAAGGAGGCTACTTTTATCATCCTAAGGAGCGAAGGTACTAGTCGGTACCAATGCTAGATACTTGGAAGATGATCAAAGTACTTCCACTAAAGGTTCAACGAGGTTGGAACTGCGGGAGAAGTTATCTATGGAATCAACTTCTGCGGCCCGATTTTGGAACAAGAAGAGGCACGGCCTCAAGAGCACTGTACAAATGGAGCCTCGTCGTAGTGGGAGAGTGTCTAGGGTTCGGATAGATGGACTGGAGAAGCCTTTGAGCTGGTTTCCGACCATCGGGAACAAGACCCCGCTAGATACGAGGAGGCTATTGCTTGATGCCGATGCAAATACGTGGCATGAAGCAATGAAAGCCGAGATTGAGTCTATGTACCTCAATCGGGTTTGGGATCTTGTAGCTTCACTGAAGGGATAAAACCCATTGGGTGCAAGTGGGTATACAAGAGGAAGAGAGGAGCGGATGGGAAGGTGGAAACCTTCAAAGCTAGGCTTGTGGCGAAAGGGTATACTCGGAAAGAGGGTATCGACTATGAGGAAACCTTTTCCCCGGTAGCCATGCTTAAATCCATTCGCATCCTCCTTGCCATCGCTTTGTCACTATGACTACGAGATATGGCAAATGGATGTCAAGACGGCATTCTTGAATGGCCATCTTAGCGAAGACATCTATATGTCCCAACCGGAAGGCTTCATTGCTTGAAGGCCGGGAACACATGGTTTGCAAGCTTAAGAAGTCCATTTATGGACTTAAGCGAGGCATCAAGAGCATGGAACATTCGTTTTGATGAGGCTGTAAAGTCTTATGGTTTTATTCAAAACGAAGATGAACCATGCGTGTACGGGAAACTTGAAGGCATCAATGTGGTTTTTCTTGTCCTGTATGTGGATGACATTCTACTCATTGGAAATGATGTAGGGACATTGTCATCTACAAAGGTTTGGTTGTCTAGTCAATTCGGTATGAAGGACTTGGGAGAAGCCGGCTACATTCTCGGGATTAGGCTTCTTAGAAATAGGAAGCGAGAGAATGTTAGGATTATCCCAAGCGACATACATTGACAAGATGCGGCCAAGTACGGCATGGACTCATGCAAGGGAGCTCTAATCCCTTGCGGACATGGGTTGTCATTTTCTTCGAAGGAGTTGTCCTAAGTCTCAAGAAGAAAAGGACGAGAATGAGTAGGATTCCCTACGCTTCGGCGGTGGGAAGTCTCATGTACGCCATGCTTGTGTACTAGGCCGGATATACGCTTTGCCGTGGGCTTAGTTAGCGGATATCGGTCAAACCCGGGGAGGTTCATTGGCAAGTCTGTAAAGCATATTCTCAAGTACCTCAAGGGAACGAGAGATTATATCTTTGGTTCTACGGGCGATGATTTGGTTCCTACGGGATACACGGACTCGGACTTCCGGGCGGATAAGGATGAGAGAAAATCCACTAGTGGATATGTCTTCACCTTGTCCGGAGGAGCAATTTCATGGAGGAGTATCAAGCAATCTTGTATTGCGACTCAACCATGGAAGGCGAGTATGTGGCAGCTTCGGAAGCGTCCAAGGAAGCGGTCGGCTCCGGAAGTTTCTTTCGGAACTTGGAGTCGTACCACATATGGACAGGCCGGTTGTGATGTATTGCGACAACAACTGGAGCGAGTGTCGCAATCTAAGGAGCCTCGGAACCACAAGAAGGGGAAACACATCGAGAGGAAGTACCACCGATCCGGGATTTCATCCGAGAGACGGGAAGTCGTGGTGGAGCATATATTACCTCGAGAAAACAATCTAGCGAGACCCATTCACCAAGCCTTTGGCTGAGAGAGTCTTCAAGAGACACTTAGACGCCATAGGGGTGGGCACCTATGGACTTACCTAGTCTTAGAGTGCAAGTGGGAGATTGTTGGATTGTATGCCCTCTTAGACTAAGTTTACGATGTAAAATCGAATTATTTAATAAAAGAATTTATTTTCGAGAAATTGTTTGTGAATTTACTTTTTGTTTGTGCACGATTTTCGTTTGGAACAGGACCCATTGTGTTTAAATAAGTGATCCATGTGAATGGTGGTCTTTCACGAGTAAGGTATGGATCACGGGTTATTTAACACATAAACATTTGTTCTTAACCTATTGATGAGGCCGGGAACCTCATCATGTTTAGGTTATTATGTTATGAATTCCAAATGGGGAATGGCTTACCTTTAGCCGAGTGGGTAGTCCACTCACTTCATGACATAAGCGTATTTCGAATACGTAGAACAGGGACTGTAGTAGTGGTTTCTCAAAGTACTATATGGTAGAAACCTAGACTACTACCGCTACGAGCGTGGACTAGTACTCTACGACTTGAGTATGAGTTGGTGGTCTAGCGAAGGCTGGAAGCATATACTTTGATTTCGTTGTAGTTGAGGTTCTATCATAGGGCCAATATACTTGCATGTTGGGTATGTGTGACTAGTTAGTTAAGACAGGACTTATACAAGATAGTTTACGCACTATATCGCCCCTTGTGGTTGTCCAGAATGGTCTAAATTATCCGGGGCCCTGGGAAACATGACTTGGATGTTTGCTTTAGGGTAGCTCCCTTGGAAAGCGGAAACACTCCAGGAAGTCGTGGATCATTGGACTAGAAGCCTAAGGATGGTAGATGTCATTTAGAGAGGTGTTAGTACACTTCTTCCTCTCTAAATGTACGGCGATGTGTAGAGGGGTATTTTAGTCATTTCACCTGTAGGTCGGAGACTTTGCGAATGCAGCATTGTCCTTGGGGTCAATATTTCCTTATGGTGATATTATGAAATATTTAAAATGCAAAATACAGCTATTTATATAGTAGGGGTATTTTGGTCATTTTAGCAGCCAATGCGATGTGTCTTTTTGGTCCTCGGGATAGCCCGTAAGTCCTAACTATTTTTGGGATGAGGAATTGGTCTCAGTTGAAGAGGATTTTATTTTATTTTATTTAGGAAGTCTAATTTATTATTGGATTAGAATAAAATAAATAAATAAATAAATAAAATAGGAGTTGAGAGAATTTAATTATCTAGTTTATTTGGTTAATTAATTATTCAGGGCCTAGGTCCAGTATGAATAATTAAGAAATTAACCTGGGCTTAAACTAGGGGAAATAATTAATGTTTAATTATTTATTGGGTTATTTATGTAGGCCCAAGAAATAAATAATTAAAGATTAATTATTATGGTTCATTTGGGCTCATTAATTATTTATTGGGTTACTTATGTAAGCCCAGAAAATAAATAATTAATATTTATTATTTTGGGCCTTTTGGGTCCAAGAAAAATAATAAATATTTATCTAGCCCAATAGCTTGGACCTTAGGGTTTTTTCCAGTGATGGTTAAGAGGAGTTTAAGATTAGGCCAAACTGTTTCTCAGGATAACATCCGGGTATTTTGAAATCCCGGGGATATGTTTATCAGAGATTGAGAGACCTAATTTTAGCTAAATATAAACAACTCTTTGAAAAGAAAAAAACCCTAATTATTTTCCTTCCCAAGCAAAGACTCACGTGAGTCTCTCTCTCTCACAAGAGCTCTCTCCTTCTTCTGGTTTTTCTCTTGTTCTTTGCTAATCAATAGCGAACGAACCAAGGAGAATTGAGACCCTTCCTCTTCACCATAGTGTTCACCGACTAGAGGTTAGGCTGATGAATATCCCGAGAGCTGGAGAGCTAAGCGTTAATGCAAATAAGACGAAGTCGAAGGCTAGCGAGTGTTCAACCGGAAGCTCCTTCAACTGTGCAAAGCGAGGCGATTCCAGTCGTTCAATCCGCTCTTACTCAACCTAGAAGGGTTAAGGAGCGTAAAGGTATGATCTTCACGCTTCCGCATGGCCTTTATGGCTCGCGTATAATTTTTTTTTTGTCTCTGTTTTTATCCGTCCATGGCTCCTTGTTCTGCGTCTTGCCATCAACCCTAACTAAGTCCACTGCTACCACTGTCTTAAAGTTCAATGATTTGCGAAACTATATATATGTAACTTGCTCAATCCTGGTTAAGTCATGATTCTTACTGAACTAGTGAGCTCACACCTTACTTATCATTTCAGGTTCTCAGTTGAACGATGAAGAATTAGACGGGTGGTTCGAGGAGGACCTAGAGTAACTAATTTGATGAGTTCATGTAACGTTCTCATTTATGGTCTACTTTATGACATTGGAGTTTTAGTACGTTTGAAGTTATTCCAAGAGATTAGTTAAATCGTTTTGCATTGTAACATAATAATTATGAGTTTTGGCAATTTCAGTTATGACAGTGGAGTCTATTTTTTTTTTTTGTAATGTCTATTCTGGTTCCGGGTTCGATATTCCATTTCATGATGCTGCTATGTCATCTCTCGGGTCCGGAGTGTGACATAATAACTCAAAATTTCCCAACTATATATATATATATATATAAAGAATATAAATCGAGTTCATGATTTATTATTTGATAAAAATAATTGAAATTAATTGAGTTATTATTGTATTATAATGAAAAAAATGTAAACTACATCACAAACATACTAAAATTGCTAAATACATAAGGTGTAATTCACGAATCTCTGTCAAAACCAATACACAATAGTACAACACATGCATTGCGAAATCAATAAATCATTCATATTGCAGATGCATAAATGTTCCTGCAACACTAGGCAGGTTACTCACGAAACTGGAGAATAACTGAACTAATTTGAATAATCGGATAAAAAGAAATAAGAATAAAAAAAATCGTTGATTTTTTATTTTTCTCGAACTAAATTACCTTGAAATTTTTTTGTATAATATCTGTCTCGAAAATTATTCTGAACTATTCCAAATTGTACTGAATCGAATAATCAAAACTAGAATCGAATATATATAGATTAGTATATAATAGATTACATAATATATTATATGTATATTATAGTTATATTATTTATATTATTATATAAAGTATTATAGAAGTTGTTTCAATTTTTTTATATTAAAATTTGAAAATTATTAATATGTATTTTTTAAATTTATAGATAATCGTAATTTTTGTAAAAAATATTCAAAAATATTTAAAAATCGAACCGGAACTATTTTTGTTCAATTAAAATCGACGATACAAATATTTATTCCAAAATTACGATTAAGAATTGATATTAAAAATATAAAAAAAATTAAAATTTAAAATAATATTAAAAATTTTTAAATTTCTGAAACTTCTCAAACCGTGAACACCACTAAATTAGAAGTCCCTCTTTGACAAGACGCTTCAAGCACTAGTTGTGGTTTCTAGAGCAATAAATGTGCATCGGTGCACCTACACCCCATGCACTCACATGCGTGGTTCAAAATAATTCTTAAATGCAGAGGCTAGGTGAACGGTTGTTGATCCAACTCATAAAGGATCTGCAACAGCAAATCCCAAGTCACATCAGCTAATGTCAGAATGTCATCGTCTGTTTGGATTGAAGGAAAATGAAAGAAAGGAGAAAAATAAGGAAGACAGGTGTGAGTTCTAAGTGTAAATAAGTTTTTTTTTTTTTTTTAAAGAAGGAAGGAATTGAAAGGCAATAGAGAAATTTTAGTTTAGCAGAAACTTTTGGGTCCTTTGTATTCAAACGTTGGTGGAAGCAGAAGAAAATAAAATCTCATTTAATAAATTTCTATTAAATGATTTAAAATATTCTTAAGAAGATTTTAGTATGTTTGGTTGGGATATAAAGATGAAGAAAAAGTGAAAAGGATATAAATTTAGACGTAAATAAATAATTTATATCGTTTAGTTAAAAAAAAAGATAGATAAAAAGTAAATTAGCTCTCTCTAGCAAAACAAGTTCATCTAAATTTGGATAAATTATGACATAAAATATTATTTATTTTTCTTACACTCTAACAAAATAAAATAAAAGTAATTCTCTCGGTAGAAGTAAAAGTTCCCCTTCCCCTCCCATTTCTTTTTTGTGAACCAAAAATAATATAAGTTAGTAGATAAAAATAAAATTCAAATCTTATAATTTACTTTATTTTCTTTCCTTTCTCCAAACACTATATTTTACATATTTTATTCCATGTTTAACCAAATATCATAAATAAATAGTAATGTCATTTTCTCTATTTCTCTTTTCTTTCTATTTTACTCCTCTCCTCTCTTTTATTTCCTTCCCCTTTATCCAAATAAACCTTCAGAGAAGAAAATATACTCCCTATCTTCAAATACTTCCATTTTTCATCTTGATCAAACATAGGGTTATTTTGGTTTGGAAAAGGAAGAGGGAAGAGGAAGAAAAGTGGCACACTTTTATAAGGAGAAATAAATGATTTTTTTTATTTTAATATTGTGTGTTTGGAGTGTCAGTAAAGTAAATTATAAATAATTCTCACACTTTAGTTGTATTGAAAAATGATTGGAAAATTTTATCTATTGTGGTAAATTTATTACTATACCAATTAGTATATAATAAGGTTGTATTTGTATTTATATCACAATTTACTTTTAAACTTTTTCAAAATTAAAGCGAAAGATTTGCTAATATAAAAGTATTAGGTAGTTCTTCCTTCTAATTTATTTTCAACTAAATAATTGTATTTTGTTATTTATTTCTACATTTACTTCTTTTTACATTTTCTTTCCTCATCCCACTCCAAACAAACGAAGTATTAAGCTTTAATATTAAATCTTTGTACATTTCTTTGAGTTGACTAATATATCAATAAAATGATTAAAATGAAATATTGTTACAAAATTGGTATTTTTATAATAAATATTTATATAAGTTCAAATTTTGTTGTGAAATATATAAATAAAAAATATTATTTTAAAGTATCCAACATATAATACATGTATATAGTTTTTAAATACAGTAATTTATAAAGACTATTAATCTGTCAAAATATCTTTTATTTTTTGTCACCAAAACTTCTAAATTAAAAAAGTTACTCAAAAGCTTTGGTTGGATAATAATTTTATTTTGCAGTGCAAGATAACAGCAAGTCACTCGCTTGTGTCTGCACTTTGCACTATGATTTTTCCACGGCAGGTTTCATGTGAGATTGGTCCCTTGGTCCGCTATCGTCAACCGGCCTACGTGGGGCCCATGGGCTCTTGGGACGTCAAAATTTTCACATTCAGCAACCGGCTATCACCCATTTAGCGGGAGAAAAAAAAAAAAAAAAAGGCTGTCACATTTCACTGTATCTCCACACGTCGAGTACCGGTAACGTTACCTTTTTGGCTTTTGCAATTGCAACCCCGCTCCTAGTCCTCGAATTCCTTTATTTATTTATTTATTTTTTTCAGTATATATTGAAAAGAATATGAATTAATCCATGCCACTTTGTTTGACACACAGTATTCCCTTCTTAATTTACAAAATTCCATGCCCACTTTTTTTTTTAACCTTATTTTGACCACTATCGTAATAAATTATAATAAGGCCTATACGTAAGTTGTTATTTTAGATGAGTTTTCTTCCTTTTAAATGATGATGAGTTGTAAATATTTAAATAGATTAAAAATATGTGTATTTATAATTATATAAATATTTAATATATTTATATTTTAAATATAAATAACTTTTATTTTAATTAAAAATTACGATGGAAAATTTATATATTTGATTAAATAAATAATAATTTATTTAGTAAAAAGTAATTAATTATTTAACATAATATACTTAATTATTTTTTAAAAATTAATTAAGTTATAAAACAAAACTCTTAAGTTTCAAAAAAAATATTTTTTTGGACTTTGTAACTTCAGTGTTTAAATTATTGAAATTCCTACATATTCGGCTTTGCATATTGTTGAATATGCATTCGTAATCGTGACAAGTTAAATAGATAAATGATATAAATTTTTTAAAAAATAAAATTATTAAATATATCGAGTCAGGTGAAATTTAAAGAGAGAATATTATGTGTTGTTAGTAGATAATAATTTTTAAAAAATACAAATTATATTAAAAAATAATATATTTAAATTAAAATAAATTTTTAGTTTTAGATAAGAATAATAAAAAAAAAACTAGTAAAACAAAGCCGCGCTTCCAATTGAATCGAGGATCATTTCTTACCAATTGAATCGAGGATCATTTCTTACGGGCATCTTGGCACCGAGAACGCCGGAGACACTTGTGGACATTGTTGGCTTATGCCGGCGCCGGCGGCATAATTGCAATTTTTACAGAAAGTCCTCTTTGAACTGTTAATCCTTATATTGAATATTACAAATTACCCTGCTAAATGTGCAATTGCACTACTCAGCTCTATTACTATAATCTAATAGTCTGAATAAATAATAATAATTAAATTAAGATAAATTTATTTAAACATAATTAAATATTTTAAAATATTTTTAATTAAAGTAAGATTCGAATAAAATTAAAGAAATAAAATATAATTTTAAAAAAATAAAAAATATTTAAATTATTATTATAAATTGAAAAGAAATTATTATCCACATGCACTCTAGTATTCCTATGATGATTCAATCTTCAACTTGAGCCACATCGGCCATAACTTGAGGCCTACGTGTCATATCAAATGACCATCATGACCCTCCTCGATTAGCAAAGTGCAAAATACTGCTTATTTCTGTAATATTTTTATTGATTAGGTCCTCAATATGGTATTCTAAAATAAAATAATTGGATAAACAGTTTCTTTATGGTGTAAGTGGACAATAATTTTGATGAATTTTGTAAAAATTATTAAATATGTAGGGTTAAGTAAAGTTCAAAGAGGATGAATATAATATATTGTGAGTAGATGATATTTATCGAAAAATAAAAAATAGATAAAATAATAATATATTTACATTATAATAAGTTTTAATTTGAAATAAGAATGGAAAATTGGTATCCAAATATAACCAACCTTAGAGAGTGTCATAACATCATTTAGATCATTTAAAGTTTGAAAAAGTATCACTTACTCCCTACAGATGTGACATTTATGTAATAAAATATAAAATCTAATAGTTAATTACCCTTTTGATTTTATAGTTCTATTATTAAAAAAAAAAGAATAGTAATTTTATATTTGCATCCCGATAATTTATTTTAGAAGAAGTTTAATATGTGTATATTGAAAGTTAGTGTTTTTTTTAATATATTATGTAATATATTTCAATGTTAATTTTATAATATAAGTGTTAATTCAAATGTTATGTTCCTATCATCATAAAATATATTTCTTATAATTTAAAAAAAAAAACTTCACAACAGCATCATTTTAATAAATATTTTTTTAAAACATTGAACATCCCTTAAATTTTCTTTTGATTTTTGATTTGTTCGTATTTCAATGATAAAATTTGAAATATAATTGTATAACTATTTATAGTTTTTTGGGTATTATCTAACATTTAAGATCAGGTGCGTGATATGGTTTTTTTTTTTTAATAGTTGTGTTGATATACATATAAAAAGAATTTTTTTAATAATAATAATAATAATTATACTCGTATTATATTTATATTTTTATCTCTCAAGTGTTAGGTTTATGGAACTACGTGATATTCTCCCGAACTTCATATCGTCTAAATAATATTAAGGTAGACCTTATAATAAGTTTATAATATTATTCCTAAAATAAAGGAATCACAATCTTAAAAAAAAATTGCTATAATGAAAAAATCTTAAACGGATGATTGATTTTCCTAAAAAAAAAAAGGTAAAAACGAGTCAAATGAATCATATTATAACAATTATTACAATGAAAAAAATAAATAGAAAAAAAATCTATACGTACAAATCAATATTAAATTATACTTCCCCTTCCTTCGAGTTCTTCCATATCCAAGTTTTAAATAATTCATTTATATGATGTTAGACTTAGAAATGACAGGGCTCTTTGCAAGTTTGAGAGTTTGAATTTTATAAAAATATATTATTTTGTTAAAAAACATAAGAAACATTCCCATTTATAATAGTCTTGGATTAGCCTTAGATCCTCTCTCCCAAATTCTTCTCCGGTCCTCTATCCCATTTATAGAGATTTGCCAAGTGTTTTTTCCCATTATCTATATTTATTTTTTCCTTTTCAAATAAAAGTTTATTATTTATTTATTTTTTCAAATAAAAATTTATTATTTAGATTATAAAAATTTATTTTTTATTTAAAAAAAATATGAAAAACACTTGCTAAATCCTTATGACTGGGAAAGAGGATGGGAGAGGGATTTGGGGGAGTGGGTTCGTACCGCTTGTATCATCTTTTATATACTCAGTCACTAAATTCCTCTCCATCCTCCCTCTCACTCTAAAAAAGTCGCCAAGTGTTCATTCTATTTTCTCTTTTATTTTTTTAAAATAAAAGTTTTATTATTATTGTTATTATTATTATCATTATTATAAAACCCTATTAGGTTGGTATTTAAAATAGAGTTATTAACAGAAAATTGTTAAGAATTTAATAATAATAATAATACATTTATCTAAAAAAGAAAAAAAGAAAATGAAATAATAGAAGGGACATTCAGCGACTTTTTGAGAATAAAGAAGAGCTTGAAGAAAGGATTTAGAGAAGAGGATCCATGACCTACATATACTCACATGTTAACTAAAAATTTGTTTGCCTTCTACTACAACTAGGATTTGGAGGTAGTATATCTGATTTTTATTATACCTTATTGTCTTTCAAGGCATTTCTCATTACTAATATCACACTTTATATATATATATATTTATATAAAAGAAAAAATACCTTGGATATGAAAAATGTTAAATTAGCTTGTAATATACTTGTTATATTTTTTGACTCTACATATTCAGTAGGGCCTCTAATTGCAATATTCTATGGATTTTATGGTTCTATCTCACTTTTATTCCAACACGATAAGTAAGAAACAGGCAGGAAGAAATTCTCTACTTAGTTTGGAATTATTAGCACATTTATACTGGCATGTATTACAAGTAGGCATTCAATCTAAGACTCATTTCCATTTTTGATAGTTCACCCATTTGGTTATTGTCAAAACTCTAGTATTTAGCAATAAATCCATAATACATGGATACAAAATAATTATTTTCCGTTTTTGGGCTAACGTCAATTTTGAAAGCAAACATTACCTCATCGGCTTAAGATTCGTTCGATAAAATTAAAATTTTAATATTTAAGTATTAAATTATAAAATTAAAATTTGAAATATAATTTTTAAATATAAAAACTAAAATTATAATTTATTTATATTATATTTTATTATAAATTAGATTAAATATAAAGGAATATTAATTATATAAATATTTAATATATTCAAAATTTAAGTTTAAATAACTTTATTTTCATTTGAAGTTTGTAATGATATTTTAATCAATTAAGGATCTATTTGTATATCAAATTTAAATAATTAAGTATTGAGTTATAAAATTTAAAACTGAATTATAAAATCTAAATATTATTGCATATTTAATCGAGGCGAAAAGAGGTAAAAGAAGCATAGGAATGTACATTTAAAGATAAATAGGTAAATTAACTTATTTAATTAAGAAAAAAAATAAAAAGAAAGTAAATCTTACGTCGAGAAAAAAAAGTCTATTCAAATTTGAATAGTTTGAAAAGTATTTGTTAATTAATTTCTTTCTACTCAAATCAAACAAAATTATACTATAATTGAAAAAATAAAACTAAATTATATTCACTACCATGAGAATAAAAGTTGCTCACTTCTCTCCTCTCATTTATGAACAAAACATAATGTAAAAACTAAATTAAATTAAATAAAAATAATAAAACTTACAAAACATCCAGTGTTTTACGCGATTGGATGATACGAAACAATTTCATTGATAAGTAGGGGGATTTGGTGCAATTTCCAGGGGCAACGTCGGTATTTTATTGAAGTTCACACGGAAAAAAAAAAAGGAAAAACAGAAAGTTATAATCCACTCATGTTAAAAGTAGAAATCATGTTAGGTGTCCGATGTGGGCGTATCCACTTGTCCTAAGAGGTCGGACACTGTTATTCCCGCTCAATTTTACCTCAATATTTCAAATACTCGCAGTAAAAATTAAACCCCCCACAATCTTAAGCGCGGGCTGCCAACACGCACTCACAGTTTGAACTCCAACCGCCCCTCCACGTCATCTCAGCCATTCAAATTTAAATTAAGCAAAATAAAATAATCTAAATAATGGTAAGAACGGCCAAAATTATAATTTCCCTCAAAATAATTTAAATTCAAAAAAATTGAAGACACAAAACAAATCCTCCTATCGTTCTCACATCTCCTCCCTACTCATCTGTCGCTACTAGTCTCTCTCTCTCTCTCTCTACTCTGCAACTCTTTGTCTTAAAGAAGAAGAAAAGAAGACTTCACTCACTGTCCTCTGTAGAGAGCACCCACCATATATATATATACTCACAAGGATATGTGTTTTACCTTTTCTCTCTCTATCTTCTGAAGCTTCACTTACAGTTGGCCGGCAGCATTTGGCTAAAGCGTGAAATCAAATTTAAAATCTAACTATGTTCTTCACTTTAGTGATTCACGCCATGTGACACTCTGACACATTCTTCTTCTTCTACTCCTCACCCTCTGCTTTCCACCGCTCCAACACACATTTCGGTTAGTGATACTGGTCGGTGGGCAATGGCGGCGTCTTCATCGAGAGGACGAAGCAGCTCACCATTTCACTACAGGAAGCAATCGAGTCCGTACTCATCGTCGTCGTCCTCTTCATCTTTCATGAACGGTCGGCTGATGCCACGCTCTTGCTCATCCACGGCGACTTCATTCTACGGTTCGGCTAATGGCTACGGCTCCAGATCCATGACGCCGAGTCGGAGCAGGACTGATTCGATGTATTCAAGAGGGTATAATAACCGTTCGCCGGTTGATTTTCCGTCGGCGGATGAGCTATTGGCCGAGCCTGATACGTCGAGATCGGGAGATAGTATATCGGTGACGATTCGGTTTAGGCCTATGAGGTAAAAATGCTAGATCTGGTTGACTGATTTATATCCATAGGCGTTTGGATCGCCGAATTTGGAGTAATTTCTTAGTTAGGGTTGAGTTTTCAGACAATGTGGGGCAAATTGCAATTACTAAAATTTGTTGTGGCAGTGAACGCGAATATCAGAGGGGTGACGAGATTGCTTGGTATGCTGATGGCGATAAAATTGTGCGAAACGAGTATAATCCGGCAACTGCTTATGCATTCGGTAAGATTCTCGGCCTTGTGATCAAGTTTAGAAGAGTAAACATACAGCGGCAGTGTTACTCATATTTACTAAGCATTACCGCATCATACCTAATAAATGCTTAAACTGGAGTTGCAATTCTACTTACCATTTATTTATTTTCTTCGTAAGTTAGATAGAGTATTTGGGCCTAATACAAGTACTCAAGACGTGTATGAAGTAGCTGCTCGACCTGTAGTGAAGGCTGCAATGGAAGGTGTAAATGGTAAGCATACTTTAATTTTAAATGTTATTTTATTGTCGAGGACTGTGAAGATTCTATCGAGTTAAGTTTTTATTTGACTGCAAAACTATGTTTGGGTTGGGAAAAGATCTCTCTTGGTAGTTTACTACCTTTTGAGTTTTGAGGTGAACTAGTTCAATTCTCATCTTGTGTGTGTGTCGCAAAAACTGACTGTTGTCTCTGTCTACGTGGGTAACTGATTTATTGCATCTGATAAACTCCAAGTTGAATGGTTCTATCTGAAATCATTTGCAAGTTTTGGAAGTAAACTAAGTCACATCAATGTTGCAGGAACTGTGTTTGCTTATGGTGTTACAAGTAGTGGAAAGACACATACAATGCACGTAAGTTATTTTCACTACTGATATATTTCATTGTTCTACGTTGTTAGCCGCAGAGATACCTTAAGCTTTGATGAATTAATAATGATCAAATGTTCATTATCTAAGTTATATGGCAAGGGAGTGTTACTTTGATGAAATGAAACTGTTCCCTTGTATAGGGGTTTTGTTTTATTTAGTTATAAGGAAGTGTGATTCAATAAAATCTGCTGTCCAGATGTAGACATTTTTCGAATATATAAAAGCCTCTTTGAAGTTGTTAAATATAGTTCATTCAGAAGTATATATGTAGCTTTGCCTGATTGCAGACTCCACGCGGTCCATTGCTATGATGTACTGATATGGTGATTATTTCTTTCTCTTTTTCTTTTACGGTCAAGCTTAAGATTTTGTTGGAAGTCTAAAATTCTTTAGTCAAATTAATATGTCCTACTGGTAATTTCAAAGTATTATCTTTTGGCAGTAGTTCAAATTGTGCAGGACATTTTGTCTTTTTATGTGCTTAATCATGCTTTCATGATGGCTATTATACATTATGATTGCTTATGCACTTCCATTTCTTTCGTGTGCATGTTTGGATGCCAACTGGAACTTATGATTTCTGTTATGCCTGATGAATGTACAAAGCTTTTTGTCCTTGAGTTTTCTCATTCTTGACATCTTGGCATCTTGTTTTTCACAGGGTGACCAAAATTCTCCTGGAATAATACCCTTGGCTATAAAGGATGTTTTCAGCATTATTCAAGATGTAAGCAAAACACCTGTGGTCCTGACATAGGAGCTTCCAATTTCTTTTTCTTTGCCACTGCAATTTTTTGAAGTGTTCATGCACAGACAATTGTATCTGAGCCCCCCAGTCATCTTGATTGATTCACTCTTTTTGACTTGTATGGTTACTATTGTTTGCCACTCAGACTCCAGGGCGAGAGTTCTTACTCCGTGTATCGTATCTTGAAATCTATAATGAGGTTAGTTTTAATGTTTGATATTGCTCTTCCTTTGCAGTGCAACTAAATGCATGTCTTGTTTGAGTATCTATTCTTATTGCTTATGCCTACATTAGCAACTTATACTTAGTGTTTCCAGTCGTAAAATCATCGTCATGGAGCAACATTGTTTTTTCTGCACTTCCTGTTCGGATATTTTGTAGTGTATATTAATGCTTGACAGTTTCCTTATCTGCTGGTGTTTATGTTTCCAATATCAGGTGATAAATGACTTGCTGGATCCCACTGGTCAAAACCTACGTGTTAGAGAAGATGCACAGGTCTGTATGTTAACGTACTATAGCTTGTCTCGTTATATATTCTGTTGTTGCCTTTTCTGGTGTTGAATCGGAATTGAGAAGAACATTTTTAGTTTTGTAAAAATTCTCTTAGGAAGAAACAAGAATTCCCACGGAAGGATATTTATTGTGGTTTTCAGCTTGAGATTTCACTGATTATATTTTGTTTGGTATAATTATCTTCTGGGTTCAGATTTCAAATGATTGTTGGGATCAATTCTGACATCATTCATCAATAAAAATTCATTTTTTATCACTCTATTACTGATGTCTGTGTACTCATTTGGTACTTTTGGTGCTTGAACTGTTTGTAGGGAACTTACGTTGAGGGTATAAAGGAAGAAGTTGTATTGTCACCTGGCCATGCTCTTTCTTTTATAGCTGCTGGGGAAGGTATATAAAAGAACTGTTTAACTTTTAACTTGGAAAAGTATAGACCATGAAATATTGATGGTTTTATGTGCTCTAACTGATTTTAATTATTATTCTTTGATCGCAGAGCATCGTCACGTTGGCTCCAACAATTTTAATCTGTTTAGTAGCCGTAGTCATACCATATTTACTTTGGTATGCTTTGCATGTGAAATGACTTCTGTACCTTCCTCCACATTTCCCTCCTTATATTTTTGTTTTCTGAAGCAAATACATTTCTCCTGGCGATTTTTACAGTTGAGGTTTCTTTTCTGTTGTGTTCTTTAATTATAAATACAGTGATGTTTATTATGTTTTTGTTCTCTTGACTGCTTGAAATTCCTAGAGACATGTGCAAAGATGAAAGTACTCTTACATGATAAAATATCTGTAAGAATTTGATGCTGGTCTGAAAATATCTTTGGTAGAGGACTAATACAGAGAGTGAAATATCTGTTAATGTGTTTGCTGCCATTAAGCACATATGGGCAGAGGGGCATCATTCTCCCATGCTTGATAATCATTACACTTGTCGTTATCTTGGCAGTAATGCCATTTTGTTAATCACTTGATGCGAGATGAGATGTAGTCTACCTTACTGAGAATTTTGGAAAGTGGGCGGAAATGGTAACAGTTGAAGTAGATTGTTGGAAGGGCTGATGAACTTTTATGGGGATATAGACTTTGTTTCTCTGTTTTTTCTGTCTTTTATTCTGTATCTCTGGGACATAAATGGTCCAGCAAGTTTCAGATAGACATAAATGGTCCAGCAGGTTTCAGGTGCTTTATCAGAGTAATTGACTATCATTCTATTTCTCTAATAGTTGCATAGCCTTTTGATTTTTCCAAGTTCTTAGTGAAGCTGGATTAATTGCTGGCTCTTTGTTTTGTCTTTCTTTTTCTTTTTTTTTTTTTAATAAAGTTTTTCTTTCCTTACTTGTTTTCCTCTATATTCATTTCTATGTTTACAGATGATTGAGAGCAGTGCCCATGGAGATGATTATGATGGAGTGATATTTTCACAGCTGGTATGCCTCTTTTCTTATTCCTTCAGACTATTCGATCTGTGTAGTATTCATCTAAAATCCACGGTTTTATTTGAATTCAGAATTTAATTGATTTGGCTGGATCTGAAAGTTCTAAGACTGAAACAACTGGAATGAGGAGAAAGGAAGGATCATACATCAATAAAAGTCTTCTAACTCTTGGGACTGTAAGTATATCAAAAGTTAATGATGGACGGGAATCCCTCATATGGCAGTGAAATAAATTTATATTTGCACATTTTTCTGTTCTGAATATTTCCATCGCGACCTCCTTATTGTTTTTCCATCTTAAGGTAATTGGAAAACTAAGTGAAGGGAAGGCATCTCATGTACCTTACAGAGATTCTAAGCTAACTCGATTGTTGCAATCTTCATTGAGTGGGCATGGGCATGTTTCTGTAAGTATTAAGTGCTAGTGGGGTTTATATTGTCTTTTTTTTCGTAGTAAAATTGCGAGTTACTTTCTAGATTTAAAACAAATAGCACATATGTCTTGTCTTTTTTGCTGTGCACTCCTCTAAGAAATTTTTCCTCCTTTGCAGCTGATATGTACAGTTACTCCTGCATCTAGTAACATGGAGGAAACTCATAATACATTGAAATTTGCAAGCAGAGCCAAACGTGTAGAAATTTATGCCTCACGTAATAAGGTTTTTCTGCTAACTCTGTTAATGTTGGAATACTATGAAGTGATTTAGGATGACAAACACTCATGCCTTATTTGTCTTGTTTCAGATTATTGATGAAAAATCATTGATTAAGAAGTACCAAAGAGAAATATCCTGTCTGAAGCAAGAGCTTGATCAGCTAAGGCAGGGCATGCTTGCAGGTGTGAATCACGAGGAGATTCTGACCTTAAGACAAAAGGTATGTTATACGGGTTTATTGTGCTTTTTTTTGGGCAGGGTGGGGGGGGGTAGTCGAGCGAGATCTATACTGATGTTCAAGAATGTGGTTTATTTATGTAATAGTTGGAAGAAGGTCAAGTGAAAATGCAATCGAGATTGGAGGAAGAAGAAGAAGCAAAGGCCGCTCTAATGAGCAGGATACAGAGGTTGACAAAGCTTATACTTGTTTCTTCTAAGAATACCATTCCTGGGTATTTGAGCGATGCATCTACTCATCAGAGGGGTCAATCAATTTCTGAGGATGATGTATGCTTCCCTCTTTAAGCATCCCTTAGCTACTTTTTGGAATTCCATTGTTGTAATTTTCCGAACTGGTTGTTATGCTTTAATAAGGCTTTTGTTTTAACTCTTGCCTCTTTTGTGGGCAATGTCAAGAATTTTATTTTGTATTATGTTCTGATCATATCCTGATCCCATCTCTAGGTTTGGATCTATCCAAGCCCCAGAAAATTGTGAACATAACTAAATTTATTAATTAGTTATTTTGTACTCTCTTGTCATCTGTTTTAATCTAAGTGCCAGGCTGCAATAGATCTTTTACTCTTTTTCATCTTTCCCACTTCTTTTTCCTCCACCAGAAATTGGATGTCATACGTGATGGTTCCTTGCTCATAGATGGAGAGAATCAGAAAGAATCCTTATCATCTAGCAAGTGGAATGATGATATATCGCAAGCTGGCAGTAGCATTACTGAATCAACTCATGCGGGTGACCTCATCAATGGTTCTTCCTGTAATTCCAAACTGCCCATAGTATGTTTTCCATTTTCTTAATCATAATGTCTTATAGTGAACTTGTCAAGCAAGTTAACATATCTGTATGTTGCCATCCAATCATATCATGACATTTTCAGTTTTGATATTTTGTTCACCTTGATGAACTATTTGAAGTACTTTAATCATTCAATGTTATAACTGACTAATTATTGTCATTACTGCTTAATTTGTTCTGCTGATCTCAATTAACAGTGGACTGAGGATATAATGAAGTTCATATTGTTGAAATGTAGGATGGGATGACAATGTCTGACCAGATGGACCTTCTTGTCGAGCAAGTTAAGATGCTTGCTGGGGAGATTGCATTTAGTACTAGCACTTTGAAACGTTTACTTGAGCAGTCAGTGAATGATCCTGATGGCTCTAAATCTCAAGTAAGTTCCACCTTATATGTTAAAAAATGACCGAGATAGTATGTGGCCAATTCACCAATGCTATGTCCATGGCATGCTGAAAAGTATGGTAGCATCCATTGGTAAAAGAGAAATTTGTGTTGCTGCTGCATGGAATCTAAAAACTTAGATTTATGAATGGAATATATACTGCAAACATTGCGAAAGATGATAACTGTAACTAATTTTGTGGATTTCAAGTTCACATTCTACTCGCTTGGGGTGTAAATTGCATCCATTCCTTGTGGGTCTTCTTTTCTGTATCTGAGCCTGAATGGGAGTGGAAACAGTAAATTTTATTGGTTTTGGATATTATATTTGATCTCTTTTTTGTCTCTTCTGCCTATTTTAGGATGAATGTCTTGATTCTCATTTCATTTTTTTTAAAAAAATCATTGGGCATATTTATGTAGAATCTTTGGAAAAGACTTACATTCTTTGGGGTCTTATCCTGCAACCGTGCACTAAACTTTCGTGGATCAACTTTTATCACATAAGTGGATTCCTCTTCCCCAAAAGATAATTTTAATGTGGCCAATTTCCCCTATTTTGCAATCAGTTTTGCTACAGAACCCTCTGCTCTAGCTAATTGTCCATCCTTTTCATATGTGATTTCTTTGAACAAATTGGATATCATCTATTCTAAGTTGTCTCAAGGCAAGCGAAAATTTTAAAATAGTAAATATTCTCTGCTGTGTTTTTATTTTTTTTTAATTTTTTTTTTTGGTATTATATATAAGATAAGATCTTTTCTTGACTTTAATATCACGGTACCAACCAGAGAGTGTAACTTGTCAAGGTCCTAGACCTTAGAGATCTTATTCTTTGGTAGTTTCTTTACATAACATTGAGATGCAATATCCTAGCACTGGTTTCATTGTTGTGTATAATACCTGGATTTATGTAAAGAGTTTTCAGAATCTGATTGTGTATTGGTCATAACACCTATTTTTCTCTTTTCTGTGCAGATTCAGAACTTGGAGCATGAGATCCAGGAGAAGAAGATGCAAATGAGGATTTTAGAACAAAGGATTATGGAGAGTGGTGAAGCATCAATTGCTAATGCTTCCCTTGTTGAGATGCAGCAGGTCATTTTCCTTTTCTTCGTATTAACCTGTTCTTGTCTTTTGGCTTTGTCATTGTTTTTTTTTTTTGTGGGATGAATGCTATCTGCCCTTGATGGAAATAGTAATCTGGCACCATACTGGTTTTCTTATTTGATATTGATCTCATTCTTTTGCTGTTCTACAGACATTGATGAAATTGATGACCCAGTGTAATGAAAAGGGTTTCGAACTTGAGGTTGGGACCATAAGATCTTTTACTTCTATGTTTCATTTCTATTTGAGGATTAAATATATTTGCTTCAGTAACTCTGAAAGCAAATGCATTTTTGTTTTTGCTTTTACGAATGATGTTGTGTCATGAATGACTTCTAGGAATTTACTTGGCTTTTTATCTCTGGATACAGATTAAATCTGCAGACAATCGAATACTCCAGGAACAGCTGCAGAACAAGGTTGGTTTGAGAAAGATTAGCACGCCTGTGACAGCATTATTACTTCCTTTATCATTTATTTTTCCCTATGGAATTGATTTGGCCACTTGTCTTTGCATGATGCGAATATGTTCCTTTTTAATTTTCAGTGTGCAGAAAACCAGGAATTACAAGAGAAGATTACTCATCTGGAGCAGCAGCTGGCGTCAATCACCGGCGAGAAATCATCCCCTCCTTCCACACCCTTTCCTGAGCAGTCCAAACCAGATGAATATTTTGATGAGTTGAGGAAGAAAATCCAGTCACAGGTAAGTCCTGGAGCTTTTTCATTGTGCTTGGGGATGATTATATACAAATATATATGGCGCTTTAATACTTGCTAGCACATTTCTCCCTACTTTTCCTGATTGTAATCGTACTTGGTAAATAATTTGATCAAGTCTGATTGTTGGGCTCTTTCTATTTAGATGTGTGTTTGTGGCTGTATGAACTGGGATTGACTCTCAGCATTCTGCTTCTTTCTAATTTGGCATAGTGATAGCGTCAATTGTTTCTGAGCCAAACTGCTGTAATTTGGGATAAAATTTATTTGAGGGATTCATTATTGTTACTTCCATGTTATTGATCTTTTCCTTACTTATAACAGGAGTTTGAAAATGAGCAACTGAAGCTGGAACATGTTCAGATTTCAGAGGAGAACAGTGGATTACACGTGCAAAATCAGAAATTGTCTGAGGAAGCTTCTTATGCAAAGGAATTGGCTTCTGCTGCTGCTGTTGAGTTGAAAAATTTAGCTGGTGAAGTCACCAAGCTCTCACTACAGAATGCAAAACTAGAAAAGGAATTATTGGCCGCCCGAGAATTAATGAATTCTAGGAACTCTAACATGCAATCTGGAAGTGGAGGTAACCGCAAATACAGTGATGGGATTAGAAATGGGCGTAGAGGCCGTACATCTGGCCGAGCAAATGAAACTTCAGGACTGGTCCATGATGATTTTGACTTATGGAATCTTGACCCTGAGGACCTAAAAATGGAGTTGCAGGCTAGGAAACAAAGGGAGGCTGCTCTTGAGGCTGCCTTGGCCGAAAAGGAAGTTCTAGAAGATGAGTACCGGAAAAGTGCTGAAGAAGCAAAGAAAAGGGAGGCAGCTTTGGAAAATGATTTAGCAAACATGTGGGTGCTTGTTGCTCAGTTGAAGAAAGAGGGTGGTGCTATACATGAAATGAAGAATAATGATAGGCATAATGATGCCGGAGATCACATGAACGGCTTGAAAGTTGATGTTGAATGCAAGGATCTAATTGCCAAAGATGGGAACATTCCAGATCAAATGACTCCATCTTCCGACCTTCACCAAGAAGAACCTCTTGTTGCCCGCCTTAAGGTAAATGCAGCCAGTCTAAAAATAAATTGTTTACAAATATTAATAGACAACAATTTCCTGTGTGCAAGCAGACAATAAATTCTATTAGAAGTGGACATTTACCTTCAAATGGCACATTCCAGAGGTGCTAAAACAAGTAAGCGTGGGGAGAATTTTCATTAATGCAAAAGATTTTAGATACTCCTTCCGTCCTAAAAAAGATGTCAATTTTATAAATGATATACAGATTAAGGAATTGTTAAAACTTATATAATTATAATAGAAAAAGACTATTATATCCTTGAATAAAAAATAAATTTTCATTAATTAGATTGAGAATACACATATTTAATGAGTCAAATATTTATTAAGTAGTTGAAGGAGGGGTAAATTAAAAATATATGTAATAAATGCATTCTTGATTTGTAAAATTAACAAGTATTTTGGTAAAACAAAAATAGAAATTTTTTATATCTTTTTTTAGATGGAGGGAGTATCTTACAGTTGGTTCACGGGAATGTCCATAGAGAAAGGCAAGTTGTGACTTGATGGACAATTAGCTTTTAACTGGGCATGATAGTGAATTTAACTTACATACACCGGCCATACAGAGTGATAATAAAGTTTTTGTTTAGTCTAGGCTATTTTAAAAACCAGCTTCTCAACAAATTTAGCTTTTACTCAGCAAAATGGAGAGATTCGATTCTCGTCAACCTAGAAACTTGGCATTTTCACTGATAGAAACTGTGCCTCTGGCCAAACGGCAAGAAGTATTCACATTAGAAAGAAAGAGTGAAAAGCTTTGTAGATGATCTGGGTCTGAAACCTTTTACCTTAAATAATTTTATTTTTCAGAGTATACTGTTTTCTTTATTACTTTATGAATGTTTTGGTTGGAGTGCGTTTCAAAAATTTCTAATTTTCTGGATAATAGTTGCACGCTCATATGAGTTATGTCTGCTTTGCAAAACCTATCTATTATTTTTCTTGTCTTTATGCCTCCAGGCTCGCATGCAAGAGATGAAGGAGAAAGAACTGAAGTACCTGGGAAATGGAGATGCAAATTCTCATGTTTGTAAAATATGTTTTGAGTCGCCTACAGCAGCAATGCTTCTTCCATGTCGTCATTTTTGCTGTAAGTTATATTTTTCGCACTAAGCATTTGTACATCAGGCCTGTCGGTTTTTACTGATTTTTGGCATCCCTTTACGCAGTGTGTAAATCTTGTTCCCTAGCATGCTCTGAATGCCCAATTTGCCGCACAAAGATTGCTGATAGAATTTTTGCCTTTACCTGACATTGTACCTCTGATGATGGTAAGTAATATATGTACAGAGGCTTGATAAAGAAAAGCATTAATCGAATGTACCTGACATTCTGTTTCTGGCTTTTATTGTTTGAATGAATGGCTTTTCTCCTGCAGGGATTTCTCATCTTTCACCTGCCTGTTTTTCCAGCAGCAGCAGGTGTCATTCTTTCATTGGTTGAACTGTATGTAGCTCTTCAAGTGGTATATGGCATTTTTATTTTTCCCGTCCTATTGTACTTCTCCTCAAGGGACTGTAAAATAATTGTTTTTGCCAATGGAAATATCCAAAAAAGAGCAAGAGAAAAAAAAAAAAAATGTAGGGAGAGCAGGTGAGAGGGAGGTGGAGTTGTAAATTGTAATTCAAAGGGTACTGCTTTGTTTCTGGAATGCATATACTTCGCCATGATCCCTTTTTAAACTTCATGTGTTATCGTTTAGAAGAACAACAAGTTGCCAAAATCCCTGTCTTCTCTTGATGTAGAAGTTTCTAGGCGTTTTCACTCTTCTTTCTACTTTGGTGGCTTTGGGTGGTTGTTAGACCCTGGAATTTGGAATTATCTGTCTTAACAGGCACAGTAGATTATTGTAGACGATCAAGTTCATTACTCCGGCCACTTCCAATATACATATATATAGCCTCGTTATTCTTCTGAGGGCTGGGAATACCTAATACTGCAACTATTTCACAGCCTTCTGATGTCTACTTGTTACGGTTGACTAAACGTTGAAACCAAACGACCTTCAAATATTCATCAATTCTTCCTGGTTTTTCTTTACACTTGGAAAGGGGAAAAAACTTCTCTTGTATATAAAAGAGAATATAAATTGTGATTTCTGTTTTTGTTCTGATATGGTATACAGGCATGGTTGTCATCCACACGCATGCTATAAATAATGCCCGTGGTGCAGTCTCAAATATATTTGCCGAGGTGAATTGATCACTTGTTTTTAGAACAACATTGTCCGAACCTTTTTCCCCCAATTCAGGTGTCTCTTTATTCGGACAGTTTCTTTTTTGGACAGGAGGAAAACGCTTATATGAAGGTCTGGCAAGTGAACATTTGCCAAAAACAAAAACGAAACAATTTGATATTTAGCGAATGTTTTTCATCTAGAGCTTAATTTTAGGTCGGGCTTTTTCGTTTCTATGAAGTTTTTGGGAACCTAAAATTTTTCCTGCCATATGGTAAATTGTATGAACCGCTAATTCACCCTTAGTGACTTTCGCAGTAAATCCTCGCTTCCTTTAAACAGTTCAATGGCACGCGGATCTGACTACCGTGCTTAGAATTATTTGGCTGTACCGACCCATTGGGGAAAAGTCAAATAAATAGTAGTATTCCTAGAGGTTAGAATGGAAAACCCATGTTCTCATCGAGATTAGTTTGGACTTGTAACCTTGGACTTTGTACTATAGCCGATGAAACAAACTTTCCAGATGGTATCTATCTGGTTTCAGGAGTTTTGATGATCCAAATATCCTAGAACAAGCACAAGCACTCACATTCTCTCATCTCTTCTGATCTCAAATTTGGCTCTGTCCCCTCCAAGTGAAGAAACCCATACTGCCCAGAAATCCCACACTGAATAAAATGGACAACATATACGGTATGAACAGTTAGAAAATCAAAATTGTCGACAGCTTGCATAAAAGAATGCTGGCAAAGCTGAAAAGCAAAAACCGCACAAAAAGCCAGAGTCGTGGGTGGCCAGCCCTAGAGTGTAAATATATATACATCAACACAAGGGAAAAAATCAAGTAACGATCCTTCTGCTGTATAAAAGAAGTTATGGACACGAACATTTTCATACAAAGTTGTGGTGACTTCTAAAAAAAGGGACTGATCCGAGGCACCCTCTTGTCATCTTTATTCCTCTTCCTGCTGACTTTCACCAAATCTTTCCGGTCCAGAGTCCCTTCGGCTCCATTAATCGTGCCATTTTGGAAGTGCCAATCCCAAATTGCGAAATCTTGGACAGAAAAATTACCGAAAGAACTTTCGGCAGCATCTACTGTCGTAAAAGGTGACAACATCTGATCATGAGTCTGCCAAAAACCAACGAAAATATTGGATTAGGAATAGGATATTATATACCACTCAATCATTAAGTACAAAGATTTAGGAGTAAAGCTTAGGAACTCTTAAAACTAATTTTTATAAGATGCACAGCAAACCTTACAGAAACCATAGGGAGAACATGATGGAGGATCCAGAAAGTCTTCGACGTGCCATCCCGGTAAAGTCTTCATCAAATACTCCGATATACTGCTTGTAGAAACTGAACCCTCTTGGATTGTGCAGTGACTATCAACACTGCATGGATCTGATGTTGATTCACAAGTGTTCAAAGTTGAGTAGCTGGGCGTAACTTTTTCATTGGTGCTATTAGAATTCCTGATCTCATTTTTGCTTTTAGAGCCAGCATTGGAGACGCTGGAGGAGGACGACGTTTGTTGTGGAGATGAAGTAGCTGAGAGCTTAATGCCCGTCAGAAGAAACCTATTGTGTTTTTGTGTATGTACGTTTGCCTTGTGTAATGGAACGTCGCATTCTCTGCAAAGAAGGGCTCTATCTTCCTGGCAAAACAGCAGAGCACGCCTGTCCTGTAACATAACAACAATCCAGGTAATCAATCTTGCAGTTCTTCCAGCTAGCTAGGATGGATGCATATGAAACCATTATTATTATTTTTTTTCCTTTCCTGAGGGAGAAAATTTAGGGATAGAGCCTTGATTATCGTGAATTACGGTCCTCTGTTCTTTGAAGGGAGTTGTGTAATTGTACCTGGCAAATGTCGCAGCGAGGGGAGTCTTTGAACGCAGGGTGAACAAGAGAGAACCGATGGTGTTTGCTGGCAAGCTTGTTGGCATGATGAACTCTGCGATCGCAATCTTCACAGAGAGCAGCTTCATCTGCTGAACAGAAAACAGATGCCTCCTCTTTGTCACAAACGTCGCACAGGATCTTCATTCTCTCTATCTCTCTGTGCCTCAGTTATTAGCCTCTACTGTACGTCCTCTGTCAAATCTGAATAGGGTCTCTCATTGTTTCTTTCTTTCTATATATAAAAGACAAAAGGTACCAGTTGTGTAGACGTAAAAGAGAGTTGGTGGGAGTAAATTTGGGGAAAAGACGAAGTATTATGGGCATATGGGTAGGAACTAGGAAGGGCACAGCTAATCTTTCAGTAGTCATAAATCTTTTCTGACTAAAAGGAAAGCTCTCGACTTTCTGTGAGAGGAAGAAGACATCTCTCTCTTTCTATCTCTAGTTTCTGGTGTTCACTCTTTAGTTTGTCTCTCCTGTGTACGTATAAAGACGAGGCAACAAGTTGGCTTTAAAGACTGTATTCTATCCTGAAGGTTTCACTCTCAGCACTCTGAGCTGCCTGCGATGGGGGGGGGCGGCATGGCCGCATGGGATAACATAGAAGAGCAGATATTTATCTGCTCATTGATTGATCCAAGCATTTCGTTCATATCAATTGAGTAATCCATAGATATGCTTATTTATATACCTGAGCAAACCATATGCAAATTCGGGTCAATCCAGTTAGTAGACTGTTTATTTGTAACATATTTTATATATTAGAAATAAAGTTTTATTCATCACATGTAATGTATATATTGAATTAAATAAATCTTAATTGTTTATATAATATTTATAGAGTTTTTAAAAATTTAATTATTTTTACCAAATATTATAGAATTAATTTGTAAATTAAAAATCAATTAATATAATATGTAATAAAATAATACATAATAAAAATATTATTAAAAAAATAACATATAAAAGTAATATATGAATGGTGTACTGAGTGAATTATGTCCAATATCCAATCCGTGTAAGAGACCAAAAAAGTTGGATGCATTTTATGGGCGATCAGAGAGTGTTGCTTTCACTTTTATTACTCTTCTTTTTTATACTTTTATTATATTTTGGATGTTTTCCATTTGGACAGTTTTAGGGTTTTAAGAGTCAAGACTACTCGTAGGATTGATTACCTCAAAGAGGACCGTTATAATCAATATTAGAAATTATTATCTAAAGAGTTGAATCTTTCCGGGTGGAAAATTGAATTTTGTGTAATAGTTTCTTGAATGGCGTTCAAGATACAGCAGCGCCTTTAAATGTTTGACAATGGATGGATGGAGGGATGGGATATCTGAGCCTGAGGGAGGTAAATCCGACGGGTCATATTAACTTAATTAAAATCCTAAATTGGTTTTTACCATTTTACATGCAGCAGCTTAGGCCCTATAGGTTTAAAAGCTTTGGCTAGGAGAGAGACAAGATAGGTGCAGACGAACATTGTCTCATGTGCTTCGATCGTGGATTTTCAAATACAATGGAATTAAATTCGATTTGATTTTGAAATTCATATAAAATTTTAGTTTAATATTAAAAACTATATTTTAAATTAATAATATATTTTTAATATTAAAATACTATTAATTAATTAATTATTTATTTATTTATATAAATTATGATTTTTTAATATTTTGATTTGGTTTGATTATTTTAATTTAATTTAATTAAATTTTGATTCGATTTTATAAAAATTTCAATTTAATTTAATTTTGTATAAAACTAAATCGAAAATAAAATTTTGAAATTCAAATCGAACTAAAAGATCGAATCAACACTCCTACCTTCCATTTCAAGGAAAGGAAAATATGATCATTTATAATTTTTAAAAATATTTTGACTTGAAAATTTTCACTTGAATGGTCTCAAAATTATTTTCCTTTAATTTTTTACAACCAAATTGGCTGTCTAACAACATTTCTAATTCTGCGTAAGTTATTTACATTGACTCAGTCTTGGTAAATTTATATTGTTCAAACCGCAAGAAGAATTTTATTTAAGATAATATTATTTCACAATCAATATGCCTCTTAAAAAAAAGTCACATACGACCCACATCCCTCATTTGAATTAATAAAAAGTCTAAGTTTAAAGGATAAATTTCTCCAAATTCCCAGAACAAGATTGAGATAAGAAAAAATGTTGACTTTTTTTTTTTTTTTTTTTAGGAGAGGGGGGTGTTGGTTTGGGGGTTAACTAATTAAGCAAATCATATTATCCCTTGATTAATTGGCGTATGCAAATTCTAGTGTGTATTTTGGCTAAAATTCATTAAAATAGTATAAGAAAGATGTAGGGCTAAACAACCTTGTTCGCAGAGCAATTTATTTTTTAAAAATAATATAAATATTTTCTTCCTTATTGAAGAAAGATGACCATATTTCATTTTCAATATTAGAAGAATTGAACATAATCTTCTTTTCGAACTATAATTGAATCATTACTTTAAAGTTCCAAAAAACAAAATAAGAATAAGAATAAGAAAAATCATAACAATAAAAGTCTATACCCCGACTATATTTGTTGGAGCTTGGAGAGATCGGGGAGACTTTTTCGCAATAAAATAATTAGGGGCGGCAATATTGAACACGACACGTTAACACGACACGAATACGATATGGTTATAGCGGATTAAGGTTGGGATTTCGTGGGTTCGGGTCGAAACAGGTCGACCCGTTTAACTTTAAACGTATACATGTCATAAACGGGTTCAACCTGTTTTAACCCGTTTCAACCCGCGAACCCGTTTAACTTTTTTTAATATTTATATTTAATACTTTTTGTAATACCCTACAAATTTTACTATAGAAAATTAGATAATTTAGTTTTTGACATGAATTAATTGAATTAAATTTTATTATATGAATTAATTAAATTGTTTGGGTGTCTATTTTGTTTAATTATATGAGACATCTTAAAGAAAATAAATGATATTAATGTGGTTATTTGCTTGATATATAGTAAATTAATCATTCTTAATTAATTATTATTTAGTGTCTATAATAATAATAATAATAATAATAATAATAATAATAATAATAATAATAATAATAATTATTATTATTATTATTATTATTATTATTATTATTATTATTATTATTATTATTATTATTATTATTATTATTATTATTATTATTATTATTATTATTACGAGTTGGTAAGCAACGACTTTACGCGAGTCTAAAGAGGAAGGTTAGACCTTTAGGAAATAACGTATGTAATATGTCTACAGGCCGAATCGAATATAGAATGAAAAGAAGTTCGTGTGGTGCATTCACCAGAGGGTAAGGTTCACTCAGTATCGATTGACCAGTTCGTATATTATGCTATTTCTGACATTGAGACAAAAACAATTTGAATTACACCCTACAAGGACAACCCTTCCTTTCGTACTCGTTTTTTGCTCTCCACTTGCTCTTTAAAATTCCTAGCATGCTACGACAAAATTGTTGTTCTAAATATCTAGAGAAAATAATTTATTGAATAATCCAATTTTATTGCAAAATTATATTTGTTTAGATTTTTAAGATTAAATCTTATGAATTTATTAAGATCTCTAGATATTTAGTGTGATGATTTGTTATTTTATTGGTTATTTATGACTTTACGAACTGTTTTATTAGTTTTTTAATTTTATATGATTTGATTTAATTTTTTAAAATTTTTTGTGTAATGGTGTATAGATTGGTGGGTTTAGTAGATATTCGGGTTGACGAATTTAGCAATTATCTATTTAATTTTTGTGTTTAATCGTGTCATGTCGTGTCAACCCGTTTTATAATACGAACACGACACGATACGTTTATTAATCGGGTCGTGTTCGGATTGACCTGTCAAGTGTAATTATCTCAAGTTAACACGACCTGTCAACCCGAACACGACACGATTGCCACCCCTAAAAATAATAATGTTTTATTAGGAAAATAGGATTTTTTAAAAGAAAAGAGTAATCAAGATTCATGTAGGACTATTTTACTAAGGATGATGATGTCATAGATGACATATTTCTCTACACGATTACGTGATGTCTAAACAATTGTGGCGTCGTGTTAAACGCCTTCGCTGTCCAGATTGATTTACTTGTACGGCTCTGTCCCCACCCCCCAATATGCTACCCGATATACCCCGATGTCAACGGGGCAACGGCCCAGCACAACCCATGGCCCACCATTCAAAACATGAACTGTGTAAAAGAAAGGATTAAATTACATTTTAACCCTCTATATTTTAGTATATTTATTTTTTAGTATTTAAAAGCTTCAATTTTTTTTTTTTTTTACTTTTCTCTCCCTTAGGCTAAATGTAGAGTCATTAACTTAATTTTATTATATACTTATTTACTTTAACTTTTCCTAAAAGTTTTTTGTATAAATTTTTATGCGGACTTCTTTTATTAATTACTTTTCAATAGAAATAAACATTAATTTTCTTTTCAATCATTTATAAAACATTTTATTCACTTAAATTTCTTTTCCATATATAAGCCATGGAAACCCACAGGAAAAATAAAGTATTCGTAGATTTATATTATAATGAAAGAAAAAATATTTATTTTATAAAATATAACTACACTGATAAGTAATTATTTGAATTATATCATATGATTTATGTTTCATAATATGAGTTTTATTTTAAAGTGCATTGATAAGTTAAAATTTTTTACAAAATATTATTTATAAAACGGTAAAGAATGTAAGGAATTTGTTTTTTGATAAAAGTAATAAAGAAAATAAAATCTGAGTGTTTAAAAGTGTTTTAGCTATTTGTGTTTTATCATCATCTTACCCCTAATAAATTATCATAAAACTCACATAATAATATCATGTTTATTTAAACATAATTATTTAAATAAAATGTGGGCACCTAATTAAAAAATTGTTTTTGTAATTTTAAAGTTAAAAATAATTTAGACTTTACTTTTTAGTTTGAAGTAGAAGAGATTGAAAGCCTAGAAGGTAGGCTTTTAAAAGTAATTTACTTCACCCCCCCCCCTCCCCCCAAAAAAATAAAAAAAAACTGCAAATTTTGGTGATCGTTCCACGAATAAATTAGGAAATACTATAATTCATTACTTGTTAATTATAGTTAAGATATGTATTTGTACTTAACCATTATTATGTATGGATTACTATATTTTAATTTCTCTAAATCATACATTGAATGATAATGATTGTTTTGTTATAAAATTAGGGTAGTGTTAGAATAAAATCTACACACTACACACTAAGAAAATTCTAACTATTCTTTGCATAAGAATTTCTTTTTTAAACTTCTCTCTTTCTTTCTCTCACAATTCTTTCTCTAATCTTTCTTTCACTAATTTTTCTTTCACAAAATGATGGTGTATTACAAGCTTAGAGAATAGCTCTATTTATAGAGCTCTAATTAGTGAAACACATCATGGCATACATCATCTTCAACTAATCTCAATTAATGGTGTCTCCACTAAATGGTGGACATCCATAAAAATCTTCTAATAATTCACATAAATCCATAATTAGTGGAGCCTCCACTAATTAATGGAGATTCCAATAATTCATAACACTCCCCATTGGATGTCCATCCATTACATAAAGAATATGCCTCGTTAAAACCTTACTAGATAAAAACCCAGTGGGAAAAAAATCTAGTGAAGGAAAAAGAGTACACTATTCTATATGTCCATTTATTACTCCCCCTGATGAGATGATTCCTTTAAATCTTTAAACCGACGCATACCGATTTTATATCTCAACTTTTCAAATGTTGCAGTCGGTAAAGTCTTCGTGAAAATATCTGCGAGGTTATCACATGACCGAATTTGTAGCACATCAATTTCACCTTTCTTCTGGAATTCATGAGTAAAGAAGAATTTTGGTGAAATATGTTTTGTCCGATCTCCTTTAATATATCCTCCTCGTAATTGAGCTATGCAAGCTGCATTGTCTTCAAAAAGAGGAGTTGGAATACCTTTGATTGATGATAATCCACAACTTTCTCGGATATAATGAATCATGGATCTTAGCCATACACATTCTCGACTTGCTTCATGAATGGCTATAATTTCAAGCATGATTTGAAGAAGTAGTCTGCTATAGATTGTTTCGTAGAACGCCATGATATAGCAGTATTTCCACATGTAAATAGATAGCCCGTTTGAGAACGTGCTTTATGTGGATCAGATAAATAACCAGCATCTGCATAACCTATCAATGTTGGACTGGTTTTATTTGAATAAAATAATCCGAGATCAATTGTACCTTGGAGATATCGAAGGACTTGTTTAATTCCATTCCAATGTCGTCGTGTTGGTGAAGAACTAAATCTTGCTAATAAATTGACAGCGAAAGCAATATCGAGGCCGTGTGTTATTAGCAAGATACATCAATGCACCAATTGCACTCGAGATATGGTACTTGAGGACCAAGGAGTTCTTCATCATTTTCTTGAGGTCGGAAAGGATCTTTATCCACATTTAATGATCGGACGATCATTGGAATATTCAATGGATGTGCTTTGTCCATGTAAAATCTTTTTAGCACTTTTGCTGTATATGTTGATTGATGAATAAATGTTCCACTCTCCAAATGTTCAATTTGTAAACCAATGCAAAATTTGGTTTTACCAAAATCCTTGATTTCGAATTCTCTTTTTAAATAATCAATTGTTTCTTGGAGCTCTTCAGGAGTTCCAATAAGATTAATATCATCAACATATATAGCTAATATCACAAATTTAGAACCAGATTTCTTAATAAAAACGCATGGACATACCTGGTCATTTTTAAATCCCGCTTTCAATAAATATTCACTAAGACGTGTGAACCACATACGCCGCAGTTGCTTCAGGCCATATAATGATTTACGCAACTTGATGGAGTAATTTTCACGAGGATAATGTTTATATGCTTCGGGCATACGAAATCCTTCGGGATTTTCATGTAAACATCATTTTCTAAATTTCCATACAAGTAAGCGAGTGACAACATCTAATAGGCGCATATCTATCTTTTCATGTACTTGCCAAACCGATAAGATATCGGAGTGTAATAGCATCAACAACAGGAGAATAAGTTTCATCATAGTCAATACCGATCTTTGTGAAAAACCTTGGGCTACTAATCGCGCTTTATATCGAACGATTTCACTCTTTTCATTGCGCTTTCGCACAAATATCCATTTGTAGCCAACGGGTTTTACACCTTACGGTATTCGGACTGCAGGTCCGAAGACTTCACGTTTTGTCAGTGCATTAAACTCCGATTGAATCGCATCTTTCCATTGCATCCAATCTTTTCTATGCCGACATTCATCAACTGATATTGGTTCATGATCATCATTATCCTGTGTAACATCAAGAGATACATTGTATGCAAATATATCATCAATAACGGTTTCTATCCGATTCCAACTTCTACCGGAAGTGGTATAATTGATAGAAATTTCGGTGTTACTTTCATCAACTTCGGTTCTTTGTCATCGGTTCTCTCTTGATCTTTATCATTCTTTTCTTCAATATGATCTTCGGATCATTTAATCCTCTTTTCTTTCGAGGATTTTTATCTTTAGAACCAAGAGGTCGGCCATGCTTACGGCGTGTTTTTGACTCAATGACTATAGGTATAATATTTTGTTCTGCTGGAACTTCAATTCGAATAGGAGCATTTATAGCTGGAATATGCGATTTTGTAACTCTTCTGGAGTCAACAAAAGCGTCGGCATTTGATTTGCAATGCTTTGCAAATGAATTATCTTTTGAACTTCAAGTTCACATGCGCTTGTGCGCGGATCAAGATAATTTAATGATGTTGTCCAAGCAAGATCCTTTTTATCTTTGTTTTGGTTCTCCCCTAATTTAGGGAGTAATGATTCATCAAAATGACAATCGAGCAAATCTTGCTTGTGAATACATCTCCTGTCGGGGTTCAACATACACGATAATAGAGGGAGAATCATATCCAACGTATATCCCCTTTCTTCTTTGAGGACCCATCTTTGTACGTTGGTTTGGTGCAATTGGAATATATACTGACACACCCAAAAATTCTTAAATGAGCAATATTTGGTTCTGACCCAAAAGCCAATTGCAAAGGAGAGAATTTATGATAACTAGCTGGTCTTATACGTACAAGTGTTGCAGCATGTAGAATAGCATGTCCCCATGCAGATGTTGGGAGATTTGTTTTCATTAATAATGGTCTAGCAATTAATTGTAATCGTTTAATCAAAGATTCAACAAGACCATTCTGTGTGTGAACATGAGCCATAGGATGTTCAACATTAATCCCAATTGACATGCAATATGCATCAAAAGCATGTGATGAAAATTCACCAGCATTATCCAAACGGATATTTTTAATGTGATGGTCCGGAAATTGTGCTCGTAATTTAATTATTTGAGCAAGTAATCTCGCAAACGCCAGGTTGCGAGTAGATAATAAACATACATGTGACCATCGGGATGATGCATCAATTAAGACCATAAAATATTTGAACGGTCCACATGGTGGATCAATAAGTCCACAAATATCTCCGTGAATCCGTTCGAGAAATGTAGGACTTTCAGCTCCTACTTTTACTGGTGATGGTTTAACAATTAATTTTCCTAGGGAACATGCAGGTACATGCGAATTTTTCGATGTTAATATCCTTTTATTTTTTAAAGGATGACTATGTGTATTCTCAATGATTCTTCTCATCATGGTAGATCCCGGATGACCCAACCGGTCATGCCAAATGCTAAAAGTAATAGGATCGGTAAACTTCGGTTTATTAGATGATGAATTTCAATTGTACGTATTTTTACAAAATATAGACCGAGTAGAAAAAGACGGCAGTTTTTCTAATACCGATTTCTTACCCAAATGTATTTGAGTAATAAAAAGATGCTCAATCCCATTTTCCTCATTTGTTTCAACATGATACCCATTTCTGCGGATATCTTTAAAACTCAATAAATTTCTTACGGATTTTGAGGAAAATAGTGCCTTATCAATAATAATTGTTGTTCCTTTAGGCAACAATATACTAGCTCTTCCGGAGCCCTCAATTACATTTGCACTACCGTTTATCGTATAAATATTTATTTCTCCCATTTTGAGATCAGAAAAATATTTCTCATTTTTTAGTATGGTGTGTGTAGTTCCACTATCAATAATGCATACATCATCATTAATAACAGACCATCCGAACACAAATATATATATATGTAAACGTAAATATTATTAGAATAGAATAAAAATGAAAATACAAAAATATCGGGGTGAGGCTTTAGTTCTTCCGGACACTCGCCATCACCAATTAAATGGTCTATCCTACCGTCCGGGTGTTCAAAAAATCCGATACATCCATATGGGTAATATTGATATTAAGATCTTCGGGATCACTATCGTCATCCTCAGCATTATTTATTGGATGTTGAGAAAAATTTGCTTCCACATTTTTATTTTTCAATGAAGCTTGATACAATTCAACTAAATGTTTAGCCGTACGACGGTTTCAGTGACCAATGACCTTTCATGCCACATCTATAACATATATCCTCATGCTTTTCTTCAATTTCTTTTTCTTTTCCCTTTTGATCTTTTCTGTTCCACTTCGGTGGCCAGTATTTCTCACGGTTTGATTATGATTGTGATAAGGGAAATATCGAGCGTGTCTACGACCATAACCACGACCACGGTCACGGCCACGGCCACGACCACGACTATAACGATGGCTTCTGCTGGAGCCAACGACATTCACTTCAGGAGTCTTTGTAGAGCCGATTGGTCCGGCTTCATGATTTCTCAATAATAACTCATTATTTTTCTCTGCAATGAGGAGGGCGAGTAATTAAATACGTAAATTTTGTATACCCCTTTTCTCGATATTGTTGTCTGCAGGACAATATTCGAGGCATGAAAGGTGGAGAATGTCTTCTCCAACATATCTTCATCGATCACTTTTTCTCCGCATAATTTTAATTGAGATGTAATTTTATACATTGCGGAGCTATATTCATTCACGGTTTTAAAATCTTGCAACCTCGGGTGCAACCATTCATACCGTGCGAGTAGGTAGTACGACCATCTTCAGGTGGTCAAATCTTTCTTTTAAATTTACCCATAGGCCATATGGATCTTTTTCGGTAAGATATTCCATTTTCAAATTTTCATCGAGATGACGACGAATAAAAATCAAAGCTTTAGCCTTGTGTTGTGCGGATGCACTATTATTTGCTTGAATAGTTTCACTAAGGCCTTCGACATTTAGATGCATTTACGCATCGAGAACCCATGACATATAATTTTTTCCGGAAATATCAAGGGCTACAAATTCGAGTTTCGCGATGTTAGCCATAGAGATCAATAAATGCGTACTGTCTTACGGCTTTAGTAACGGTAGAAACTCGTGCTTAGTCTTCTGGCTTTTGTAACTAGGTAGAGACTCGTGCTGATAACGTGTTATAAAATTAGGGTAGTGTTAGAATAAAATCTACACACTACACACTAAGAAAATTCTAACTATTCTTTGCATAAGAATTTCTCTTTTAAACTTCTCTCTTTCTTTCTCTCACAATTCTTTCTCTAATCTTTCTTTCACTAATTTTTCTTTCACAAAATGATGGTGTATTACAAGTTTAGAGAATAGCTCTATTTATAGAGCTCTAATTAGTGAAATACATCATGGCATACATCATCTTCAACTAATCTCAATTAATGGTGTCTCCACTAAATGGTGGACATCCATAAAAATCTTCTAATAATTCACATAAATCCATAATTAGTGGAGCCTCCACTAATTAATGGAGATTCCAATAATTCATAACATGTTTGATTAAGTGAACTTTTTTATTAATTATTATTGAACTAGTTATAAAATAATAATTGATATAATTGGAAGTATCCTTTAATAAATATTAGGTTCTTTACTGTATCAAAGAAAAATTATTGTTGATGTTGAAGTCGGCCATGGGAAGCCAATTTACAACTTTGGCATCATGCAGGGATGGAGCTAGGCGGGGTGGGGGTGGCGCCCACGCCCTCAAACTCCTCTCAAAATTTTAATTTTTTTAATTTTTTTTCTTTAATTTTTTAATATTATCTTTTAATATATTTATTTATATAAAACTATCTTCCAATCATGAAAGACCTAAAACTATCTAGTTTGTACTGGAGAATAAGAATGATAGTGGAAATAATTGAACCCACCATTACCTCTGTTTAATTAATCAATATAATTAGATTTTTTTTTTTGTTTTAAAAAACAAAATTAGTTTTGGGCAGGAGTCATAATTCCTTATTATTGAATCTTTTATTCATTTATTTTAAAATTTATAGATCTCAACCAAACATAAATAATAAATTATGATTTTCATTTATTTATATTCTTTACATGAAAATTCTTTAACAAAACCACAGCTAGGTATTGCCTGATATTATCTTCCGTGTCTCCAATCTCCCATACTAACTAATGCATGAAAAAAATGCTTTAAAATTTTTTTTTAAAATTGTGCTTGACATTAATTTACTCCATTACTGATGGAGCACTTACTTATTTATCTCTTTTATATCATAATATAAGATACTTAAAGTATTAAATTTTTAAATGACAATGTCGTTACATAATTATAAGAAATTCAAAAGCTGCTTTTACACCAAATAATTCAAGTGAAACAAAGATTAGCCTCGGCCCAAAACATCAAGGGAAAAAGATGCCCCGTCTTCTTCAAAATTCAAACCCAAAACCATTTTGGTATCTTTCCAAAAGTCGGCCATAAGTTAGGCAGCCTTGATGAATTCAAAGGCAAAACGTGCAAGGGCAGTTGCAGCTTGCAATAATTACATCAAGTAGCCCACATTCTCAAGAAGTGAGAAAACAAGAAAGGTGTTCATATAAGTCAAGTGATTAAGATAAAAATGTTAAGATTTTAAAGAAATTATATTTCGAGTTCGAATTTTTTTTAGGAGATATTAAAAGATATTGTGGGAGAAATTTTTTGTCTAGTAATGAGATACATATCCATACTATATCTTCATTCCTAATTTTAAAGTTAGGAATGGGATAAAGATGCAATGTAGTGGTTTTTGCGTGGGGAACGTTGGCTACCAATGGGGTTAGTGTGGTTTTTGCCAGGGGGAACGTTGGCTGCCAACGGGGTTAGTGTTCACCAAGGAATCACTAGATGACAAAAAACACTTTTTGGCATTAGGGATATGGATGAGCTCTTAGAGAATCTTATGAGTCCAAAAATAAGTAGATTTGCAAGTTGTCGCCATCTTTGAGTCGTTTCCTTCATATGATGGAAGATGAAAGGATAAGAAAAGATCAAAATGTGCAACAAAAAAGAGAAAGTCATTCTTAATTTAATACTATATGGTATGGTTGTCCCAATGCCTTCTCACATGGGAATGGATACTTTTAGATCAAAAGACGATATGCCTATGGTCCACTAAAGTACTAGAAACTTCAAACCATGTGTTGGTTTTCCCCTCTTTTTTGTTTTTTTGTTGAATAAACAACAGCCATACAATCACAACGGTGACTAAGGATTTCTTTATTAAAAATAAAAGATTACCAATTATTACAATAAATATCATCCATGAATTTAGGAAAAAAAAAATTTGTTGTTAATATGTTAAATTAGTAAAAACTCCACTAATTATGAATTATATAGATGTTCACTATTTAGTGAAGACATTACTAATTTATATTAATGGAAGATGATATATTCTACTAAAAAAAAAAAAACTCTATAAATAGAGTTATTCTCTAAACTTGAAATGTACCATCAATTTTTTTGTGAAAGAATTGTGAGAGAAAAGAAAAAGAGAAATTTGAAGAAATTCTTGTGCAAAGAATAGTTAGACATTTCTTATTGTGTAGATTTTATTCTCACACTACTAAAATTTCATAACACGTTATCAGCACGAGTCTCTGCCGTTACAAAAGCCAGAAGACTAAAGCACAAATCTCTATCGTTATACAAGCCAGAAGACAAGTACGCATTTATTGATCCCTATGACTAACCTTACTAAATTCAAATTTGTAACTCTTGATATTTCTGGAAAGAATTATATGTCATGGGTTCTCGACGTAGAAATGCATCTAAATGCTAAAGGCCTTAGTGAAACTATTCAAGAAAATAATAGTGCATCTGCACAACAAAAGGCCAAAGCTTTGATTTTTATCCGTCGTCATATCAACGAAAATTTGAAAATGGAATATCTTACCGAAAAAGATCCATATGTCCTGTAAATAAATTTAAAAGAAAGATTTGACCATCCGAAAATGGTCGTACTACGTATTGCACGGTATGAATAGTTGCACCTGAAGTTGCAAGATTTTAAAACCGTGAATGAATATAGCTCCGCGATGTATAAAATTACATCTCAGTTAAAATTATGCGGAGAAAAAGTTACTGATGAAAATATGTTGGAGAAGACATTCTCCACATTTCATACCTCGAATATTGTCCTGCAGCAACAATATCGAAAAAAATGGTATTTACTGCCCTCCTCATTGCAGAGAAAAATAACGAGTTATTATTGAAAAATCATGAAGCCAGACCAACTGGCTAAACAACACTCCCAGAAGTGAATGTTGTTAACTCTAACAGAAACCATCGTTATAGTTGTAGTCGTGGCCGCGGTCGTGGTTATGGTCGTGGACACGTTCGATATTTTTCTTATCACAGTAATAATTAAGTTGTGAAAAATACTGGCCATCTGAAGTGGAACAGAAAAGATAATAAGGGAAAAGAAAAAGAAATGGAAGAAAATTATGCGGATAAGTGTTATAGATGTGGCATGAAAGGTCATTGGTCACGTAATTGTCGCACGGCTAAGCATTTAGTGGAATTATATCAAGCTTCATTGAAAAAGAAAAATAAAAATATGAAAGTAAATTTTTCTCAACATCCAGTAAATGATGCGAAGGATGATGATATTGATTCTGAATATCTTAATATCAATATTACTCATATGGATGTAGCTGATTTTTTCAAACACCCAAACGGTAGGATAGACCATTTAATTGGTGATGGAAGTGTCTAGAAGAACTAATGTCTCACCTTGATATTTTTGAATTTTCATTATATTTTAATAATAGTTACGTTTGCATATATATATTTTTGTTCAGATGGCTATTGTTAATAATGATGTATGCATTATTGATAGTGGAATTACACACACCATATTAAAAAATGAGAAATATTTTTCTTATCTCAAAATGGAAAAAATAAATATTTATACTATAAACAGTAATACAAATGTAATTGAAAGCTCCGGAAGAGCTAGTATATTGTTGCCTGAAGAAACAACAATTACTATTGATAGGATACTATTTTCCTCAAAATCTAGAAGAAATTTATTGAGTTTTAAATATATCCGCAGAAATTGATATCATGTTGAAACAAATGAGGAAAATGGTATTGAACATCTTCATATTACTCAAATTCATTTGCGTACGAAATCTGTACTAGAAAAATTGTCGTATTTTTCTACTGGCCTATATTTTGCAAAAATACGTACAAGTGAAATTCATCATCTAGTAAACCAAAAGTTTACTGATCCTACTACTTTTAGCATTTGGCATGACTGGTTGGGTCATTCGGGATCTACCATGATAAGAAGAATAATTGAGAATACATATGGTCATCCCTTAAAAAATAAAAAGATATTAATATTTGAACACTTCTTATGTGCTGCATGTTCCATAGAAAAATTAATTATTAGATCATCACCAGTCAAAATAGGAGCTGAAAGTCTTACATTTTTTGAACGGATTCACGGAGACATTTGTGGACTTATTCATCCATCATGTGAACCATTCAGATATTTTATGGTCTTAATTTATGCATCATTTCGATGTTCACGTGTGTATTTATTATCTACTCGCAACTTAACGTTTGCTAGATTACTTGCTCAAATAATTAAATTACGAGCACAATTTCCTGACCATCATATTAAAAATATCCGTTTGGATAATGTTGGTGAATTTTCATCATATGCTTTTGATGCATATTGTATATCAATTGGGATTAATGTTGAACATCCCGTAACTCATATTCATACACAAAATGGTCTTGCTGAATCTTTCATTAAAATATTACAATTAATTACTAGGCCATTATTAATGAAAATAAATCTCTCAATATCTGCCTCGAGACATACTATTTTACATGTTGCAACACTTGTACATATAAGGGCAATTAGTTATCATAAATTCTCTCCTTTGCAATTGACTTTTGGTTCAGAACCAAATATTACTCATTTAAAAATTTTTAGGTGTATTGTATATGTTCCAATTGCACCAAACCAATGTATAAAGATGGGTCCTCAAAGAAGAAAGGGGATATACGTTGGATATGATTCTCCCTCTATTATTAGGTATGTTGAACCCCTGACAGGAGATGTATTCACAGCAAGATTTGCTAATTATCATTTTGATGAATCATTATTCCCTAAATTAGGGAAAGAACATAAACAGTATAAGAAAGATCTTGCTTGAACAACATCATTAAATTATCTTGATCCACGCACAAGCACATGTGAACTTGAAGTTAGGGCTGTCAATGGGTCGGGTATACTCGGACCCGGACCTGTACCGAACCCGTTTATAACGGGTCTGGTACACATAATTTTCTACTCGACCCGGACCCGGCCCGTTTACCCGATTACTATATATAAATGGGTCCGGGTATGGAACTATATTACCCATACCCGATTACCCGTTTAATAAATTATATTATATATATATATTATATAAAATATAAAATATAAATTATAAATTATATTATATATAAAATATGTTAATTAGTTTTTTTTCTACTCTTACCCTAACTCACCCTATCTCATATTCTCATCTACAGACTACAGCTGCCGTCTTTCTCTTCTATTCGATCTTCACTGTCTTCCTCTTCTCCTCCTCAGTCTTCACTATCTTCTCTTCTCTTCTCTTCAGTGAAGTCTTCTCTTCTCTTCAGTCTTCACCATCTTCCTCTTCTTCATCTATAGCTACCATTCATCCTCAACCTCATCTCATCTATAGCATTATAGCAGTCGCCACCGCCGCCTACCCACGTGGCCCACGTCCACAGCAACACACGGACCGAGCTAGCTGCCTCCGATCTAAGGTTAGTACCACCGAGCAATGTTTGATTTGTCGTACACTGCCTCATCTCTCCCTGTTGATTTCCAGAACCCAGCGATTGTTGTTCTATTGGTCCTTGTCCAGGCGTCTCTGTTGGATACTTCTTATCCTTATGACTGAAAAATTACCACTCATCTTGTTCTTCATATCCGATCTGGCATTTATTTGTTCATCACATTAGAATAAAAGTAGAGAACATGTTCATATTACTGCTTCATCACAGTAGAATAAAAGTACCACTCATTCTGACGGATCACTGAGCACAAATCTGCCGTCTTGTGAAAGCTGAATTTTTATCCTTCAGAGACCGATTTATGCTATTACGCATTCTGCTCTGCTTTAGTAATTTTGATTGAATATTCTATTCTGGCAATGTCTATTGTGTTTGACTAGGATAGTGTCTAAATTGCTTCAATTTTTAATGAGGGTATTAAGTTGACATTGGTTGAAGGAGGTTGATTTTGGGATATAATGCATATAAGTGGAGTTTAATTGTCTATACAAAGTGGGAGCAAAAAGAAGTATTGGTTTGTGTTATTTTTCCTTGGAATTAGTTTTTACTACAAGGACATTAATTTTAAATGTTGTTATATTGGTTGCAATCCTGTCTTGGTACTTTACTGAATGCATGAACCAATTTTCCATTCCTTTTGGGAGGCTATTGAGTTGTTGTTTTGAAAACTTGGACTTCATTAGGACTTTAATTGGTTTTGGAGTAAATTGGGGATTTATTCTTTTAAAAGGCATATATATTCCTATTTCTTTGTTATGCTATTAGATGACTGTTCATATCTCTATGTTTTCTATTGGATGCTCCTTTCTTCAATTATACTAAGTTTTCCATCTATTTACTTAAACTATTTACTTATCTTTGAATTCTAGTATTTTGTAAATAGAGTAGAATATGTTTTCTGTTTCTTTATACTTTGCTATTATTTTGTGAATTTTCAACTTTGTATGAGGTTTTTGTTCATGTGATTTGAAGTTGGTATTGGGTTGGTTGTGGCATGTGGTGAGTTGTATTGGAGGATTGTAGTTGTTGGAGTTGGATTATTGTGGGAAGTTGTTGATTTGTAGAAGCCTTACTAAAGCGAGTAGAATAACATCTTAATGTGGGCATGTTTAGATGTATGTCACATCCTAATGTTTAAAACTGACCATAAAGAAGCAAAACAGACTTGCATTCCCTATTTTAAACAACATAGTATTTTCCCGACAAAATTTACTTATTGTGTTAGAGTTAAGAATTGTTAGTGATTTTACTATATCTATTCAACTTTATCCTATGACGTTTTGGGAATGTTTAGGGATGTTTATAAGAGTATATTGATGCTTGAATTGAATTACATGCTTGCTGGAATTTGGTTGTAAAATTAGCTTGTCATTGAAAATTATTTGTTTTATGAAGGATGTCAAGTACACATCTTGAAACACCACCTTCGGTTTCAAGTGATGATCATAATACTAATAACATGGCCGTGGAGTCACGATCTATGGAAGATGTCAATGACGAAGGGATTTTGACCTCAAGGACAAGGAAATTGACTTCTAAGGTATGGGATGAAATGTCAAGATTTACATCTCCTTACGGGGAGGTTATAGCTAAATGTAGCTGGTGCAAAAAGCAGCTTAGTGGGGCAAGTAATGCTGGAACTACGCACCTAAAAAAACATTTGGCACGTTGTCCTTTAAGAAAATATAAGCAAGGAGGGCAAATGAATCTCATGAAGGCAAAAAGTCCATTAAGCGATTCTTGTGAAGTTCGAAACTATAAATTTGATCAAGAAAAGAGTAGACGGATTTTGGCCAAAACAATCATTAAGCATAATTATCCTTTTAATATGTGTGAGCATGAGTGGTTTGAGGAATTCACAGCAGATTTGAACCCAAATTTCAAGCTTGTCTCTCGAAACACAATGAGGTCGGATGTGATTGATTTGCATAAGGAGGAGAAGGAAAAATTGTATAAGATGTTGGATCATTTTGCTTGTAGATTTACCCTTACTACGATATTTGGACATCGACCATTCTAATATTGCATACACTTGTTTGACTGCTCATTATGTCAATGACGATTGGGAATTGAAAAAGAATATCATTGCATACAGACCTATTCCTTATCCTCATGATGGTGAAACATTGTTCAGATTCATTAATGACATTATTTTAGAGTGGAATTTGGATAAGAAACTGTTTTCCATGGTTGTTGATAATGCATCCGCAAATGATTCAATGGTTAGGCATTTGAGATCATGGTTGTGTGATAAGTCGTGGCTTCCTTTAGGTGGAGATTTATTTCATGTTCGTTGTAGTGCACATATTCTTAACTTGATTGTGCAAGATGGTTTGGCTCATATTGGTAATACCCTTCAAAAAATTTGAGAAACTTGCAAGTATTTGAAAAGATCACCTCATGGTTGCCAAAAATTTGAATGTGCATTGCAACAATGTAAGCTGAAAAATAAGAAAAAAGTGTCCTTGGATGTTCAAACTAGATGGAACTCTACTTTCTTAATGCTTGATTCAGCATTGCCTTTAAAGGAAGCATTTAGTCGCCTTGCTCAGATTGATAAAAATTACAAGCTCAATCCAAGTGAAGAGGAATGGGAAGTTGCTAGTTTGGTTCACACTTGTTTAAAAATCTTTTATGAGGCTACTTCTCATTTTAGTGGTAGTCATTTTCCCACATCAAATGTATTCTTTCCTGATGTGTGTAGAATCCAACTCAAGGTTGAAAGAATGGGTATCTGGTGATAATGTTTTTCTTAAAGCCATGGCTGATCCGATGAAAGTAAAGTTTGAAAAATATTGGGAAGAGTGTTGTTTAGTGTTGGGAATTCTTTGTTGTTCTTGATCCCAGGTTTAAAATGGATTTGGTGGAATTCTATTACCTTGAGATATATGGTGATAATGCTTTTACTTATGTTGAGAGGATTAGGAGTGGTTTTCTTAATTTATACCTTGAATATGGTGGTCAGTTGGGATCTGATGCAATTAGTGATGAAAGGGATTGTAATCGAAATGATGGGAATTTGAAAGTTGATGTGCTAAATCGGTTTGACCAATGGTACAAGACAACAAAGTCTTCTACGCTTCGTGTGTATCAAAAGGCTGAAATAGATCAATATTTGGATGAACCGGTGTATCAGAGGAATGACCATTTTGATATATTAAGGTTTGGTGGAAAGTTAATTCTTTGAAATATCCAACTATAGGAAAGATTGCACGTGATATCTTAGCTATTCCAGCCACAACTGTTGCATCTGAATCTGCTTTCAGTGTTGGAGGAAGGATAATTGATGAGTCACGTTCTTGTTTACTTCCCGATATCGTGGAGGCATTGGTGACTACAAGTGACTGGATTGAATCGAAAAAAAAGAGAAGTAAAAGAATATTTGTTACATTTTAATTTTCTATATTTAATTTTTTGTTTATTTATTGGCTAATTAATTTGTCTTTGATGAGAGTTAGTTGACTTAGAAGATATGGAAGATTGCTCTTCATTGACAAATGCGACAAAGACTTCAACTTGATATGTAAATCTGTTTATTCATTTTATCTCTTGAAGTTCATATTATGTTTTAACTTTTCATGTGATAATTAATATTTTTATTGTTTTTCTTCTTTATTTAATTACGAGATCTTGTTGAGGATTGTTGATGAAGGATGAGAAAGTTGAAGATAACTTATTGGGTGAATTGAGGATATTTTATGTTATGTAATAGTTATAAACTTTTTTACTTGGCAATGTTGTTTTAAAAGTTATTTAATGTTTAATTTCTAATTGTCATATATTGTATGAGATTGTTATTTATGAATTTAGACGTTTCTTTTTATTATTGTAAATTTAAAATGTTGAGAATTTATTGATATTATGGTTATTTTGCATTTTTTTAGCTTAAATGTGAATTAAATTGTTTTAAAATTTTAATACAGGAAGATTATTTTTACACATATTTTCGGGCCGGGTATACCCGACCCGGACCCGATACCCGCATTCGCGGGTATGGGTCTCTTCAATCCATACCCGCCGAGTATTCGGGTCGGGTCCGGTACCACCTTTCTTTAAACGGGTCCGGGTCCGGAATGCCCTGTCCTGGACCCGATTAGACCCGTTTACAGCCCTACTTGAAGTTCAAAAAATAATTCATTTGCAAAGTATTGCAAATCAAATGTCAGACGTTTTTGTTGACTCTAGAAAAGTTACAAAATCAGATATTCCAACCATAAATGCTCCTATTTGAATTAACGTTCCAGTAGAACAAAATATTATACATATAGTTGTTGAGTCAAAAGCATACCAGAAGCGTGACCGACCTCTTGGTTCTAAAGATAAAAATCTTGGAAAGAAAAGAGGATTAAATGATCCAGATGATCAAATTGAGGAAAAGAATGATAAAGACCAAGAGAGAACTAATGACAAAGAACCAGAAGTTGATAAAAGTAATATTGGAATTTCTATCAATTATACCACTTCCGGTAGAAGTTGGAATCGGATAGAAATAATTATTGATAATATGTTTGCATACAATATATCTCTTGATGTTATACAGGATAATGATGATCCTAAACCAATATCAATTGATGAATGTTGGCATAGAAAAGATTGGCTATAATGGAAATATGCGATGCAATGCAATCGGAGTTAAATGCACTGACAAAACATGAAGTTTTCGGACCTGCAGTTTGAACACCAGAAGGTGTAAAACCTGTTGGTTACAAATGAATATTTGTGCGAAAGCGTAATGAAAATAATAAAATCGTATGTTATAAAACACGGTTAGTAGTCCAAGGTTTTCACAAAGACCAGATATTGATTATGATGAAACTTATTCTCCTATTGTTGATGCCATTACACTCCAATATCTTATCAGTTTGGCAGTACATGAAAAGATAGATATGCGCCTATTAGATATTGTCACTGCTTACTTGTATGAAAATTTAGAAAATGATGTTTACATGAAAATCCCTGAAGGATTTCGCATGCCTGAAGTATATAAATATTATTCTCGTGAAAATTACTCCATCAAGTTGCAGAAATCATTATATGGCCTGAAACAATTTGAGCGCATGTAGTTTAATCGTCTTAATGAATATTTATTGAAAGCGGGATTTAACAATGATCAGGTATGCCCATGTGTTTTTATTAAAAATTTTTGTTTTAAATTTGTGATATTAGCTATATATGTTGATGATATTAATCTTATTGAAACTCCTGAAAATCTCCAAGAAATAATTAATTATTTTAAAAGAAAATTGAAAATCAAGGATTTTGGTAAAACTAAATTTTGTCTTGGTTTACAAATTGAACATTTGGAAAGTGGAATATTTATTCATCAATCAACGTATACAACAAAAGTTCTAAAAAGATTTTACATGAACAAAGCACATCTATTGAGTATTCCAATGATCGTTCGGTCATTAGATGTGAATAAAGATCTTTTCCAATCTCAAGAAGATGACGAAGAACTCCTTGGTCCTGAAGTACCATATCTCAATGCAATTGGTGCATTGATATATCTTGTTATAATACACAACCTGATATTACCTTTACTGTCAATTTATTAGCAAAATTTAGTTCTTCACCAACACGACGACATTGGAATGGAATTAAACAAGTCATTCGATATCTCCAAGGTACAATTGATCTTGAATTATTTTATTCAAATAAAACCAGTCCAACATTGATAGGTTATGCAGATATTGATTATTTATCTGATCCACATAAAGCACGTTCTTAAACGGGCTATCTATTTACATGTGAAAATACTGCTATATCATGGCGTTCTACAAAATAATCTATAGCAGCTACTTCTTCAAATCATGCTGAAATTATAGCCATTCATGAAGCAAGTCGAGAATGTGTATGGTTAAAATTAATGATTCATTATATCCGAGAAAGTTGTGGATTATCATCTATCAGAGATATTCCAACTCCTCTTCATGAAGACAATACAACTTGCATAACTCAATTACGAGAAGGATATATTAAAGGAGATCGGACAAAATATATTTTACCAAAATTCTTCTTTACTCATGAATTCCAGAAGAAAGGTGAAATTGATGTGCTACAAATTCAGTCATGCGACAACCTTGTAGATATTTTCATGAAAAGTTTACCGACTGCAACATTTAAAAAGTTGAGATATAAAATCGATATGCGTCGGTTAAAAGATTTAAAGGAATCATCTCCTTAGAGGGAGTAATAAACAAACATATATAATAATGTACTTTTTTTCCTTTACTAGATTTTTTTTCCACTGAGTTTTTATCTAGGAATGTTTTAACGAGGCATATTCTTTATGTAATGGACATCCAATTGGGAGTGTTGTAAATATGTTGAATTAGTGGAAGCTCCACTAATTATGGATTATATGGATGTCCACCATTTAGTGGAGACACCACTAATTTATATTAGTGGAAGATGATGTATTCCACTAAATAAGAACTCTATAAATAGAGCTATTCTCTAAACTTGAAATGTACCATCAATTTTTTGTGAAAAAATTGTGAGAGAAAAGAAAGAGAGAAATTTGAAGAAATTATTGTGCAAAGAATAATTAGAAATTTTTTATTCTATAGATTTTATTCTAACACTACAAAACTAGGATGTTGCCCGTGCGATGCACGGGAGTAATATATTTATTTTTTATTATAAATACATTATTTTAAAAAAATATAGTGAAGAAATATATAAATATATACTATCGAATTGGATAATATATTGCCTATCCTAACCAAGTAACCAAAAAGAAAAATGAGCTACAATTTATGAATTTAAGGTGAAGGCATCATGTAGCATATTCTGCACCTATGCTATTCCTTCCCCACATTGACTACAATAGCTCCAAGTTTGTCCTCAATTTCAGCACCAAAGTGCGGGTGACAACTAAGATTATGGGCTGTTCCCTTCACCAATTCACATCTTCAATGCAGCTTGCATCCAATTGATAAAGTGCATTAATTAGGCGATAGTCGTCAGCATTAGACCATTTACCTTCAGCAACCATAGATGCCGTTAATTGGTTGTACCATTTCAAACAGCAATTTGCATCAGATCGGGTGGATATCACTGATTGCACCCCAAGCAATATTATCTCGCAACATGCCATACTTAGATTTCTTCTCCTTAGAGATCCTCAATCTCAAATCCATGTTCACTAACTCAAATAAGGCTTGATACTCCTCCTGGGACCAACATCCCCTTTTCAAATTAGCAACTTTGAATCTACGCCATGTATCCTTCACATGCCACCGATGTTTACTAAGTTCTTCAGCCAAAACCTTCCATTGCGGCCATACAGCTCATAGAAATTCCGTACCATTTCTAACTCTTCATTAGTCCATTTATGACTCTCAGACCTTCGGAACAAAATCTGAGCATGGGAATAAACAAACTTATAAGGCCGATATGGTATGGCAGTCCCTATTTCTTTCCAGCAGGTTCTTACTTGAGGGTGAGAGCGGCAATTCAGAACCATCTGTAGACCTTCATCACCCAAGCAATTGTCCTCAATATACTTATTAATAGCTCTGTTTCACAATCTCATCTTCGAGCTTTTGAGAACCTCTTACCTCGTAGTAATGTGTCCTTATTGCTTCCTGTCCTGCTACCCATAACATTAGATGGAGGGAAAACCTCTATATTGCCCGAAAATCTTACTTTTGGGGGCTTTTTGCAGGTTTAGAATATTGAGAACCATTTTCAACTGATTTTGCCTTTTTACTCTTGAGTTTAGCACTTCCATTCTCCATATGGTTGTCATCCTCCTCGTTCACGGTAGAGTTAGCTCTGCCTTGGTTGTGTTCTTTTATCATAATACTTACCCTTGCAACAGCTGAACCATCCATTTCCTCTCCCTTTTTTCTCCTTCTTTTCTTCTTTTTTGTCTTCTCTTTAATCTTCCTCTCGCATCCCTCATTGAATTCTTCTAAATGTTCCTCATGTTGATTTTCGCTATCCTGTTTTCCAATTTCAGTCAGCCCAGTTCTATTTTGCTGTGAAGAAGCTTCATCAAGCTCATCTTTGCTTTTCTCTCTCTTCCTCTTCTTCTTTCCAATTTTCTCTACAGAATCCCCAACCAAGCCCCTCTCTGAAGTTTCAACCCCTTTCTCATTTTGAATTACATTACCACATGTCCCATTCACAGTTGATTGATCATTACCCTTTGCATCTTCAAAATCAATCTCATGCAATTTATGCCCAGAACGACACAGAGCTTTATCCTTCTCTCTCTTCTTTTTCTTCTTTTCAACGTTCTTGTTGACAATTCCATTATGGTCCTCAGCACCAGCAAACTCACCAACTTCTCCCTTTTCGTTCACTTTCTCACTCTCCACAGTAGCCACACAACCACCTTCTCTTACTTTCTTTATCTTATGTTTTGCCTTTCCCTTATCTCTTCCTACATCATTCTTCCTTTCATTCACATCTTCCTTCTCATTGCTTTGACATCCCTCAATTACCATATCATTGCCTCTCTGCTCAGCCTCACAAATCCTAGTATCACTCACCTTGTTCTTCTTGCTTTTCTCATGCTTTTTAGACTTCTCCCCCATCTTCCTAACCAACAAATTGTCCTCTTTTCCTAGTCCAACTCCTAATTATCAAAATGCCACACTCCATAATTCTTTCTGCATCTAAAAAATGTAAAATAAACAAATGAATCAGAAAACCAAAGTCCTCCTTCACTGGTCAGTATATTCAACAAAAGCTAAATTATCCTGCAACTTTAGAACTAAATATTTACATGCCGTAGTGATGATTTTGAAGCAATGTTGTTGATGGAGTTAAACCACCTATTACTTAAAAATATATTATAGACCTTCCAATGCATCAACTACAAATACAAAAGTTTCTCTGTTTCTTATCAACAATGCATCCTTTTTTTTTTATCTTTTTGGAAATATCGTTATATTTTTTAAGATATTGGCTAAGACGAAAATGTAGCATGGTTCTTATCTGTCATAAGTTCTCTTCCTATGAAATAGAACTACTTATTCTGTCCTAAAGATATTAGATTAAGGATGTGGAAATAAGTTGCTTCTTAAAATTTTAAGACCTCTGAATGCCTTTAAACTTAAGTGGTATTAGATATAATAGCTCCCATGGATATGTCTTAGAATCGACAAACTCATCTAATTACAGCTCAAAATAAGCTAAAAGGATAGTCTTGAAGCTAACAATATGGTAATTTCAGTTTCAACTATGGTCATGAAAGCTATAAAAATGATCATGCCCACCAAAAATCTAAAAATTATCACATAATCACTGCATCACTAAGCACAGGAAAAAAAAACCAAAGCTCAGCATTATGAGAAGCAATTGTATACTTACAGAGGAAAATTTCTGATTTAACAAAAAAGCAATTGATTAAAAAAACAGAGAACAGACTCGTCCATACACTGAAAGAGCAGGGAAATAGGTCAACTACTGTCGTGGTCGCGAATGGTGGCGTAGCAACTATTAGCAAAAGGGCAAGAACTCCGGTTGCAAATCCCAGTAACATTATACGGGTTTCGACAAAATTTTGCCGTTTCAATTCTACCAAAAATTCGAACCCGCTAAATCAAAATCTAAAGTACACAAAAAAGAAAACTCAATCAAACATAAATTAATAAAAAAGGAACTTACTTGGCCATAAAACTGCAATGGTTGTGTCTAATAACTTGCCAAATGACTTCATCGTGCTGCATCTTTGAACCCTAATCACTCTTTCCTTCGTTAATTTTCTTGCCTCTTCCTTGTTTAATACTTTATGTTAAGGGACTTGGGGTTTAGGGTTTTTTTGACTTCTAATACCTGTTTGAACTTACATAAGAACGCAAACCCAATTTTTAGCCAAAAAGGGTAAAAAAACAGCACAAATGCAAAAGAAATACTACATAATCCCAAATTCTCTATTGAGAGCTTAGGTTAAAAAATAAAACACTTACGCACACCTCTAGTGGCAGAACAATAGTAAAGACAAAGAAATTAACACCTATTAGATTAAACTCACATTAGAACCCAAACCTAATTTTCATCCAGAAAGAGGGGAAAAAAAAAAGATAGATGCTAAAGAAATTCATGATAGAATCCCGACCTCTCTATTGTGATAAAGCAGTTACTTAAGCACATATCTAGCTAACACAATATAAAAAATGTAATAAATTAACACCCAACTACTGAAGAAAATTTGCTCAACACTTCAAAGATTCATGCTTTATGTCCTGCTGCAGCTACCAAATCAACAATTCAACCAAAATAGGTAACGAAAACGCAGAGGAAAAAAGTTAAGATGATATGATGAATGGTCTAACCTTATGCATAGAATCAAGATTGGAGGGACCACAATATTGAAAGGAAAGAGATCATCTTTGTCAGACCAAATGGCAGCAACAGAGACATGACAACTCTGCGTATGTGATACGATAGATTTAGGATAAGGTTTAGTAGCAAGGCATGTCATTATGTTATCTGGTTATTCTATCCAAAGCTTATGATCAATACCACCAGATTTTATACATTAGCAAATGAAACCAAATTTATCACACACAAAAATACACACATAAATTAGCAATTAAACGGAGTATTCAGTGAGAAAAAGCAAAGTCAACATACCAAAAGCAATTAGGCCTATGTCAGGAAGTCTTCACCGAAGATCAGTTCAAGGTAATCTAACAAAGTTTTTTCTTACCTAATTCTTGTGCATCACTCCCTGTTGAATACCATTCCAATATATAAAATTTAGGGGAAAACTTTTTTATCTACTCCAATTTTCACACATTATTATAGCAAGAGTCATCAAGGAAATATGAAGACTAATTCTTTTAGAGCAAAAAGGGGAAAGCGTATAAGAAACTAAGAATATTAAAGCTATATTATCTTTCCCTCAGAGTCACATATAACCCAAATATGTTAAACAACATAAAAGACAGGTTCTTTGAAACAATATCACTTACTTGAATTTCAAGACGATGTCCATGAATACCCACCCATCCTTCTATGAATCATGCAGGAACCGTCAGTGACTAAGAGTGTAGGAAACATACCAAAACCATCCGTTAAACACAAATTGAGGATCAGTCTAATGCCTGTTTGCACATCCACTCTCTCCTGCAATGCATAGTCCCCTGTGATCTTTCCATAAGCTCTTAATAAGATTATCCACTATAAGTCTATCCATATTATCACAAATAATTATCATAACACATATATTCACAAAAATCCTAGATACAGAAAGCCACATGGGTTACAAATAAGTTGACTTGGATAGGTAGGAGATTTTGAAATCTACGTCTACGAAGATTGATAAAATTGCTATCTTACCCGAATCAACCGGTGCAACACGCCCTATAGCTAATTCACCAAAATCTAGATCCAAAACATCCTCAAATTCTCCAGTTCTTCCATCAAGAGGCATAGACCGGGCTTTGGAGCTTGCTGGCATTAACCCGTGTCCAGGGCTATAGCAGTCCACAGTTTTCTCCCAGCTCTAAGGAGATATATGAAAATATGTGAGTTTTACATCCATGGAACTAAAAACCCAAAATGAGCCAGCACTGACAGAAAACTTCACCAGTAAAAAGGCTAACTTCCAAAGGCAATTAGTGGTGAAACTGAATATGTTTAAACTATGTTGTGTCTAAACAGATGAAAGAAATGAAAGAACCATGCCATGATTATTTAAACTAAAGAAACAAACACACTGAAAGCTTGATCACATGCAGGAGGTGATAACATAAGGCAAAAAATGTGTTGAAAGCAACTTCAGGATAAAATTGAAAGGCAATAACTTTAAGTGAATTTCAGAATGTATATATAACTTTTTGACAAAAATTGGATATCAAGTTGGATAGCAGGACAGAAATTCACTGATTCATCACGAACAAAATAATAAAAAAATGAAGAATACCCCGAGATTGAAACAGGCTTAATGGAAACAGATAAGAAGAAAAGAACTTCCTTTTGGGGAAAACCTTAAAGCAATTGGCAAGGTTAATTTCACATCACCAATATAGGGATTTTGGAAATTAAAAACTGACAATTAAATCAAACACAACCTAATTCCCAAACAACACAGTAAATTAAAGCGCACCCAACAAAACAAAAACCGACAGCGTAGCAAAAGAACAAACCTGAATCCGAAGAAATTTTCTTTCTCGAAGAATCAGGAATGGATCCTTTTCATTCTCGTGTAGATCGCTAAAGGAGTCAAGAACCCTAGAAATTGCTAATAATGGAGGTGATTTTTTGGGTAAAGATGTCATTGCGGGTCGAGATGATGATGTTGCGCAGCACAACGGCGTCATTTTGGACGGGGATATGGCGTCATCTCCCTCACCGTGGTCGAATATGTTGCCGGAGCTCTTAGGAGAGATCATACACCGTGTGGAGGCTAGACTGCTAGAGTGTTGTGTCTTGTGGGGTTCGCTGGCAGGAGATTGTTGGAGCTCTACTGCAGAACAAGCGTGTATTGATGTTTAAGAGTTTTTGACTCCTCGATTCTTTCTTTTTAATGATTTTTCAGGAAGATCAATTGTATTAGTCTATTAGAATTCTTTCTAATTTTTTTTTAAAAAAAAACATCTCAATTCAAAACAATTATTTGTCAACATAACAAACTGTCAAGTGTCGCTTCAGGAGTCTTCTGCAATTGTTATTATATATATATAGATTTCATAACATAACTATAATTATACGGAATTAAAAGTTAAAAATATTATATTTAGGTAAGAATTGAATTGAGATAAGTTTGTTAAAATATAATAAAATATTATTAAATATAGAATAAATGTGAAATTTAATCATTAATGAGAGAGAAAAAAATAATATGTTGTGAATATATATAATAATTTTAGAGAAACGAAAATTATTTAAACAATATTATTTTAAATTAAATTTTTTGTTTGAATTAAGAATAAACTCTTTTCAAGTACACCAAATGAACAAATTACATATATATATATATATATATATATATATATATATATATTAAAAGACAATGATATAATTTTTTAAAAAATTTAAAAGGATAAAAATATATATTAAAATTTTTGATTAATAAATGGAAATGAAATTTCAAGATCTATTGGCTGAGGAATTAAAAAAATAAATTAGGATCTATGTTCATATTTGCATTCTTAGACCCAACTCCAAAGTGGCTCTGCCTGGAAGACTCAGTAAAGGCAAAGAGCACAAACCGCTGGTAGGAAACTCCCATACTTCTCTGATTAAGAACTGTTCATTAAATTTTCAAAGACTCTTACTTAATTATGCAAAAAGGATGTTATTAGGGGGAAAGGGAAGGGGAAAAAAAAAGGATGCCATGGGAGGGTTAGGAATGGCAATCAGCGGTGGGCTGGTCAAAGATTAGAATTCCACCTCGTCTCCATATTCCCCCTAGTTTCTTCCGTTTCCAACATTGAAAAAGGGGATGATTCCCGTCTTCGACATGCTATAGACAAAATAATCTCTAATTCCAACCCAACACAGAAGTGAGAGCTTAGCGGGTTAATGAGCTTAAAATTCTTCAATTGAGTTTAAAATTAAAAAATAAAATAAAAAACTTGTAAAAAATGAGCTCAACACACCCACCATTGAATTTTCAATAAGATCACAATTTTAATATAATTTACTCATATGCTAATAAAGTACTAAAATAAACTCAAAGAACTAAATCATATGATCCGCTACAAATTACTAACCATAATAAAGTATATAATTCATCTCAAAATAAACTTATATACTACATATACATTATCTCTTACATATTGCTTATATATATATAACATATATAAGAATATCTTATACATATAATATATATAAAAGTATAAATATTTTATATTTTACTCACTTATGTATATGTAGCTGATGAAATTTTGAATATGCAAATCAAGACAAGAAAAATATTAGAAAATACAAAATTTTAGTAAATATGAAAAGTGGTTATAAATCTTCGAAAAAGTCTTAAATTGTAGGATGAGTCATCAGATTTTTCTCTTCTCTCGGATGAGACTTGTTTGATGCAGAACAAGATGGTTCGCTTTGAAATTTGATAAAGATTCCAAATATTGAATTTGTTATAGTGTCTCGAAATTTGATAAAGATTCTAAATCTTGAATTTGTTCAAACTTTTAGGATGCCTCTTGTTTATTGAAGATTTTGGGTGTCTTTAACTTTTGAGAGAATGTTCTATTTATAACTTGAAAATCTCTTGACTTTAGTATAAATAATCAACGTGGGACTTTGAGAAGCCTCTCAATAAACTAACGGGCTTGGGCTTGAGGTGACTTGGACTTCATTTAAGTTTTGTACCATTTGGGTTTAATGGATCTTGAATAAGAGTCTTAATTTAATAGCTTAATCCAATTTCACTTAATCCATAATATAATGGATTTACTTTGAAATGGACTCTTAACAATGGTCCAATCTTAATAGCTTAATGTATTGGATTTAAGAAATTTTTAATAATGGCCAAATTGCATTAATCCAAAAATCCTAACAAGATGAACGCCTTGAAAGTTGATGTAAATTCTGAACATTGATTTGATGAAGATTTTGGATCTTGAATTTGTTGAAGCTCGCCTTGAAATTTGATGAATATTTTGAATATTGTATTTGTTGAAGCTTGAGCTTGAGTTTTGAATTTGTTGAAGCTTGATCTTGTACTTTGAAGCTTGAACTTGAATGTTGTTGAAGTTTTGTCAACCTTGAGGACGCCTATTGTTTGTTGAAGATTTGGGGTGCCTTGAATATTTGAGGGAAAGCTCTATCTATAACTTGAAAATCACTTATCTTTAGTATAAACAATTGATGTGAGACTTTGAGAAGCTTCTCAATAAACTTCTCTCTTTCTTTCTCTCACAATTCTTTCTCTAATCTTTCTTTCACTAAATGATGGTGTATTACAAGCTTAGAGAATAGCTCTATTTATAGAGCTCTAATTAGTGAAATACATCATGGCATACATCATCTTCAATTAATGGTGTCTCCACTAAATGGTGGACATCCATAAAAATCTTCTAATAATTCACATAAATCCATAATTAGTGGAGCCTCCACTAATTAATGGAGATTCCAATAATTCATAACACTCCCCCTTGGATGTCCATCCATACATAAAGAATATGCCTCGTTAAAACCTTACTAGATAAAAACCCAGTGGGAAAAAAATCTAGTGAAGGAAAAAGAGTACACTATTCTATATGTCCATTTATTACTCCCCCTGATGAGATGATTCCTTTAAATCTTTAAACCGACGCATACCGATTTTATATCTCAACTTTTCAAATGTTGCAGTCGGTAAAGTCTTCGTGAAAATATCTGCGAGGTTGTCACATGACCGAATTTGTAGCACATCAATTTCACCTTTCTTCTGGAGTTCATGAGTAAAGAAGAATTTTGGTGAAATATGTTTTGTCCGATCTCCTTTAATATATCCGCCTCGTAATTGAGCTATGCAAGCCGCATTGTCTTCATAAAGAGGAGTTGGAATACCTTTGATTGATGATAATCCACAACTTTCTCGGATATAATGAATCATGGATCTTAGCCATACACATTCTCGACTTGCTTCATGAATGGCTATAATTTCAAGCATGATTTGAAGAAGTAGTCGCTATAGATTGTTTCGTAGAACGCCATGATATAGCAAGTATTTCCACATGTAAATAGATAGCCCGTTTGAGAACGTGCTTTATGTGGATCGATAAATAACCAAAGATCTCGCATAACCTATCAATGTTGGACTGGTTTTATTTGAATAAAATAATCCGAGATCAATTGTACCTTGGAGATATCGAAGGACTTGTTTAATTCCATTCCAATGTCGTCGTGTTGGTGAAGAACTAAATCTTGCTAATAAATTGACAAAGAAAGCAATATCAGTGCCGTGTGTTATTAGCAAGATACATCAATGCACCAATTGCACCGAGATATGGTACTTCAGACCAAGGAGTTCTTCATCATTTTCTTGAGGTCGGAAAGGATCTTTATCCACATTTAATGATCGGACGATCATTGGAATACTCAATGGATGTGCTTTGTCCATGTAAAATCTTTTAGCACTTTTGCCGTATATGTTGATTGATGAATAAATGTTCCACTCTCCAAATGTTCAATTTGTAAACCAAGGCAAAATTTGGTTTTACCAAAATCCTTGATTTCGAATTCTCTTTTTAAATAATCAATTGTTTCTTGGAGCTCTTCAGGAGTTCCAATAAGATTAATATCATCAACATATATAGCTAATATCACAAATTTAGAACCAGATTTCTTAATAAAAACGCATGGACATACCTGGTCATTTTTAAATCCCGCTTTCAATAAATATTCACTAAGACGTGTGAACCACATGCGCCTGCATTGCTTCAGTGCCATATAATGATTTCTCGCAACTTGATGGAGTAATTTTCACGAGGATAATGTTTATATGCTTCGTGCATATGAAATCCTTCGGGATTTTCATGTAAACATCATTTTCTAAATTTCCATACAAGTAAGCAAAGTGACAACATCTAATAGGCGCATATCTATCTTTTCATGTACCGCCAAACCGATAAGATATCGGAGTGTAATAGCATCAACAACAGGAGAATAAGTTTCATCATAATCAATACCTGGTCTTTGTGAAAAACCTTGGGCTACTAATCGCGCTTTATATCGAACGATTTCACTCTTTTCATTGCGCTTTCGCACAAATATCCATTTGTAGCCAACAGGTTTTACACCTTCCGGTGTTCGGACTGCAGTCCGAAGACTTCACGTTTTGCCGTTGCATTTAACTCCGATTGAATCGCATCTTTCCATTGCAGCCAATCTTTTCTATGCCGACATTCATCAATCGATATTGGTTCAGGATCATCATTATCCCGTGTAACATCAAGAGATATATTGTATGCAAATATATTATCAATAACAGCTTTCTATCCGATTCCAACTTCTACCGGAAGTGGTATAATTGATAGAAATTTCGGTGTTACTTTCATCAACTTCTCGGTTCTTTGTCATCGGCTCTCTCTTGGTCTTTATCATTCTTTTCTTCAATATGATCTTCTCGGATCATTTAATCCTCTTTTCTTTCGAGGATTTTTATCTTTAGAACCAAGAGGTCGGCCACGCTTCTAGCGTGTTTTTGACTCAAGCAGCTATAGGTATAATATTTTGTTCTCACTGGAACTTCAATTCGAATAGGAGCATTTATAGCTGGAATATGCGATTTTGTAACTCTTCTCGGAGTCAACAAAAGCGTCTCGGCATTTGATTTGCAATGCTTTGCAAATGAATTATCTTTTGAACTTCAAGTTCACATGCGCTTGTGCGCGGATCAAGATAATTTAATGATGTTGTCCAATCAAGATCCTTTTTATACTCGTTTGGGTTCTCCCCTAATTTAGGGAATAATGATTCATCAAAATGACAATCAAGCAAATCTTGCCGTGAATACATCTCCCGTCGTGGGTTCAACATACCCGATAATAGAGGGAGAATCATATCCAACGTATATCCCCTTTCTTCTTTGAGGACCCATCTTTGTACGTTGGTTTGGTGCAATTGGAATATATACAAGACACCCAAAAATTCTTAAATGAGCAATATTTGGTTCCGACCCAAAAGCCAATTGCAAAGGAGAGAATTTATGATAACTAACCGGTCTTATACGTACAAGTGTTGCAAAGCATGTAGAATAGCATGTCCCCAGTGCAGATGTTGGGAGATTTGTTTTCATTAATAATGGTCTAGCAATTAATTGTAATCGTTTAATCAAAGATTCAAGCAAGACCATTCTGTGTGTGAACATGAGCTACAGGATGTTCAACATTAATCCCAATTGACATGCAATATGCATCAAAAGCATGTGATGAAAATTCACCAAGCATTATCCAAACGGATATTTTTAATGTGATGGTCCGGAAATTGTGCTCGTAATTTAATTATTTGAGCAAGTAATCTCGCAAACGCCAGGTTGCGAGTAGATAATAAACATACATGTGACCATCGGGATGATGCATCAATTAAGACCATAAAATATTTGAACGGTCCACATGGTGGATCAATAGGTCCACAAATATCTCCGTGAATCTGTTCGAGAAATGTAGGACTTTCAACTCCTACTTTTACCGGTGATGGTTTAACAATTAATTTTCCTAGGGAACATGCAAGACATGCGAATTTTTCTCGATGTTAATATCCTTTTATTTTTTAAAGGATGACCATGTGTATTCTCAATGATTCTTCTCATCATGGTAGATCCCGGATGACCCAACCGGTCATGCCAAATGCTAAAAGTAATAGGATCGCAAACTTCGGTTTACTAGATGATGAATTTCAATTGTACGTATTTTTACAAAATATAGACCAAGAGAAAAAGACGGCAGCTTTTTCTAATACCGATTTCTTACCCAAATGCATTTGAGTAATAAAAAGATGCTCAATCCCATTTTCCTCATTTGTTTCAACATGATACCCATTTCTCGCGGATATCTTTAAAACTCAATAAATTTCTTCCGGATTTTGAGGAAAATAGTGCTTTATCAATAATAATTGTTGTTCCTTTAGGCAACAATATACTAGCTCTTCCGGAGCCCTCAATTACATTTGCACTACCGTTTATCGTATAAATATTTATTTCTCCCATTTTGAGATCGAAAAATATTTCTCATTTTTTAGTATGGTGTGTGTAGTTCCACTATCAATAATGCATACATCATCATTAATAACAGACCATCCGAACACAAATATATATATGTAAACGTAAATATTATTAAAATAGAATGAAAATGAAAATACAAAAATATCGTGGTGAGGCTTTAGTTCTTCTCGGACACTCGCCATCACCAATTAAATGGTCTATCCTACCGTCCGGGTGTTCAAAAAATCCGATACATCCATATGGGTAATATTGATATTATGATCTTCAGGATCAATATCATCATCCTCAGCATTATTTATTGGATGTTGAGAAAAATTTGCTTCCACATTTTTATTTTTCAATGAAGCTTGATACAATTCAACTAAATGCTTAGCCGTACTGACGCTTTCGTGACCAATGACCTTTCATGCCACATCTATAACATATATCCTCATGTTTTTCTTCAATTTCTTTTTCTTTTCCCTTTTGATCTTTTCTCGTTCCACTTCGGTGGCCAGTATTTCTCACAGCTTGATTATAATTGTGATAAGGGAAATATCGAGCGTGACTACGACCATAACCACGACCACGGCCACGCCACGCCACGACCACGACTATAACGATGGCTTCTGCTGGAGCCAACAAGCATTCACTTCGGGAGTGCTCGTAGAGCCGCTTGGTCCGGCTTCATGATTTCTCAATAATAACTCATTATTTTTCTCTCGCAATGAGGAGGGCAGTAATTAAATCAGTAAATTTTGTATACCCCTTTTCTCGATATTGTTGCTACAGGACAATATTCGAGGCATGAAAGGTGGAGAATGTCTTCTCCAACATATCTTCATCGATCACTTTTTCTCCGCATAATTTTAATTGAGATGTAATTTTATACATTGCGGAGCTATATTCATTCACGGTTTTAAAATCTTGCAACCTCGAGTGCAACCATTCATACCGTGCAAGTAGGTAGTACGACCATCTTCGGTGGTCAAATCTTTCTTTTAAATTTACCCATAGACCATATGGATCTTTTTCGGTAAGATATTCCATTTTCAAATTTTCATCGAGATGACGACGAATAAAAATCAAAGCTTTAGCCTTGTGTTGTGCGGATGCACTATTATTTGCTTGAATAGTTTCACTAAGGCCTTCGACATTTAGATGCATTTACGCATCGAGAACCCATGACATATAATTTTTTCCAGAAATATCAAGGGCTACAAATTCGAGTTTAGCGAGATTAGCCATAGAGATCAATAAATGCGTACCTGTCTTCTGGCTTTAATAACGGTAGAGACTCGTGCTGTCTTCTAGCTTTAATAACGGTAGAGACTCGTGCTGATAACGTGTTATAAAATTAGGATAGTGTTAGAATAAAATCTACACACTACACACTAAGAAAATTCTAACTATTCTTTGCACAAGAATTTCTCTTCAAACTTCTCTCTTTCTTTCTCTCACAATTCTTTCTCTAATCTTTCTTTCACTAAATGATGGTGTATTACAAGCTTAGAGAATAGCTCTATTTATAGAGCTCTAATTAGTGAAATACATCATGGCATACATCATCTTCAATTAATGGTGTCTCCACTAAATGGTGGACATCCATAAAAATCTTCTAATAATTCACATAAATCCATAATTAGTGGAGCCTCCACTAATTAATGGAGATTCCAATAATTCATAACAGGAAATACTATAATTCATTACTTGTTAATTATAGTTAAGATATGTATTTGTACTTAACCATTATTATGTATGGATTACTATATTTTAATTTCTCTAAATCATACATTGAATGATAATGATTGTTTGATTAAGTGAACTTTTTTATTAATTATTATTGAAGTAGTTATAAAATAATAATTGATATAATTGGAAGTATCCTTTAATAAATAATAGGTTCTTTACTGTATCAAAGAAAAATTATTGTTGATGTTGAAGTCGGCCATGGGAAGCCAATTTACAACTTTGGCATCATGCAGGGATGGAGCTAGGTGGGGTGGGGGTGGCGCCCACGCCCTCAAAATCCTCTCAAAATTTTAATTTTTTTTTAAATTTTTTTTCTTTAATTTTTTAATATTATCTTTTAATATATTTATTTATATAAAACTATCTTCCAATCATGAAAGACCTAAAACTATCTAGTTTGTACTGGAGAATAAGAATGATAGTGGAAATAATTGAACCCACCATTACCTCTGTTTAATTAATCAATATAATGAGATTTTTTTTTTGTTTTAAAAAACAAAATTAGTTTTGGGCAGGAGTCATAATTCCTTATTATTGAATCTTCTATTCATTTATTTTAAAATTTATAGATCTCAACCAAACATAAATAATAAATTATGATTTTCATTTATTTATATTCTTTACATGAAAATTCTTTAACAAAACCACAGCTAGGTATTGCCTGATATTATCTTCCGTGTCTCCAATCTCCCATACTAACTAATGCATGAAAAAAATGCTTTAAATTTTTTTTTTAAATTGTGCTTGACATTAATTTACTCCATTACTGATGGAGCACTTACTTATTTATCTCTTTTATATCATAATATAAGATACTTAAAGTATTAAATTCTTAGATGACAATGTCGTTACATAATTATAAGAAATTCAAAAACTGCTTTTACACCAAATAATTCAAGTGAAACAAAGATTAGCCTCGGCCCAAAACATCAAGGGAAAAAGATGCCCCGTCTTCTTCAAAATTTAAACCCAAAACCATTTTGGTATCTTTCCAAAAGTCGGCCATAAGTTAGGCAGCCTTGATGAATTCAAAGGCAAAACGTGCAAGGGCAGTTGCAGCTTGCAATAATTACATCAAGTAGCCCACATTCTCAAGAAGTGAGAAAACAAGAAAGGTGTTCATATAAGTCAAGTGATTAAGATATATATGTTAAGATTTTAAAAAAATTATATTTCGAGTTCGAATTTTTTCGTAGGAGATATTAAAAGATATTGTGGGAGAAATTTTTTGTCTAGTAATGGGATACATATCCATACTATATCTTCATTCCTAATTTTAAAGTTAGGAATGGGATAAAGATGCAATGTAGTGGTTTTTGCGTGGGGAACGTTGGCTACCAATGGGGTTAGTGTGGTTTTTGCCAGGGGGAACGTTGGCTGCCAACGGGGTTAGTGTTCACCAAGGAATCACTAGATGACAAAAAACACTTTTTGGCATTAGGGATAGGGATGAGCTCTTAGAGAATCTTATGAGTCCAAAAATAAGTAGATTTGCAAGTTGTCGCCATCTTTGAGTCGTTTCCTTCATATGATGGAAGATGAAAGGATAAGAAAAGATCAAAATGTGCAACAAAAAAGAGAAAGTCATTCTTAATTTAATACTATATGTTATGGTATGGTTGTCCCAATGCCTTCTCACATGGGAATGGATACTTTTAGATCAAAAGACGATATGCCTATGGTCCACTAAAGTACTAGAAACTTCAAACCATGTGTTGGTTTTCCCCCCTTTTTTGTTTTTTTGTTGAATAAACAACAGCCATACAATCACAACGGTGACTAAGGATTTATTTATTAAAAATAAAAGATTACCAATTATTACAATAAATATCATCCATGAATTTAGGAAAAAAAAAAATTTGTTGTTAATATGTTAAATTAGTGAAAACTCCACTAATTATGAATTATATAGATGTTCACTATTTAGTGGAGACATTACTAATTTATATTAATGGAAGATGATATATTCCACTGGAAAAAAAAAAACTCTATAAATAGAGTTATTCTCTAAGCTTGAAATGTACCATCAATTTTTTTGTGAAAGAATTGTGAGAGAAAAGAAAAAGAGAAATTTGAAGAAATTCTTGTGCAAAGAATAGTTAGACATTTCTTATTGTGTAGATTTTATTCTCACACTACCAAAATTTCATAACACGTTATCAGCACGAGTCTCTGCCGTTACAAAAGCCAGAAGACTAAAGCACGAATCTCTATCGTTATACAAGTCAGAAGACAAGTACGCATTTATTGATCCCTATGACTAACCTTACTAAATTCAAATTTGTAACTCTTGATATTTCTGGAAATAATTATATGTCATGGGTTCTCGATGCAGAAATGCATCTAAATACTAAAGGCCTTAGTGAAACTATTCAAGAAAATAATAGTGCATCTGCACAACAAAAGGCCAAAGCTTTGATTTTTATCCGTCGTCATATCAACGAAAATTTGAAAATGGAATATCTTACCGAAAAAGATCCATATGTCCTGTAAATAAATTTAAAAGAAATATTTGACCATCCGAAAATGGTCGTACTACCTATTGCACGGTATGAATAGTTGCACCTGAGGTTGCAAGATTTTAAAACCGTGAATGAATATAGCTCCGCGATATATAAAATTACATCTCAGTTAAAATTATGCGGAGAAAAAGTTACTGATGAAAATATGTTGGAGAAGACATTCTCCACCTTTCATGCCTTGAATATTGTCCTGTAGCAACAATATCGAAAAAAATGGTATTTACTGCCCTCCTCATTGTAGAAAAAAATAACGAGTTATTATTGAAAAATAATGAAGCCAGACCAACTGGCTAAACAACACTCCCAGAAGTGAATGTTGTTAACTCTAACAGAAGCCATCGTTATAGTCGTAGTCGTGGCCGTGGTCGTGGTTATGGTCGTGGACACGTTCGATATTTTTCTTATCACAGTAATAATTAAATTGTGAAAAATACTGGCCATCTGAAGTGGAACAGAAAAGATAATAAGGGAAAAGAAAAAGAAATGGAAGAAAATTATGCGGATAAGTGTTATAGATGTGGCATGAAAGGTCATTGGTCACGTAATTGTCGTACGGCTAAGCATTTAGTGGAATTATATCAAGCTTCATTGAAAAAGAAAAATAAAAATATGAAAGTAAATTTTTCTCAACATCCAGGATGCGGAGGATGATGATATTGATCCTGAAGATCTTAATATCAATATTACTATATGGATGTAGCTGATTTTTTCAAACACCCAAACGGTAGGATAGACCATTTAATTGGTGATGGCAGTGTCTAGAAGAACTAATGTCTCACCTTGATATTTTTGAATTTTCATTATATTTTAATAATAGTTACGTTTGCATATATATATTTTTGTTCATATGGCTATTGTTAATAATGATGTATGCATTATTAATAGTGGAATTACACACACCATATTAAAAAATGAGAAATATTTTTCTTATCTCAAAATGGAAAAAATAAATATTTATACTATAAACAGTAATACAAATGTAATTGAAAGCTCCGGAAGAGCTAGTATATTGTTGCCTAAAGAAACAACAATTACTATTGATAGGATACTATTTTCCTCAAAATCTAGAAGAAATTTATTGAGTTTTAAATATATCCGCAGAAATTGGTATCATGTTGAAACAAATGAGGAAAATGGTATTGAACATCTTTATATTACTCAAATTCATTTGCGTACGAAATCTGTACTAGAAAAACTGTCGTATTTTTCTACTGGCCTATATTTTGCAAAAATACGTACAAGTGAAATTCATCATCTAGTAAACCAAAAGTTTACTGATCCTACTACTTTTAGCATTTGGCATGACTGGTTGGGTCATTCGGGATCTACCATGATAAAAAGAATAATTGAGAATACATATGGTCATCCCTTAAAAAATAAAAAGATATTAATATTTGAACACTTCTTATGTGCTGCATGTTCCATAGAAAAATTAATTATTAGATCATCACCAGTCAAAATAGGAGCTGAAAGTCTTACATTTTTTGAACGGATTCACGGAGACATTTGTGGACTTATTCATCCATCATGTGGACCATTCAGATATTTTATGGTCTTAATTTATGCATCATTTCGATGTTCACGTGTGTATTTATTATCTACTCGCAACTTAACGTTTGCTAGATTACTTGCTCAAATAATTAAATTACGAGCACAATTTCCTGACCATCATATTAAAAATATCCGTTTGGATAATGTTGGTGAATTTTCATCATATGCTTTTGATGCATATTGTATGTCAATTGGGATTAATGTTGAACATCCCGTAACTCATATTCATACACAAAATGGTCTTGCTGAATCTTTCATTAAAATATTACAATTAATTACTAGGCCATTATTAATGAAAATAAATCTCTCAATATCTGCCTCGAGACATACTATTTTACATGTTGCAACACTTGTGCATATAAGGGCAATTAGTTATCATAAATTCTCTCCTTTGCAATTGACTTTTGGTTCAGAACCAAATATTACTCATTTAAAAATTTTTAGGTGTATTGTATATGTTCCAATTGCACCAAACCAATGTATAAAGATGGGTCCTCAAAGAAGAAAGGGGATATACGTTGGATATGATTCTCCCTCTATTATTAGGTATGTTGAACCCCTGACAGGAGATGTATTCACAGCAAGATTTGCTGATTGTCATTTTGATGAATCATTATTCCCTAAATTAGGGAAAGAACATAAACAGTATAAGAAAGATCTTGCTTGAACAACATCATTAAATTATCTTGATCCACACACAAGCACATGTGAACTTGAAGTTAGGGCTGTCAATGGGTCGAGTATACTCGGACCCGGACCTGTACCGAACCCGTTTATAATGGGTCTGGTACACATAATTTTCTACCCGACCCGGACCCGGCCCGTTTACCCGATTACTATATATAAATGGGTCCGGGTATGGAATTATATTACCCATACCCGATTACCCGATTACCCGTTTAATAAATTATATTATATATATATATTATATAAAATATAAAATATAAAATATATATTATATTATATATAAAATATGTTAATTAGTTTTTTTTCTACTCTTACCCTAACTCACCCTATCTCATATTCTCATCTACAGACTACAGCTGCCGTCTTTCTCTTCTATTCGATCTTCACTGTCTTCCTCTTCTCCTCCTCAGTCTTCACTATCTTCTCTTCTCTTCTCTTCAGTGAAGTCTTCTCTTCTCTTCAGTCTTCACCATCTTCCTCTTCTTCATCTATAGCTACCATTCATCCCCAACCTCATCTCATCTATAGCACTATAGCAGTCGCCGCCGCCGCCGCCGCCCACGTCCACAGCAACACACGGACTGAACCAGCTGCCTCCGATCTAAGGTTAGTACCACCGAGCAATGTTTGATTTGTCGTACACTGCCTCATCTCTCCCTGTTGATTTCCAGAACCCAGCGATTGTTGTTCTATTGGTCCTTGTCCAGTCGTCTCTGTTGGATACTTCTTATCCTTATGACTGAAAAATTACCACTCATCTTGTTCTTCATATCCGATCTGGCATTTATTTGTTCATCACATTAGAATAAAAGTAGAGAACATGTTCATATTACTGCTTCATCACAGTAGAATAAAAGTACCACTCATTCTGACGGATCACTGAGCACAAATCTGCCGTCTTGTGAAAGCTGAATTTTTTATCCTTCCGAGACTGATTTATGCTATTCTCGCATTCTCGCTCTCGCTTTAGTAATTTTGATTGAATATTCTATTCGGCAATGTCTATTGTGTTTGACTAGGATAGTGTCTAAATTGCTTCAATTTTTAATGAGGGTATTAAGTTGACATTGGTCGAAGGAGGTTGATTTTGGGATATAATGCATATAAGTGGAGTTTAATTGTCTATACAAAGTGGGAGCAAAAAGAAGTATTGGTTTGTGTTATTTTTCCTTGGAATTAGTTTTTACTACAAGGACATTAATTTTAAATGTTGTTATATTGGTTGCAATCCTGTCTTGGTACTTTCTCGAATGCATGAACCAATTTTCCATTCCTTTTGGGAGGCTATTGAGTTGTTGTTTTGAAAACTTGGACTTCATTAGGACTTTAATTGGTTTTGGAGTAAATTGGGGATTTATTCTTTTAAAAGGCATATATATTCCTATTTCTTTGTTATGCTATTAGATGACTGTTCATATCTCTATGTTTTCTATTGGATGCTCCTTTCTTCAATTATACTAAGTTTTCCATCTATTTACTTAAACTATTTACTTATCTTTGAATTCTAGTATTTTGTAAATAGAGTAGAATATGTTTTCTGTTTCTTTATACTTTGCTATTATTTTGTGAATTTTCAACTTTGTATGAGGTTTTTGTTCATGTGATTTGAAGTTGGTATTGGGTTGGTTGTGGCATGTGGTGAGTTGTATTGGAGGATTGTAGTTGTTGGAGTTGGATTATTGTGGGAAGTTGTTGATTTGATGTAAGCCTTACTAAAGCAGTAGTAGAATAACATCTTAATGTGGGCATGTTTAGATGTATGTCACATCCTAATGTTTAAAACTCGACCATAAAGAAGCAAAACAGACTCGCATTCCCTATTTTAAACAACATAGTATTTTCCCAAAGAAAATTTACTTATTGTGTTAGAGTTAAGAATTGTTAGTGATTTTACTATATCTATTCAACTTTATCCTATGACGTTTTGGGAATGTTTAGGGATGTTTATAAGAGTATATTGATGCTTGAATTGAATTACATGCTTGCTGGAATTTGGTTGTAAAATTAGCTTGTCATTGAAAATTATTTGTTTTATGAAGGATGTCAAGTACACATACCGAAACACCACCTTCAGTTTCAAGTGATGATCATAATACTAATAACATGGCCGTGGAGTCACAATCTATGGAAGATGTCAATGACGAAGGGATTTTGACCTCAAGGACAAGGAAATTGACTTCTAAGGTATGGGATGAAATGTCAAGATTTACATCTCCTTCTCGGGGAGGTTATAGCTAAATGTAACTCGGTGCAAAAAGCAACTTAGTGGGGCAAGTAATGCTGGAACTACGCACCTAAAAAAACATTTGGCACGTTGTCCTTTAAGAAAATATAAGCAAGGAGGGCAAATGAATCTCATGAAGGCAAAAAGTCCATTAACTGATTCTTGTGAAGTTCGAAACTATAAATTTGATCAAGAAAAGAGTAGACGGATTTTGGCCAAAACAATCATTAAGCATAATTATCCTTTTAATATGTGTGAGCATGAGTGGTTTGAGGAATTCTCGCAACAGCTTTGAACCCAAATTTCAAGCTTGTCTCTCGAAACACAATGAGGTCGATGTGATTGATTTGCATAAGGAGGAGAAGGAAAAATTGTATAAGATGTTGGATCATTTTGCTTGTAGATTTACCCTTACTATCGATATTTGGACATCCGACCATTCTAATATTGCATACACTTGTTTGATCGCTCATTATGTCAATGACGATTGGGAATTGAAAAAGAATATCATTGCATACAGACCTATTCCTTATCCTCATGATGGTGAAACATTGTTCAGATTCATTAATGACATTATTTTAGAGTGGAATTTGGATAAGAAACTGTTTTCCATGGTTGTTGATAATGCATCCGCAAATGATTCAATGGTTAGGCATTTGAGATCATGGTTGTGTGATAAGTCGTGGCTTCCTTTAGGTGGAGATTTATTTCATGTTCGTTGTAGTGCACATATTCTTAACTTGATTGTGCAAGATGGTTTGGCTCATATTGGTAATACCCTTCAAAAAATTCGAGAAACTTGCAAGTATTTGAAAAGATCACCTCATGGTTGCCAAAAATTTGAATGTGCATTGCAACAATGTAAGCTGAAAAATAAGAAAAAAGTGTCCTTGGATGTTCAAACTAGATGGAACTCTACTTTCTTAATGCTTGATTCAAGCATTGCCTTTAAAGGAAGCATTTAGTCGCCTTGCTCGCATTGATAAAAATTACAAGCTCAATCCAAGTGAAGAGGAATGGGAAGTTGCTAGTTTGGTTCACACTTGTTTAAAAATCTTTTATGAGGCTACTTCTCATTTTAGTGGTAGTCATTTTCCCACATCAAATGTATTCTTTCCCGATGTGTGTAGAATCCAACTCAAGCCGAAAGAATGGGTATCTCGGTGATAATGTTTTTCTTAAAGCCATGGCTGATCCGATGAAAGTAAAGTTTGAAAAATATTGGGATGAGTGTTGTTTAGTGTTGGGAATTGCTCGTTGTTCTTGATCCCAGTGTTTAAAATGGATTTGGTGGAATTCTATTACACCGAGATATATGGTGATAATGCTTTTACTTATGTTGAGAGGATTAGGAGTGGTTTTCTTAATTTATACCTTGAATATGGTGGTCGGCTTGGGATCTCGATGCAATTAGTGATGAAAGGGATTGTAATCGAAATGATGGGAATTTGAAAGTTGATGTGCTAAATCGGTTTGACCAATGGTACAAGACAAGAAAGTCTTCTACGCTTCGTGTGTATCAAAAGGCTGAAATAGATCAATATTTGGATGAACCAAGTGTATCCGAGGAATGACCATTTTGATATATTAAGCTCGGTGGAAAGTTAATTCTTTGAAATATCCAACTATAGGAAAGATTGCACGTGATATCTTAGCTATTCCAGCCACAACTCGTTGCATCCGAATCGCTTTCGGTGTTGGAGGAAGGATAATTGATGAGTCACGTTCTTGTTTACTTCCTGATATCGTGGAGGCATTGGTGACTACAAGTGACTGGATTGAATCGAAAAAAAAGAGAAGTAAAAGAATATTTGTTACATTTTAATTTTCTATATTTAATTTTTTGTTTATCTATTGGCTAATTAATTTGTCTTTGACAGAGTTAGTTGACTTAGAAGATATGGAAGATTGCTCTTCATTGACAAATGCAGCAAAGACTTCAACTTGATATGTAAATCTGTTTATTCATTTTATCTCTTGAAGTTCATATTATGTTTTAACTTTTCATGTGATAATTAATATTTTTATTGTTTTTCTTCTTTATTTAATTACAGATACTGTTGAGGATTGTTGATGAAGGATGAGAAAGTTGAAGATAACTTATTGGGTGAATTGAGGATATTTTATGTTATGTAATAGTTATAAACTTTTTTACTTGGCAATGTTGTTTTAAAAGTTATTTAATGTTTAATTTCTAATTGTCATATATTGTATGAGATTGTTATTTATGAATTTGGACGTTTCTTTTTATTATTGTAAATTTAAAATGTTGAGAATTTATTGATATTATGGTTATTTTGCATTTTTTTAGCTTAAATGTGAATTAAATTGTTTTAAAATTTTAATACAGGAAGATTATTTTTACACATATTTTCGGGCCGGGTATACCCGACTCGGATCCGATACTCGCATTCGCGGGTATGGGTCTCTTCAATCCATACCCGCCGGGTATTTGGGTCGGGTCCGGTACCACCTTTCTTTAAACGGGTCCGGGTCCGGAATGCCCTGTCCCGGACCCGATTAGACCCGTTTACAGCCCTACTTGAAGTTCAAAAAATAATTCATTTGCAAAGTATTGCAAATCAAATGTCAGACGTTTTTGTTGACTCTAGAAAAGTTACAAAATCAGATATTCCAACCATAAATGCTCCTATTTGAATTAACGTTCCAGTAGAACAAAATATTATACATATAGTTGTTAAGTCAAAAGCATACCAGAAGCGTGACCGACCTCTTGGTTCTAAAGATAAAAATCTTGGAAAGAAAAGAGGATTAAATGATCCAGATGATCAAATTGAGGAAAAGAATGATAAAGACCAAGAGAGAACTAATGACAAAGAACCAGAAGTTGATAAAAGTAATATTGGAATTTCTATCAATTATACCACTTCCGGTAGAAGTTGGAATCGGATAGAAATAATTATTGATAATATGTTTGCATACAATATATCTCTTGATGTTATACAGGATAATGATGATCCTGAACCAATATCAATTGATGAATGTTGGCATAGAAAAGATTGGCTATAATGGAAAGATGCGATGTAATGCAATCGGAGTTAAATGCACTGACAAAACATGAAGTTTTCGGACCTGCAGTTTGAACACCAGAAGGTGTAAAACCTGTTGGTTACAAATGAATATTTGTGCGAAAGCGTAATGAAAATAATAAAATCGTATGTTATAAAACACGGTTAGTAGCCCAAGGTTTTCACAAAGACCAGATATTGATTATGATGAAACTTATTCTCCTATTGTTGATGCTATTACACTCCAATATCTTATCAGTTTGGCAGTACATGAAAAGATAGATATGCGCCTATTAGATATTGTCACTGCTTACTTGTATGAAAATTTAGAAAATGATGTTTACATGAAAATCCCTGAAGGATTTCGCATGCCTGAAGTATATAAATATTATTCTCGTGAAAATTACTCCATCAAGTTGCAGAAATCATTATATGGCCTGAAACAATTTGAGCGCATGTAGTTTAATCGTCTTAATGAATATTTATTGAAAGCGGGATTTAACAATGATCAGGTATGCCCATGTGTTTTTATTAAAAATTTTTGTTTTAAATTTGTGATATTAGCTATATATGTTGATGATATTAATCTTATTGAAACTCCTGAAAATCTCCAAGAAATAATTAATTATTTTAAAAGAAAATTGAAAATCAAGGATTTTGGTAAAACTAAATTTTGCCTTGGTTTACAAATTGAACATTTGGAAAGTGGAATATTTATTCATCAATCAACGTATACAACAAAAGTTCTAAAAAGATTTTACATGAACAAAGCACATCTATTGAGTATTCCAATGATCGTCCGGTCATTAGATGTGAATAAAGATCTTTTCCAATCTCAAGAAGATGATGAAGAACTCCTTGGTCCTGAAGTACCATATCCCAATGCAATTGGTGCATTGATATATCTTATTATAATACACAACCTGATATTACCTTTACTGTCAATTTATTAGCAAAATTTAGTTCTTCACCAACACGACGACATTGGAATGGAATTAAACAAGTCATTCGATATCTCCAAGGTACAATTGATCTTGAATTATTTTATTCAAATAAAACCAGTCCAACATTGATAGGTTATGCAGATATTGGTTATTTATCTGATCCACATAAAGCACGTTCTTAAACAGGCTATCTATTTACATGTGAAAATACTGCTATATCATGGCGTTCTACAAAATAATCTATAGCAGCTACTTCTTCAAATCATGCTAAAATTATAGCCATTCATGAAGCAAGTCGAGAATGTGTATGGTTAAAATTAATGATTCATTATATCCGAGAAAGTTGTGGATTATCATCTATCAGAGATATTCCAACTCCTCTTCATGTAGACAATACAACTTGCATAACTCAATTACGAGAAAGATATATTAAAGGAGATCGGACAAAATATATTTTACCAAAATTCTTCTTTACTCATGAATTCCAGAAGAAAGGTGAAATTGATGTGCTACAAATTCAGTCATGCGACAACCTTGTAGATATTTTCATGAAAAGTTTACCGACTGCAACATTTAAAAAGTTGAGATATAAAATCGGTATGCGTCGGTTAAAAGATTTAAAGGAATCATCTCCTTAGGGGGAGTAATAAACAAACATATATAATAATGTACTCTTTTTCCTTTACTAGATTTTTTTCCACTGAGTTTTTATCTAGGAATGTTTTAACGAGGCATATTTTTTATGTAATGGACATCCAATTGGGAGTGTTGTAAATATGTTGAATTAGTGGAAGCTCTACTAATTATGGATTATATGGATGTCCACCATTTAGTGGAGACACCACTAATTTATATTAGTGGAAGATGATGTATTCCACTAAATAAGAACTCTATAAATAGAGCTATTCTCTAAACTTGAAATGTACCATCAATTTTTTGTGAAAAAATTGTGAGAGAAAAGAAAGAGAGAAATTTGAAGAAATTATTGTGCAAAGAATAATTAGAAATTTTTTATTGTGTAGATTTTATTCTAACACTACAAAACTAGGATGTTGCCCGTGCGATGCACGGGAGTAATATATTTATTTTTTATTATAAATACATTATTTTAAAAAAATATAGTGAAGAAATATATAAATATATACTATCGAATTAGATAATATATTGCCTATCCTAACCAAGTAACCAAAAGGAAAAATGAGCTACAATTTATGAATTTAAGGTGAAGGCATCATGTAGCATATTCTGCACCTATGCTATTCCTTCCCCACATTGACTACAATAGCTCCAAGTTTGTCCTCAATTTCAGCACCAAAGTGCGGGTGACAACTAAGATTATGGGTTGTTCCCTTCACCAATTCACATCTTCAATGCAGCTTGCATCCAATTGATAAAGTGCATTAATTAGGCGATAGTCGTCAGCATTAGACCATTTACCTTCAGCAACCATAGATGCCGTTAATTGGTTGTACCATTTCAAACAGCAATTTGCATCAGATCGGGTGGATATCACTGATTGCACCCCAAGCAATATTATCTCGCAACATGCCATACTTAGATTTCTTCTCCTTAGAGATCCTCAATCTCAAATCCATGTTCACTAACTCAAATAAGGCTTGATACTCCTCCTGGGACCAACATCCCTTTTTCAAATTAGCAACTTTGAATCTACGCCATGTATCCTTCACATGCCACCGATGTTTACTAAGTTCTTCAGCCAAAACCTTCCATTGCGGCCATACAGCTCATAGAAATTCCGTACCATTTCTAACTCTTCATTAGTCCATTTATGACTCTCAGACCTTCGGAACAAAATCTGAGCATGGGAATAAACAAACTTATAAGGCCGATATGGTATGGCAGTCCCTATTTCTTTCCATCAGGTTCTTACTTGAGGGTGAGAGCGGCAATTCAGAACCATCTGTAGACCTTCATCACCCAAGCAATTGTCCTCAATATACTTATTAATAGCCTGTTTCACAATCTCATCTTCAGCTTTTGAGAACCTCTTACCTCGTAGTAATGTGTCCTTATTGCTTCCTGTCCTACTACCCATAACATTAGATGGAGGGAAAACCTCTATATTGCCCGAAAATCTTACTTTTGGGGGTTTTTTGCAGGTTTAGAATATTGAGAACCATTTTCAACTGATTTTGCCTTTTTACTCTTGAGTTTAGCACTTCCATTCTCCACATGGTTGTCATCCTCCTCGTTCACGGTAGAGTTAGCTCTGCCTTGGTTGTGTTCTTTTATCATAATACTTACCCTTGCAACAGCTGAACCATCCATTTCCTCTCCCTTTTTTCTCCTTCTTTTCTTCTTTTTTGTCTTCTCTTTAATCTTCCTCTCGCATCCCTCATTGAATTCTTCTAAATGTTCCTCATGTTGATTTTCGCTATCCTGTTTTCCAATTTCAGTCAGCCCAGTTCTATTTTGCTGTGAAGAAGCTTCATCAAGCTCATCTTTGCTTTTCTCTCTCTTCCTCTTCTTCTTTCCAATTTTCTCTACAGAATCCCCAACCAAGCCCCTCTCTGAAGCTTCAACCCCTTTCTCATTTTGAATTACATTACCACATGTCCCATTCACAGTTGATTGATCATTACCCTTTGCATCTTCAAAATCAATCTCATGCAATTTATGCCCAGAACGACACAGAGATTTATCCTTCTCTCTCTTCTTTTTCTTCTTTTCAACGTTCTTGTTGACAATTCCATTATGGTCCTCAGCACCAGCAAACTCACCAACTTCTCCCTTTTCGTTCACTTTCTCACTCTCCACAGTAGCCACACAACCACCTTCTCTTACTTTCTTTATCTTATGTTTTGCCTTTCCCTTATCTCTTCCTACATCATTCTTCCTTTCATTCACATCTTCCTTCTCATTGCTTTGACATCCCTCAATTACCATATCATTGCCTCTCTGCTCAGCCTCACAAATCCTAGTATCACTCACCTTGTTCTTCTTGCTTTTCTCATGCTTTTTAGACTTCTCCCCCATCTTCCTAACCAACAAATTGTCCTCTTTTCCTAGTCCAACTCCTAATTATCAAAATGCCACACTCCACAATTCTTTCTGCATCTAAAAAAATGTAAAATAAACAAATGAATCAGAAAACCAAAGTCCTCCTTCACTGGTCAGTATATTCAACAAAAGCTAAATTATCCTGCAACTTTAGAACTAAATATTTACATGCCGTAGTGATGATTTTGAAGCAATGTTGTTGATGGAGTTAAACCACCTATTACTTAAAAATATATTATAGACCTTCCAATGCATCAACTACAAATACAAAAGTTTCTCTGTTTCTTATCAACAATGCATCCTTTTTTTTTTCTTTTTGGAAATATCGTTATATTTTTTAAGATATTGGCTAAGACGAAAATGTAGCATGGTTCTTATCTGTCATAAGTTCTCTTCCTATGAAATAGAACTACTTATTCTGTCCTAAAGATATTAGATTAAGGATGTGGAAATAAGTTGCTTCTTAAAATTTTAAGACCTCTGAATGCCTTTAAACTTAAGTGGTATTAGATATAATAGCTCCCATGGATATGTCTTAGAATCGACAAACTCATCTAATTACAGCTCAAAATAAGCTAAAAGGATAGTCTTGAAGCTAACAATATGGTAATTTCAGTTTCAACTATGGTCATGAAAGCTATAAAAATGATCATGCCCACCAAAAATCTAAAAATTATCACATAATCACTGCATCACTAAGCACAGGAAAAAAAAACCAAAGCTCAGCATTATGAGAAGCAATTGTATACTTACAGAGGAAAATTTCTGATTTAACAAAAAAGCAATTGATTAAAAAAACAGAGAACAGACTCGTCCATACACTGAAAGAGCAGGGAAATAGGTCAACTACCGTCGTGGTCGCGAATGGTGGTGTAGCGACTATTAGCAAAAGGGCAAGAACTCCGGTTGCAAATCCCAGTAACATTATACGGGTTTCGACAAAATTTTGCCGTTTCAATTCTACCAAACATTCGAACCCGCTAAATCAAAATCTAAAGTACACAAAAAAGAAAACTCAATCAAACATAAATTAATAAAAAAGGAACTTACTTGGCCATAAAACTGCAATGGTTGTGTCTAATAACTTGCCAAATGACTTCATCGTGCTGCATCTTTGAACCCTAATCACTCTTTCCTTCGTTAATTTTCTTGCCTCTTCCTTGTTTAATACTTTATGTTAAGGGACTTGGGGTTTAGGGTTTTTTTGACTTCTAATACCTGTTTGAACTTACATAAGAACGCAAACCCAATTTTTAGCCAAAAAGGGTAAAAAAACAGCACAAATGCAAAAGAAATACTACAGAATCCCAAATTCTCTATTGAGAGCTTAGGTTAAAAAATAAAACACTTACGCACACCTCTAGTGGCAGAACAATAGTAAAGACAAAGAAATTAACACCTATTAGATTAAACTCACATTAGAACCCAAACCTAATTTTCAGCCAGAAAGAGGGAAAAAAAAAGATAGATGCTAAAGAAATTCATGATAGAATCCCGACCTCTCTATTGTGATAAAGCAGTTACTTAAGCACACATCTAGCTAACACAATATAAAAAATGTAATAAATTAACACCCAACTACTGAAGAAAATTTGCTCAACACTTCAAAGATTCATGCTTTATGTCCTGCTGCAGCTACCAAATCAACAATTCAACCAAAATAGGTAACGAAAACGCAGAGGGAAAAAGTCAAGATGATATGATGAATGGTCTAACCTTATGCATAGAATCAAGATTGGAGGGACCACAATATTGAAAGGAAAGAGATCATCTTTGTCAGACCAAATGGCAGCAACAGAGACATGACAACTCTGTGTATGTGATACGATAGATTTAGGATAAGGTTTAGTAGCAAGGCATGTCATTATGTTATCTGGTTATTCTATCCAAAGCTTATGATCAATACCACCAGATTTTATACATTAGCAAATGAAACCAAATTTATCACACACAAAAATACACACATAAATTAGCAATTAAACGGAGTATTCAGTGAGAAAAAGCAAAGTCAACATACCAAAAGCAATTAGGCCTATGTCAGGAAGTCTTCACCGAAGATCAGTTCAAGGTAATCTAACAAAGTTTTTTCTTACCTAATTCTTGTGCATCACTCCCTGTTGAATACCATTCCAATATATAAAATTTGGGGGAAAACTTTTTTATCTACTCCAATTTTCACACATTATTATAGCAAGAGTCATCAAGGAAATATGAAGACTAATTCTTTTAGAGCAAAAAGGGGAAAGCGTATAAGAAACTAAGAATATTAAAGCTATATTATCTTTCCCTCAGAGTCACATATAACCCAAATATGTTAAACAACATAAAAGACAGGTTCTTTGAAACAATATCACTTACTTGAATTTCAAGACGATGTCCATGAATACCCACCCATCCTTCTATGAATCATGCAGGAACCGTCAGTGACTAAGAGGGTAGGAAACATACCAAAACCATCCGTTAAACACAAATTGAGGATCAGTCTAATGTCTATTTTCACATCCACTCTCTCCTGCAATGCATAGTCCCCTGTGATCTTTCCATAAGCTCTTAATAAGATTATCCACTATAAGTCTATCCATATTATCACAAATAATTATCATAACACATATATTCACAAAAATCCTAGATACAGAAAGCCACATGGGTTACAAATAAGTTGACTTGGATAGGTAGGAGATTTTGAAATCTACGTCTACGAAGATTGATAAAATTGCTATCTTACCCGAATCAACCGGTGCAACACGCCCTATAGCTAATTCACCAAAATCTAGATCCAAAACATCCTCAAATTCTCCAGTTCTTCCATCAAGAGGCATAGACCAGGCTTTGGAGCTTGCTGGCATTAACCCGTGTCCAGGGCTATAGCGGTCCACAGTTTTCTCCCAGCTCTAAGGAGATATATGAAAATATGTGAGTTTTACATCCATGGAACTAAAAACCCAAAATGAGCCAGCACTGACAGAAAACTTCACCAGTAAAAAGGTTAACTTCCAAAGGCAATTAGTGGTGAAACTGAATATGTTTAAACTATGTTGTGTCTAAACAGATGAAAGAAATGAAAGAACCATGCCATGATTATTTAAACTAAAGAAACAAACACACTGAAAGCTTGATCACATGCAGGAGGTGATAACATAAGGCAAAAAATGTGTTGAAAGCAACTTCAGGATAAAATTGAAAGGCAATAACTTTCAGTGAATTTCAGAATATATATATAACTTTTTGACAAAAATTGGATATCAAGTTGGATAGCAGGACAGAAATTCACTGATTCATCACGAACAAAATAATAAAAAAATGAAGAATACCCCGAGATTGAAACAGGCTTAATGGAAACAGATAAGAAGAAAAGAACTTCCTTTTGGAGAAAACCTTAAAGCAATTGGCAAGGTTAATTTCACATCACCAATATAGGGATTTTGGAAATTAAAAACTGACAATTAAATCAAACACAACCTAATTCCCAAACAGCACAGTAAATTAAAGCGCACCCAACAAAACAAAAACCGACAGCGTAGCAAAAGAACAAACCTGAATCCGAAGAAATTTTCTTTCTCGAAGAATCAGGAATGGTTCCTTTTCATTCTCGTGTAGATCGCTAAAGGAGTCAAGAACCCTAGAAATTGCTAATAATGGAGGTGATTTTTTGGGTAAAGATGTCATTGCGGGTCGAGATGATGATGTTGCGCAGCACAACGGCGTCATTTTGGACGGGGATATGGCGTCATCTCCCTCACCGTGGTCGAATATGTTGCCGGAGCTCTTAGGAGAGATCATACACCGTGTGGAGGCTAGACTGCTAGAGTGTTGTGTTTTGTGGGGTTCGCTGGCAGGAGATTGTTGGAGCTCTACTGCAGAACAGGCGTGTATTGATGTTTAACAGTTTTTGACTCCTCGATTCTTTCTTTTTAATGATTTTTCAGGAAGATCAATTGTATTTGTCTATTAGAATTCTTTCTAATTTTTTTAAAAAAAAAAAAAAAAACATCTCAATTCAAAACAATTATTTGTCAACATAACAAACTGCCAAGTGTCGCTTCAGGAGTCTTCTGCAATTGTTATTATATATATATAGATTTCATAACATAACTATAATTATACGGAATTAAAAGTTAAAAATATTATATTTAGGTAAGAATTGAATTGAGATAAGTTTGTTAAAATATAATAAAATATTATTAAATATAGAATAAATGTGAAATTTAATCATTAATGAGAGAGAAAAAAATAATATGTTGAGAATATATATAATAATTTTAGAGAAACGAAAATTATTTAAATAATATTATTTTAAATTAAATTTTTAGTTTGAATTAAGAATAAACTCTTTTCAAGTACACCAAATGAACAAATTACATATATATATATATATATATATATATATATATATATATATATTAAAAGACAATGATATAATTTTTTAAAAAATTTAAAAGGATAAAAAAATATATTAAAATTTTTAATTAAAATTTTTTAAATTTTTTGGGCCGGAAGCGACTCTATTTCACGGTTGGGAGAAGTTGCATTCCAAAGTCATGAACTGACTCGCAGGTCAAACCGCCGACTTCAATAATTAACGTGAACCACGCGCCCCATTTTCATTCGAATATAGAATCAAATTGGACAAATGAAATAACTACAATACCTTTCAATATTGGCAAAATAACAGATTTTTTCTTTGAATATAAAATCCAAAATTTGATATTACGCGCTGATCCTTTTGTACAAACCAAATTAGCTGAGATTTTATATAAAAATAAAAATTATATTATAATAATATCATATAATAAGATAAGAAATATATAAATTGTACAAATTCTATATTAAATTTAAATATATAAAATTAATATTATATGATAAGATGATTAATTATTTTATAATATATAATATATTAAAAAATATCAATTCTATTAAAACAACTCAAAATAATAAATAAATTAATTTAATTAAAATAAATAAAGTATTTTTTTGAAAAAATATTTTGTTCTCCATTTTTAGTTTATTAAGACTAATTTGTTCAGATAAATAACGTAAAAATGTTTTGGATTTAGAATTTAGATTTTTTCTCTTATCCCTATTTTTAGTATGTGAAGATTAATTTATTAACACAAAAAATAAAAAAAAAATCAACTACACACGTAAGGATGATATTCGTGGTTTTTGATTAATAAATGGAAATGAAATTTCAAGATCTATTGGCTGAGGAATTAAAAAAATAAATTAGGATCTATGTTCATATTTGCATTCTTAGACCCAACTCCAAAGTGGCTCTGCCTGGAAGACTCAGTAAAGGCAAAGAGCACAAACCGCTGGTAGGAAACTCCCATACTTCTCTGATTAAGAACTGTTCATTAAATTTTCAAAGACTCTTACTTAATTATGCAAAAAGGATGTTATTAGGGGGAAAGGGAAGGGGAAAAAAAAAGGATGCCATGGGAGGGTTAGGAATGGCAATCAGCGGTGGGCTGGTCAAAGATTAGAATTCCACCTCGTCTCCATATTCCCCCTAGTTTCTTCCGTTTCCAACATTGAAAAAGGGGATGATTCCCGTCTTCGACATGCTATAGACAAAATAATCTCTAATTCCAACCCAACACAGAAGTGAGAGCTTAGCGGGTTAATGAGCTTAAAATTCTTCAATTGAGTTTAAAATTAAAAAATAAAATAAAAAACTTGTAAAAAATGAGCTCAACACACCCACCATTGAATTTTCAATAAGATCACAATTTTAATATAATTTACTCATATGCTAATAAAGTACTAAAATAAACTCAAAGAACTAAATCATATGATCCGCTACAAATTACTAACCATAATAAAGTATATACTACATATACATTATCTCTTACATATTGCTTATATATATATAACATATATAAGAATATCTTATACATATAATGTATATAAAAGTATAAATATTTTATATTTTACTCACTTATGTATATGTAGCTGATGAAATTTTGAATATGCAAATCAAGACAAGAAAAATATTAGAAAATACAAAATTGTAGTAAATATGAAAAGTGGTTACAAATCTCCGAAAAAGTCTTAAATTGTAGGATGAGTCATCAGATTTTTCTCTTCTCTCGGATGAGACTTGTTTGATGCAGAACAAGATGGTTCGCTTTGAAATTTGATAAAGATTCCAAATATTGAATTTGTTATAGTGTCTCGAAATTTGATAAAGATTCTAAATCTTGAATTTGTTCAAACTTTTAGGATGCCTCTCGTTTATTGAAGATTTTGGGTGTCTTTAACTTTTGAGGGAATGTTCTATTTATAACTTGAAAATCTCTTGACTTTAGTATAAATAATCAACAGGACTTTGAGAAGCCTCTCAATAAACTCTAACGGGCTTGGGCTTGAGGTGACTTGGACTTCATTTAAGTTTTGTACCATTTGGGTTTAATGGATCTTGAATAAGAGTCTTAATTTAATAGCTTAATCCAATTTCACTTAATCCATAATATAGTGGATTTACTTTGAAATGGACTCTTAACAATGGTCCAATCTTAATAGCTTAATGTATTGGATTTAAGAAATTTTTAATAATGGCCAAATTACATTAATCCAAAAATCCTAGCAAGATGAACGCCTTGAAAGTTTATGTAAATTCTGAACATTGATTTGATGAAGATTTTGGATCTTGAATTTGTTGAAGCTCGCCTTGAAATTTGATGAATATTTTGAATATTGTATTTGTTGAAGCTTGAGCTTGAGTTTTGAATTTGTTGAAGCTTGATCTTGTATTTTGAAGCTTGAACTTGAATGTTGTTGAAGTTTTGTCAACCTTGAGGACGCCTATTGTTTGTTGAAGATTTGGGGTGCCTTGAATATTTGAGGGAAAGCTCTATCTATAACTTGAAAATCACTTATCTTTAGTATAAACAATTGATGTGAGACTTTGAGAAGCTTCTCAATAAACCCTAACGGGTTTGGACTTGAGGTGATTTGCACCTCATTTAAGTTCCGTACCATTTGGGTTTAATAGATCTTGAATAAGAGTCCTAATTTAATGGCCTAATCCAATTTCACTTAATCCATAATATATTCTCTCTGTTCCTATTTGTCGGTCACAATTAATTACTTCACACAATTTAAGAAAAATTAGTTAATCTCTTAAATTCATATAACTTTGTTTATATATTCAAAAAGTATCATTGGATTTAATGTTCTCCACAACTATTTTCTTGATTTATTTGTTCATTTCTCTCTCTAAAGTTATTACATTTTTATTTTTCAAAACTATTTAATATAAGGATATAATAGTAAAATTAACATTAATGGTATATAAATTTTTTCAATATGACGGATAAAAAAAGACACTAAAATTTTTCATTTGTAACAGAAAAATAAGGATGGAGAGAGTAATAGATTTACTTTGAAATAGATTCTTAGTAATGACCCAATCTTAATAACCCAATATAATGGATTTAATGAATTTTTAATAATGGCCCAACTGTAATTATATTTATTCATGAATTTATTTTAATTAATCAAGTTTAAAATATTTAATTTTCTTTTAATTTTGATCAAATAAAAAAATATATTTTTTCTAAATTTTTTGTCTACAAATACCCCCACGTCAAGGCTTGAAGAGAATGCTTTGACAAAAGAATTTAGAAACAATGCTTGAAGTATCACTTATATAATAATAATATTAATTTATCAATTTAATTAGAAATTAATATAAAAGTATTTTTTTTAAAATCCTTAATAAAATAGAATTATTTTTTTTATTTCTATAAGAAATTAATAAAAGACTTTTGAAAGTTAAATTTGAGAAAGAATCATACTTCTTGAAACCACCAATCAAGTCTCTTGAATTTAAATCCAAATTCAAGTGAAGGTCTTCCAAATACGAATTAGAAGTCATATGCCATTTGGAAAAGGCCTTTCAAAGTGCCTATAAAAAGGTTCATATTCTTACTAATTTTCCACACAAAGCCAAGAAGCCTTCGTCAAATTTGCCTTTCGTCTTTGGTAAGCCTTTTTTTTTTCTTTCTTTCTTTTTTCCCCTTAATATGTTGCATTCATATATATGCAAATGCAATCCCATGCCACACACATTTTCCTTCCATGTAGGCCCAAGATTTCCATGTTTCTTTGTCTTTGTCCCCAGCATGATGTTTTGAAATTGACATTTTTTTTCCTTAACAAACTTTTGAAAGCATCTGCATCCATTCACTGACTTGTCTTGTCCAACCATGTGCATGCCATCTGTCTTTGACTTTTCCACACTTCGTTTGTTGGTTTTTTTTTTTTTTGTCCATGCATAAGATGTTTCAGCGGCATTGATTTTACCGAAACCCCCTTTTTTTTTGGTGAAACTGACTTTCTTTTTTCCTTTTGTTTCCTAAATCTTTTTTTTTTTAAACCAAAAATTTTTTGAAAGCGACTATTTTTTTCAGAAATTGATTTTTTAAACTTTTTTTTCTTTCTTCACCCCCCCCTCCCCCCTAAATAGATCCAATCATGGTGTACTTATCAAATTTGTGTTCTTCTTCCACTACAACAATTTGAGCATTTAGGGACGCTAATTAATTTGTTTTGGGATGCTAATTTGTGTTGTAAGATTGTTTACCGACACTTTTATAAATATCCCCATATGCGTTGCTAAAAGTGGTGTCGCCAAAGAATTTTACGACGCAAGAGTTTGCGTCGGTAAATTAAGTTACCGACGCTTTTTTCATAAGCGTCTCTAAATTTATCGACGCTTTTCCTATAAACGTCTCTAAATTTACCGATGTTTTGCCTATAAGCGTCTCTAAATTTATCGATGTTTTGCCTATAAACGTCTCTAAATTTACTACGCTTAAATTCTCTAATGTCGCTAACATAACGACATTTTTTAAAAGTGTCCCAAAATTACTGACACAAAATTCTGATTCTCTCTACTTTTCTAACTACGTTTTATGTTTATAGCATCTCGAAGTTGGCGATACTTTATTCTATAAATGTTCTAAAAATTAGCGACACATAAATATAATTTCGTCACTTTTTTTGCCATGGAATCAATCATAATGTCTCAATTTTGGCCTCACTTTATTTTAAACATCTCAAAGTTGACAATTATTATATTTTATTAGTTGAATTTTTTTCCAATTTAAAATCTCATAAGAAATGTTTTACCTTGTACAATAGAAAGCTGTAAAGTAATAATAGTTTTGAAACAAAATGAATAATATTTATTGAAATAAATCGTATAAATTAAAACAAAATTTAAATAGTCATACTCAAAAGCATTTTACCAAATGTCTAACTACAATATAAATCAAACTAAATATAAATGTTCAATTTCATTGATAAAATAATAATAATAACAATAATAATAATAATAATAATAATAATAATAATAATAATAATAATAATAATAATAATAATAATAATAATAATAATAATAATAATAATAATAATAATAATAATAAGTCTTCATATTTCTGCAAGTTGATGGAAAGTCTAATAACCCTGCACATCAAATAAAGAAGACAATGGTAAACATTTAAAAGATTTACCCCCAAAAACTCTCAAGTCTTATAAGTATACTTTGTTCTTGAGGTGTCAAGAACTAAAATTCCTAAATGGAGAATGAAAAAAAAAAAAAAAATGCATCCCAAATGTCAAAATAACTTGGGATCAACTAAAAATCATTGCAAACATCCCAGAGTTGACATCTGCGCAAAATAACAAGATAAGCATTGCAAAGCATATGATCCATGTCCAATTAAGAAATGTGTATCTTCTGGTCTTTGGTGCTGATGGATAAAAGGGGGTTTTGGTGTACTTTTCTATGTTTTTTTTTTCTCGCTCTTTTCCTTGAGTGGGGGAGCAAGCAACTTCTTCCTGTGTACCATTAGCTTTGTGCAAAAGGTTTTCTCTATAAATTCTCCAATCAGCAGCTAAAAACTCAGTCAATCAAAGCTCTCTCTCTAACCCCTATGCCACAAAAATAAAACTATGATTGAAATGAAGAAGAACGAGCAGTAGTAATGAAGGAGAAGTGTTTGGGTTTTACTTCCAAACACCGTTTAATGTCCTCTCCGATTCTCTTTGCATCCATTGATGCACCAAGCAAGCCACATTTGGTGAACCCCACTGCATATAGCCCACATTCACCTTTCCAACCATTTGGAAATGGTCATTTTGGTAGCCCATCTTTCTCTAAGAACATCTCTTTTTCCTGGCATGGAGGGATCATTTTTCACAAAAAAGAAAATTTAGCCCACATCTCTAACTTTTCTGGTTTTTCGTTCTTTGAACTTGTATGCGTATACATAGCGCATAACATCCTTAGGAATCAAGAGACAAAGGAAAAGGGAAAAGGGACATGAAAGTAGTACATTTAGCCAAGCCGGCACATTGCTTTTGTAACCTGTTGCAAAGATGATTGCATCGAATTTTTCTGTTTTCCCATTCACAAATTCCACAGAATTACGTGTTAGTCTTCGAATGCCCGGCCTTACCTACAGAAATAGCAGTAAAAATGGAAAAAAGAAAAACTTAGCAGATCATGTGTTGGGATCTTTATTTTTGAAACAAGTGCTGTTGCTTTTCCCTAAATGACTACACAAAAAGCCATGTCAAAGTCATTTGCAACAGAAGTGGCGAGAGAGGAAAAGGGATGTTTTCAACTATTGGTTGGCCCTGCTTGGTCAATATTGGAGAATTATGTTTACACTGATACTCCTCTGAGCAATCAAAATGCAATGATTGAAACAAGGAAGATTATAAACGAGATCCAACCGATGCTTAAAAAAGGTTATGCAAAGGGGAAAAAAAGTTATGGGATTTTGCAATTTGTGTAGAAACAGAACTAGAACTAAACGAATGCACCATGTACTAATATGAAAGTTATGTGTTATCTCACTTTCCTTCACTGATTTAGAATTCGGTCTTTGTTTCAGCTTTTAAGCATCAAATTTTTGGTCTTCTCTCTCTCTTTTCTACTCTATTGCCCTTTCCTCCACAATCCCCTTTTTTTGGGCCATCACGAATTTCAACCTTAACAAAAATAAGCTCATGGTCATAAATGTCAAATACCAACATCAAAAACTACAGAAATACTATACTAGTCCAATTCAGAAGAATAAAAAGCCATATTAGAAAAAGAAAAAAGAACAAAACAAATTTCTTTCCGAAATTGAAGTTAAAGAAAATTATACCAAGAAAGATTGGGATGGTTAAGGCCCCAAGAAATGGCATCCCTCCATCCACTATAGACCTCAAAAGCCGCAATCACAATCCAATCATTATCAACAAGTGAAGGGGGAAGGGGGAGGTGGGAGGGGGTGCGGCGGGAAGATGATGAGGTGGGAGGGGGTCACGGGGTGGGGGACAAGGAGAAGGGGTCGCGGGGGAGGAGATCGGGACGAGGGGGCACCGGGGGAGGAGATCGGAAGGAGGGGGCAGAGGCGGGAGGGGGAGTCGGGGAACTCACGGGGGTGGCGGGAGTGGGGGTGGCTGGCGGCGGGGGAAGGGAAGTCAGGACAGGGGGACGGCGGGGGAGGAGATTGGGACGAGAGGACAGAGGTGGGAAGGGGGAGTCGGGGGACTCGCGGGGGTGGCTGTCGCGGGGGTGGTTGGCGGTGGGGGAAGGGAAGTCGGGACAGGGGGTGTCGGGGGGAGGGGGGTAGAGAGAGAGTAGGAGGAGAGAGTGGGAAGAAGAAGAAATTGAGAATTCTAACAAATTTTTTTTTAAGTGTTTGGAAAAAAAAAAGTTTTTTTTTTTTAAAGATTATCTCAAAAAAATTAGAAAAAAAAAGAAAAAAATGTCGTGGTAAATCCGTGGTAATCTGCCACGGATTTGCCAGGGATTAGTAGTAATTTTGTGATTCCGTAGTAAATCTGTGGTAAATAGCCACGAATTAGTTACGGAACACACAACAAAAATTTGTATATTTATATTTAATATAAAATTATATTATTTAATTAAAAATATTTTTTATAGTTATATAATTTTAAAATTTTATATATTATCAATTATATTATATTTTTTATTAAATAATTTATACATATATATATGCATAAATATATATATGTTCACATATTCATGTGTGTGTGTGTGTATTCATATTCATATACTCTTTTGTATACTTTCAACTATTATATAGTTTTTCACAATAATTTTCACTGGGTTTTACAGTCGAAATAAAATAAAATTATATTGTTTCTTTAAAATTTATAATTTTAATACAAACGTATATTTCGATACTAAAAAATATAACATCTTATTTTCAATTCTATTTCAAGAATGAACGCATTAGAAAATAAATAAATCAAGATACTTACAAAATATTTTGTCGTTGTTATTTAAAATGTATAGAACAAAAATTAATACAAACTAATATAATTAATAAATTAGAATAAAAAAATGCCGTGATAAATTTGCGGCAATCTGCCATGGATTAGTGACAATTTTGTGATTTTGTGGCAAATCCGTGGCTATTTGCCACGGATTTGCCACGAAAAACACAACAAACATTTAGCATTTTCTTTTTATCACTATTTTGTAATTCCATGGCAAATTCATGGCTAATGTTTAACATAATTTTGCCACGGAAATGTTTCCATCACAAATCGGTGGCTAATATTTGGTATAATTTTTTGGCGCCTTTTTTTGCTACCGATTTGCGACGGAATATGTTTGCATCGCTGTTTGCTACTATTTCCATTGTAATTACGTGGCAAATTGCCACGGATTTTGCTAGGGTAGTTTTTCCCTCGCAAGTTGCTTGTATTTTGTTGTTTCGTGGCAAAATCCATCGCTGAATATTCCGTGGCAAAAATCCGTGGCAGATTCACAATTTTCTTGTAGTGGGAGTAGTGATGGTTCGACGGTGTTGAATTGAGGAGTGAGATGGGATGTGAGTTTTCCTCTATGGCAACTGTGAAACTCTTCTACTCTTCTATATTTTACTCTTCTACTCTTTAAAAATGACACGATATTTTTAATTTGGCAACATTTTATTCTAAATGTCGGGAATATCATTATTATAGGGACGCTTTTAATTAATGAAGTAAAAAAAATGTAGCCAGAAGAGACTTTTGTTTTAATATTACAATACCTTTTAATTAACGTCGGGAAACTGCCGACATTTTAATTAAAAAATGATGCTATATTTTTAATTTTTTGGTATTTTATTCTAAACGACGGAAATGTTATTACTATAGGGATATTTTTAATTAATAACGTAAAACAAGTGTAGCCATAAGATATTTTTTTTAAAAAAATTACGACGCATTTTTATTAACGTCGGAAAAAATATATAAAATACCGACACTTTAATTAAAAAATGACGCTATATTTTTTATTTGGTGACATTTTATTCTAAACGTTGAGAATGTTATTATTATAAGGACACTTTTAATTAATGACATAAAAAAAGTGCAGCCAGAAGAGAATTTTTTTTAATATTACGACGCATTTCCATTAACGTCGGGAAAATATATAAAATGCCGACACTTTAATTAAAAATGACACTATATTTTATATTTTGCGACATTTTATTCTAAACGTCGAGAATATCATTATTATAGGGACGCTTTTGATTAATGACGTAAAAAAAAGTGTAGCTAGAAGAGATTTTTATTGTAGTGTTCGGGCTAACAATTATTAGTTATTCACGATCACGAAAATGACCCAATAGAAGCGGGAACAACTTTGTTGGTTTATGAGGCAAAGTCTGGCAAATACGCGGGATCCCTACCAAAGACAACACTCCAATGACTTATGAGGGAATGGTCAATAGAAGTCAACTTCAAAGGTACTCGCTCCCCAAAGGTATAGATTCTTCTTTCATCAAATCATTAGGCTTAAACTTAACTAATATAGAATGATTTGGGATGTGTGCTAATATAGAATAGGAAGGTCATAACTTATGTGTCAAGACAGTTAAATCTTTACGAGCGAAATTATCCCATACACAATCTTGAACTAGCTGCAGTGGTTTTTGCTATGAAAATTTGGAGACACTATCTATATGGAGAGCTTTGTGAGGTGTTTACGAACCATCAGAGTTTGAAAAATTTGTTCA